>VWZV01004866.1:17670-43990 GCA_013397155.1 Irena cyanogastra | reverse complement strand
GCCCGCCGGCCCGCGGCTTCCAGTGCGCGGCTCGGGGCTGCCGCGCCCACCGCTCCGCGGGCGGCGCGCTGGTGGCCAACGTGCTGCGGAACGGCAGCGTGCTGCTGCAGTGGGGGCTGCGGCACTGGGGGCCGCCGCCGCCGCGCCCCGCCGCCGCCCTGCGCGGCTTCGCGCTCAACTGCTCCTGGGACGGCACCTACACGCGCTTCCCCTGCGACAGCGTGGAGCTGGGAGCCGCGTGTCGCGACTACCTGCTGGCCGAGGCGCACGGCAGCGTGCGCTACCGCCTGTGCCTGCAGCCGCGCTACGCCCCGCCGCGCCCCGCGCCGCCCGCGCAGTGCGTGGAGTTCCGCGTGGAGCCCGCGGCCATGCGCGACATCGTGGTGGCCATGACGGCCGTGGGGGGATCCATCTGCGTGATGCTCGTCTTCATCTGCCTGCTCGTGGCCTACATCNCACCCCTTTATGCCGGTCCTTGCGGGGTCTCAGCACCCCTTTGTGCCGGTCCTTGCGGGGTCTCAGCACCCCTTTATGCCGGTCCTTGCGGGGTCTCAGCACCCCCAGCACCGCCCCCGCGGGTTCTCCGCGCTCCGCGCCGAGAGCCGCGTCCGGGCGGCCACCAGCGGCCGCAGCGGGCGGGTGCTCCGCAGCCCGGCGAGAGTTAACGGCGGCACCGCCTCTCCATTGGCGGCCCCGCGGCGGCGGCTGCCGAGNCCGCGTGTCGCGACTACCTGCTGGCCGAGGCGCACGGCAGCGTGCGCTACCGCCTGTGCCTGCAGCCGCGCTACGCCCCGCCGCGCCCCGCGCCGCCCGCGCAGTGCGTGGAGTTCCGCGTGGAGCCCGCGGCCATGCGCGACATCGTGGTGGCCATGACGGCCGTGGGGGGATCCATCTGCGTGATGCTCGTCTTCATCTGCCTGCTCGTGGCCTACATCACCGAGAACCTCATGAGCCCCGCGCTCGCCCGCGGAGGACACGCGGCCGCCGCTGCGCGCCGCGCGTAGTGCGGGAGGGGATGGTGCTGCTGCTGCTGGTGCTCCCGGTGCTCCCGCAGCCGTCGTTGCGGCGCTCTCCGGCGAGGGAAGAGGTTTTCCAGACTGTTCTGGCAGCGTTGGGATTGCCGTGCCCGAATTTCCAGGATGTGCGCTTCCAGCGGAGTTCGGAGCTATTCGTCCTCCTGGGGTGGCTTCTCGTTTGTGGTGATTGAACTCGTGGCATCTCAGCGGATCAAAAATCAATAGCAGAGGTCCACAAGTGCCAGAAATCGTCTGTTTTTGAGGGCAGGTGACAGATCTTACCGAGGGGCTGTTAGAAAAGACTCTCCAGAACACCCTTATTTTAAACCCAAAACCTCTTGGTCTTAGACCCGTGCTTGATTTTTTTCCTGTGGGGTGAAGTTGTTTAAAGTTCAGGAGAACCGACTGGTGGAACCACAAACCCCGTAGCAAAGTGTGTGTTTGATCCAAAGCCCGCTTAATCTCGTGGTTTAGGTGGGATTTGTATCATGCCTCACGGTGGTCACAAATTCTGGGGCCTAGACTGGCCACTGTCCAAAAACAACGGGGGTTTTGTGGTCCAGGGTCTTCTGGTCAGCTCCAGCGACCATCAACATCCAACACCTGCTTTTCTCCCATCAGAATTGTGTCATAGTTTCACAAAGAGTGTAGGTAAAAGGATAAATTGAGTAAGAAAACTCCATTTAGTTGAGCAAGTAGGAACCAACCCTTAATTATAAGTGAGCACCCCGTTGCCCCCTGAAATCCCCTCCTTTAGCAATGCAGCTGCACTAAGGTAGAAGCTTCTTGACCACAGAACTCACTGATGTTGTAGCCGAGTGTTTTGAGCCTAGGAACACTCCCTGGTAACTCCTCACTTGATGCTGTAGTAAGGTTTTAGCCATACTCTAGTACTGATTCTATTGTGCCTTAGTGCTGAGAATTTGTCCCATTCCTGTTGGTGTATCTGGTCCTGTAGTCCTTGTAGTTAAGTGTATCTCCCTCGTGTTCTTGTCTCTGGAATTAGTGGTTGTTGGTTTGTCTGATTGTTTTCTTTTAAAGGAAAAAACAAAAAACAACAACTTGGGCTGATTATTACTTGAAATTTAATATATACACAAAGTAGTTACCTTCAGAGAGGTATTTAGTGAGGTAGTTTTTAGTATGTGTTGTTCGTATGTAGTTGACTGCTGTAACATAGAAAATTAATTTATTATCACTTAGGAACTGTGCACCTAAAGCAAAAAAAAAAAGTAGGGGAAAGGCTCTGCTGTAAAGGGATTGTTGCTGTTAAAACGTGTCAGGTGTGATCTGTTTGTGTCAATGTTTAGCACTGGTGAACGACCTGTTTGCTTTTCCTTGTGGAAGTGTTTGTGAAGTTTCAGCTTGGCGGTAGAGGGTAAATATAGGAAGTGTGTGAATCCTTAATAACACACAGTATTTGTACTGAACACCATCCCTTCTTCAAGAACGTGGGAGTGGCTGAGGAACTGAAGGTCTGCGTGTCATCAGGCAGAAACAGCTTTTCCTTGGTTTGTTATTCCTGCTGTGTTTCCATTCTCACCTGCAGCTGGCTCCATGTAGGTGTTCTGTGTTTATTACCTTGCCTGTGTGCTGGATTTAAGCAACTCACTGATGCCATCATTTTTGGGTTTTTATCCCTAAGGAGATGGACTGCTGGAAGAAAAGGCAATTTTGAAGAACATTAAGACAAATTTTGGTCGTTTAAAGGTTTCAGGGTTTTTTTGCTGTAGCCAGTTCAGCACAGGAGCATTGGAGTGCCACTGATTTTGTACATCTCTGTCACCTTTTTGTCAGCCAATGTCACTGTTCTGTTCCTCATCTTGTCATGAATTGCCAGATGTGAAAACCAGCTGTATAAACAATGAGCCTTGTACCACCTTGGCATTGAACTTAATAAATTAAGAGGATAATGAAAAGAAATGAAAATCTCATAAATATTTAAAGCTTCAAGATCTGGCTTGACTCAAAGTGAGTCTGCCCAAATTGGTTGTAATAATATTCCATTGCCTACTGTAAAATTATGACAACATTAATGGGAAAATAAGAGATTTATTCTCTAAATACTCAATTTTATTTACTAGAGGTTTGGACTGTAGATAACTGGGTAATTCAGATGGTAACACTGATGTAAGTCTGAGGAAGTGGAAATTTAATTTACAGTTTTGAACGTGATTGTCTTCGGTAAGACACCTCTGCAGGTAATAATAGATACAGTGACCTGCTAAAACAGCACCTAGAAGATGGTAAAGAGATGTTTTTGTAGTCACTTCACATTTTTATTAATCAGTCTCTGGGGATTGCATTGCAACAGCATCCTGGGCAGAGGGTAGAAAAAGAATATAAATCCTGATAGAAGAAAATCTGCAGTTTTCTGAAGGATTCTTTTCGTATTTTTTTTCCTTTTCCATGCATTATAAATGGGATGTGGGAAACAATATCTCAGTTTCTCATTCATTTTCAGTGGATTAAGCTTTAATTGAACACATCTGGGTGTGTGGAGAAGAAAATCAGAGTATTCCCTGTTTGATTTTGTGTGACGTTAAGCAAAATATCTGTTGACCCATTGACGACTGGATTTTTTCCTTCTATCACTATAGAAATTTCCTCCACCATGAATGCAGACATTTCTTGTGATAATAAAAGGGAAAATTACATGTAGAAAGGCTTGGTACTATTCAGCTGCCACAAGCCTTAGTGAGACTGCACGGTCAAAGCTTTCTCCAGGCTTTGCAGCAATTCCCAAAACGTGCAGAGTAGCTTTGGGGAGTGATAATCCATCCTGGCCTGTCCAGGCAGCAATAAAGAAGTGGCAGAATGCTGATTTGTAACTGCCAAGAAGCTGCTTTGGGAAAAAGTGGAAATAGCTCCTAGGGCAAGTACACATTCTCTGTGTTACCATGTTAAAAATCCATGTGGTGCCTTCTTAGGTGTTTTATTATCCTGCATTGATCCAGGCATTTCCAGTACAAATATCAGGCCACGTCCAGGAGTTAAAATGAAGAATGATATGCTCATTAACAAGCTGCTTTCTCCTTGCCCTGTGCTAAGTGTGAGGAGAACAACTGCTGAAATGTGAGCAGCTCAAAGCCCAGCTTGACCCCAGCTTTGAGTGTTCTGGAGGAAACAGTCTGTGCCTCAGGCAGAGAATCTCTTAATTGCATTTTGTTTCTTTGGTTTTTTTGTTTTTGTTTTTGGTTTTTTTGGTGAGATGTAAATGGAAAGGCTGCCTGGCTTTATTTGGAGGTGCAGGAAAAAACTGGGATTTTGCTTCCATGGAGATCTGGAGTCCCAGTTTTACGAGGCTGCAAGCTGCTGCTGTGTTCCACCAGCATATTCCAAAAGAAAAGTGGGCTGGGAGGAGGAAAAGAGGCAGGTGAGTGTCACATGCCTGGTAAAAGCTTTGGAATTACAGCAGGGATGCTCGGATGGGGTTTTTGGCAGTTCTAACCTGAGCAAAACCACCCTGAGATTTGCTTCAGCACTGCATCTCTGATAATTCCCTGGCCAGAACCACCAGGTGATCAGATCTTATTGCTTGCAGAATAAGAATTGAGAAGATGATGTGCAGGGATGGGAATGGCTGAGAGGAGACCCAAGGAAAGAAGTTTTTACAAGTGCTGAGGGGACACGTTTAGGTAGGAAATACTGGGTGACAAAAGGGCTGCATGAGGAAAGGGGAAAGATTTCTTTGTTAAAGTTGAGGGGATAGTGAGAAAAGCTTTATTTTTTTACGGAAAATACAAGAGAGGGAGAGGTTTTACACAGGGGAGAGGAGAATGGTGGTTGTGGGAGCAGGTGCTGAATGTCAGGAAAAGGCTCTGCTGGAAGTGCTGTGGCGATAATGGGGGAAAAAATTCCTCAGAAAGCACAAAGGGAAAAAATATCAGTGGGAGGGTAGAAAATATTTTTAGGAAGCACTGAGGAGAGTGACTGTGTCACTAGTGAAGTTCAGCTGGGCTGGGGAATGGATTTGTTCTTTTGATGTTCTGGTTTATCTCCTGTATTTCTCTGGCTCCATTACCTCCTCCTGCCATTGAAATAGTTCAGGGAGACCAAAGAGGAAAAGCATTAGGAGATGAAAAAAGGAAAAGATGACAAAAAACCTCAGAGGAAAATGGGATTGAGTTGGGCTGAGCAAGGAGCATCGTAATGATTTTCACCTGGATGCAAATCCTAAAACCAGCCTATTTCACCAGTCGGTGGATATATAAGTAACTCCTAGTTTTGGCGTTCTAATTTGTGCAGTTTGCAGTGAAAGGGCCAGCGTTTCCTCCTGAAATGCAGAATTCATGTTTAATCCTAACAGCAGCCATGTGTCGGCGTTCTGTTCGCTGCGGATCCCCCTGGGCACAGGGATCATCCAGGGTGTCGAGCCCAATTCTCCTCCTCGGGATGACTCAATCCTGCATCCAAACGCTTCCCCCGGGCATCTTCCCGTGTGCCAGCCCCGCCGCGGCGTTCGGCTGCCATCTAGTGCCAAACGGAGGGAAATTTGTCCTAAAAACCTGCTTTTCTGACAAGCGCTGCTTTTTAATTCCACAGCCCGGAGAGGCAGCAGGATTCGGGGATTGGCGCTGAATGGCTGTTTCGTGGTGGGAGCGCTGGAGGCCTCATCGCTCTTTATGTGATGAAATATTCCTGATGTTCAACCTGAACCTCCTCTGGTGTAACTGAGGCCGTTCCCTCTCCTCCTGTCCCTGTTCCCTGGAGCAGAGCCCGACCTGGGGCTGTCCCCTCCTGTCAGGGAATTGTGCAGAGCCACAAGGGCCCCCCTGAGCCTCCTTTCCCTCTCCCTCAGCCTCTCCTGGGGCTCTAAAATCTTCCCCAGCTCCGTTCCCTTTCCTGGATGAGGTGAACGAGAAGCTTTAGAACCACGGAACATCCTGAGCTGGAAGAGATCCACAAGGATCAGAGTCCAAGCCTTGGCCCTGCACAGACACCCCAAAATCCCACCCTGTGCATCCCTGGGAGCAATGTCCAAACCCTCCTGGAGCTCTTGGGGCTGGGACCATTCCCTGGGGAGCCAATTCAGTGCTCAGCACCCTCTGGGGGAAGAATCTTTCCCAAAATCCAACCTAAAGCTCCCCTGGCACAGCTCCAGCCGTTCCCCCCACAGAGATCAGTGCCTGTCCCTCCTCTTCCCCTCACGAATTTGTACATTGCAATGAGGTCTCCCCTCAGCCCCCTCCAGGCTGAACAAGCCCTCACGCTCCTCATAAAGCTTCTCCTCCACTACCCTCCTCTGAGCACCAACACCTCATAAATATATCATTATCTATATATATCTATATCACATATAAAAAAATATTTTTTATATATATTATTTATCGCCCAAAACTCGGGGTGAGTCGGCACAACCCCCTCCCTTCACGCTGCGCCTGACGCTTCCCAGCGCTCGCCGGCGACCCGCCCTCACCCAGCACCCTCCGGTCCCTTCTCCCGGCACTCCCCTCACGGCGGCCGCGGCCGCTCCGCCTCCCCCGCCCCGTGCCGCGGTTGGCCGCGGCGGGGCCCTGCTGACACGTCCCGTCCCCGCCCGCCGCGCTGCCGCCGCCATTTTGTGGAGCGGCGGCCGGGAGGGAGGGAGGCGCGGGGAGCCCCAGCGCCGTGCCCGCCATGCCGTCCGCGCCGCTCCGCGTGGCCGTGGTGTGCTCCAGCAACCAGAACCGCAGCATGGAGGCGCACAACATCCTCAGGTAACCGCTGCTGCCCGGTTCACCCCCCGTGCCGGCGGCGCTCCGCTGTCAGGGAGGCGCGGATGGGCCCCGCGCCCGGCCCGGCAGGCCCGTGGTTGCGGGACAGCACCCCGCCTTCATCCCGCTTGTACCTGCGTTTCACCCCGCTTCCACCTCGTTTGTATGCCCTTTCCACCTCCTTTTTACTCGCTTTTTACCCCGTTTTCACCTCGCCTCCTCAGCGTCCCGCTCCAGGCCGCGGTCGGGGGTCCCGGCCCTCCCTGACGGAGCTGAGGCCCCAGTGCTGAAAACACGGGCTGGGGACCTGGGTAGAGCAGAACCTGTGGCTCGGCCTGTGGAAACATAAATGTTCCATTTTTTCTTGGGGTTTTTTCCCCCTTCTATTTTTTTTTCTTAAATGCATCTGAAAGGGGCCCACAGGGAAGCCGGAAAGGGACTCTTCATCAGGAGCTGGAGTGGTAGGACAAGGCCAAATGCGAACAGAGCGAAAGAGGGGAAATTTAGGTTAGATGTTAGGAAGAAATTTTTTTAGGGTGGTAAAAAGGCTGGTGAGACGCTGGCACAGGGAGATTGTGGCTGTCACATCCCTGGAATTGTCCAAGTCGAGGTTAGACGGGGCCTGGAGGAATCTGGGGTGGTGGAAGGTGTCCCTGCCCATGGGTTGGGTTTTAAGGTCCCTTCCCATCCCTTAACATTCTGTGAAGACTGAACCACACTGAGCCCTGAAAGGGAGCCCTTTCCTCTCACGGGAGAACCAGAACATTCAGTTCAGAATGCTACATGTCTTTAAGATTAAAAGTGTTAATCTGTTTAGCACTCTCAGTGCTCTCAGCTTGGCTGAAGAGGTGAGATGGGAGACTTAGGACAGACAGGAGAGACCTGATCTGCCTGAAATCGTGTCCCTAAATCTTCCCTTTGCACTGAACATGATAAAGATGATCAGGTTTATTTTATTAAAGTTATGCAAAGACACATTCACAATAGAAATACACATTGATGGCATAGCAAGCAAAACAACTGTGCGTAAGCTGTGTGCTACATATAAATAAAAACAAAAGCTTTGGAAGGAAAAATTATAGAAGCATTTGGTCTGGCAGCCATCTTACTGTGACAGCATTTCATGCACTTCACGCTCACTCTTGGCATCAAATGTTACCTGTGGCAATTCTGTGAAAACACGACATTGGTTTTCCTCTAATAATGCTGGAACTGAGTTTTAATTGGAAGCTGAGTATTAAGGACAAAGTTAAATTTACTTCTGATGTCTGGCCTCTTCCTCCCCCCATGTTTTTGAAGAAATAAATCACTTCCGGTGTGACTGATGTTTGCCAAACGTGGCAGGGATGTTTTTTTTAAAGTATGTTCTCCCTTGAGATTTTAATTTAAAAGTAACAAAACCGTATTTAGAAAGTGTTTCACTTCAGTAACATCTTTTGTAGTTACAGCAGCAGTAGCATAAATGGCAAAGCAGAGATAAATTGCTGAAATAACAGTCCATTTGCCAGTAAACTTCAGGAAAATGTCTGTGTTGGCTCCCAGCCAGGCTGCCTCACCAGTTCGGGGCATTGTGTTGCAATGCAGTTGGAAAGAGCACATGATTAAAAGAGGAACAAGCTGAGGAATTACGAAACTTTAAGGTATTTTGTTCGTGGATGACAAGACTTTAAAAGACACAAATTTCTGTGTGCTGTTGGAAAACAAAGCCTGGGGTCCAGCATCCAGCGCGTGATCACATATTTTGTAATTAACCGAGTTTTAAACACTTAGTTCTGATTTTCCAGCAGAAGTCAGGCTGGAGATCTGTCTGAAGTTTGTTGATAGAGAAAGAGCCACCACCACAGGGCTGTGTTGAGCCAAGGAAGCCAAGGAAGAGCAGTGCAGAAAGACACAGACTCTCCTTGAGAGCTGTCAGACTGGCTGTGTGTAACCCCGCCCTAGGTCAGGTCTTACTCACCCTGCATTATTTGCTTTTGCCGGCTCTGCTGGGCTGGGGCGAGGCGAGAAGCAGAGCAGGCCTGGGTGCTGTGTAAACCCTGCACAGCAATAACAAAAACATCCCCATGTTGCAAACACGAATCCACAACACAGTTGCTGGGAGAAAAATTAACTCTAGCCCAGCCAAAAGCAGCACATCCTGTTGGTGATTTTATCTTTTATTTTATATTTTGCCATAGAGCATGCAGGCTCAGGCCGTAGTTCTCCCTCAGAGGAGGAAGGCAGAAGGATAAATCTTTTTCAGCCAAACTTTTTTGTGCAGCAACTTCCACATTTCTGTTTGCTTGGTAGTACCCTGGTGGCTTTGGAAGGAAGTTACTGAGTTCAAGTTCTCTGTGTCACTTTCTGGCAATAAAAATTTCTAAAATGCTGATACACACCTCTGCCACATATTCCTTGTTGTGGAAAGCTAACTTTTAGGAAATTAAGAGTATGAACATGAGATCAGGGAAATTAAAATATTGCAACCCCTGTAGCAAAAACTTAGTTCTCACATTGATGTTAAGACTTGTAGTTCAACATTGAGGAGTAAGAGAGCTTAAATTGCACCTGCGCTGTTTCTAGAAGTTGTTACTCACAGCTTCTCTGCTGGCATCATCTGTCAGCACTAAAATGCAGTGAGCTGTTGACATCTGTGTTGCCTAATTTAAGAAATTCTAAATTAATAACCCCCTGATAAGGAGATATTTTCACATTTTTACATTAAAGCACACTTTGGTTTGACAGCTTAGTAGTGATAATGCAAATTATAAGTTGTTAGTGTTCAAAATGAGTTAACAATGCTTTTGTCCTGTTGTTCAGCAGTCTGGGCTTGTTTTGGGGGGTGTTTTTTTTTAATATTGATTGGGTGGCATAAGATACTTTTTAAGCAGCCTACATGGGTTGCTGGTTGTTTTCCTGCTACCCCTTGTGGAAAGGGATGTGGTAAAGTTAGTGATTTGTCCCCTGAAATCCTTCACCACTCAGAGTGCAGGATTTACTGTATTTGCTTTAATATTTAGTAATATTTCCTACAGCCATTGCTGTTACGAACATACAATAAACTGAAAAACAATTTAATAAGAACGTGTGAGATCCCCAAATAACAGGGAAACAAATGAAAGGTGTGGACAAAAGTTCGTGTCTCAAGCTGCACAGATAATTATTATTATTGTTGTTATTATTATTTCTCCTGCCAGTGCCTGGAACTGAGTGCTCCCAGTCTGTGGTGTGTCAGTGCAGTCCAGGTTGGTCTCTTGATTCCAGAATTGTTTTCAGTGAGCTCTGGGGCACTTGAGTGACCCTTTGTGATGAGCTTTGGACTGAGAGGTGAGCAAAGTGCAGAAATGAGATCTGGGCAGTGGCTCACTTTGTCCTTAACACATTGTGAGTTTACATCAGCATTAATAGCATTAATAGAAACAGCTGCCTGAAATAGGGTCATCATTAGTCTGTTAAGGTTTAAGCTCATTATTGTCAGAAGATAGTCTGTTAGTCTGTCTTACTCTTTACTTTTGTGTCAAAGCTCATTTGTTTTTTTCCATCTTCTGGGTAGTTTTACCAGGCCAAAACCAAACCCATTGTGTTGTAAGAAGTGTTCATTTTTACATATGTTCCACATTTCCACAGGCACCTGATGATTCACTACACTGGATGTGTGCAGCTGTTTAATAAAAGCTGAATAATACTTAATAAAAGTTCCTGACTAATGGTTCTCTGCAGGCATTTTCCCTCTCCTGTGCCCCAGTTGTTGCAAGAAATGTGTTGAAATTTTTTTAGAATATTTCCTTGTACCTTGGGCATAAATAGTGCAAAAATTGATACTACCACTCACCAAGGTACAAAGCATGACATTCCGTGTGAGGAACTCATATTCCAGCTGTTCAAGGAAGTAATTTTGAATGGGTCATGGGCCTTGGAGGCACAAATTTTTGATGTGTTGAATGTCAGAGATTTCAGATTGGCTTTATATGAGATCATGCAAACTTCAGGGACACGTACAGCAGTTAGGGGTGGAGGTTTTAATGTGTGTGAGCCAAGCAGACCTGTTTCAAGGAATAATGTTAAAGCAAAGAAGATAAAAGTTAGGAGGAAACCATAGAAGAAGAGATCAAATTGAAACATGAATATTTTAGCACTGCAATTCCTTCTGTACATATTATGTCTCTCTTCACATCCAGTAGAAGCAGCAGAATCAAAACTTGGGTCTGCAAGTATTGCAGGGAAAATAAATGAACAGTGACTCATAACTGCACCAGCTACATGTGATGGAGGGCTGGGAGGGACAAAGAATTGCACTTTTTTCCACTTGTATCCATTTGCAGTCATCAGTCCTGCAGAAAAAAGCAAAAAATCCTCACGTATCTTGTCTGTTTACAGAAATAGGCACCTATAAATAGCTGCTGGAGGAAAAAGTGTGGGGAAGCAAGAAAAGAGAAAGGAGAGGCTGTGTCCCAGTAGGAGGAGCTGGGGGGAAGAAGCGTTGATAGTTTCAGAGCTGTGTTTGGCTTTGGGGCAGGAGGAGATCACAGTCTCTGCCCAGGAGCATTTGGGATCCCTTTGGGGTCACCCTTTGAAGGCAAACAGACAATGGGAGTTGGTGTCTGCTGGATTCCCTTGGATGTGCAGACCAAAGAGTCTGGGGTTATTTCTGCACTGGGTCCCAGTTCTGCTCACTCCCCTCAGAGGAAAGCACTGCAAATCTGGGGCTGTGGGGGCACAGGTCTGTCTTGTTCACTTTTTGTTTTAACATTGTGCACTCCATTCAGTCTCTGCTACTAAAATCATTCAAGCTGGAAATGTGAGTCCTTAAAAAAATAGATTAAGTCCTGGTCTTGTTGTTTCAAGTTATGTTGTCATGAGAGATCCAAATGTTTCAGCCTTCTGGGTGATAGCAACAGTAATTTACCATGTAACTTTGTACATTAGACCACCAGAAAATCTTTTTTGTCCCATTATTCAAGAGATTCTGTATTTTTTTAGTATTACTGAAGGAGGTATTAAGGTTTGAGTACTTCAGTTAATCAGCAAGAACATTTTGGCATTACTCCTAAAGACAAGCAGGTTCCTGCCTCTTTTTTTCTTTAATTATAACTATTAAACAAGTAGTTGTTCGTAAGAATGGAATGAAGTAGTCCCTGGTTTAACCAAGAGTTTTAGAGAGCAGCCAGCAGAACATCTGCTCCACTTGTGTGAAGGTGATTGCATTGTGTGGTTTTCAGTGGCACGCACACAAATGTTTGTCCTGGGCTAATTAAATTACACTTTGGGCAACAAAGTGAGAAGAATAATGCAGTTCTCAGCAGGACACTCAGGTATTGATCAGTCAGTACAGTTACTTATTTGTATCAAGAAAATACCATCTCTGCCTGTGTTGTCACGAATACTGAAGGTGTTTGTTGCAAATCCAGGATGTCTGAAAGCACAAAAAATGACATTTCCAAATAGCTGTGTAGCATAACTGTAAGAAAATTCCTGTCAAATGGAGGTGCTTTCCTAGAAATGGTGTGTGAATTTAGATTGTAACTGCAGTGAAAATACACGTTGGGTACTCTTGGCAGTTTGGTTGCCAGACTGGCTGCTGGCTAAGAGGTGTTTTTAAAATTCACTCTCATGTTCTTCAGCACTTTGATTTTTAAAGTCCATCCAGTCTAATTGTCTCTCCCCCCTTGCCTTGTGTCTTTCAGCAAACGAGGATTCAGCGTCCGATCCTTTGGCACAGGGACTCACGTGAAACTGCCAGGACCAGCCCCGGACAAGCCAAATGTTTATGACTTCAAAACAACATATGATCAGATGTACAATGATCTGCTTAGGAAAGACAAAGAACTGTATCCCTGTGGCATGGCCTCTTTAAAAAATCCAGTGTGGTTCATCCTTGAAAGGTGTAATTCATTATTTGGCATTAAGGATCTCTAGAGTTGCTTGGCTGGCGAACTTTAAATGATTTAAGTTTATAGGAGGTTTTTTTTTAAGAGTGGGCCTCTAATGCTCCCTTGAAAATTGTTACCCAGTTCCAATGCACACATCCCAAATGCTCTTTTGTAGTGTGTTACCATGTTTAGCTCTTGAATGAACACATCAATACCCTCAGATTGTCCATTGCCTCCCCTGCACTGTGGATCCTTCTCAGTGCAAAGACTGGCCTGAGTGTGGACTTGGGAAGAGCGACCACCTCGACTTTAATGTTGTATTTAGCTCAGACAAACTGCCAGGTAAGGCTTACAGAATATTTCTCTGGGAGAGAGGATGCCTTTCATTAAAGAGCTCACCCTTCTCACTGAGGATTTTGTGATATGTGATTTGCTCTGTGCACCAAGAAAAAATAACCCTGTAGTTTATTATAAAAGAATGGACAGAGGAGGGCCCAGTAACATTTAATCCAGGAGAGCAAAGGTGATTAGGGTTAGGCACACTACTAAAAATGTCCCAGCTGCATTATTTTAAAATACTTGAATTTAAAGTTGATTTTTTTTTAATAAGAAAACCCACAAACAAAACTTGGGGAACTCATTCTAGATGTTTTTTCAACAAGGATCCTTTTTTAAAAAAAGTTCAAAATGTAGGATGTAGTCTTAATATATCACATGTGATGTGCTAGTTTATTTGATTTTTTTTATCCTTCTGCCTAAAGAGAAAAGGAAAACCTTCCAAACCCATCTTAATGAGGTATGCCATATCCTGATTAAAAGAACTGCTTAAAAGAAAATTCCTTGAACTGAGAATTAATTTTAACAAGCACCAACGACTTGAGATTTCCTTTTTGAACTCTTCACTGCTGCTGTGCTGAATATGGCAGTACTTAAGAAAAAAAAGAAAACAAAACAACAGAAAGCCAAGCTGTTCCCCCCCCTTTCAGCATATTTTGGAGCCACCATTGTGGTTCTGCTCCATGCTTTGCTGTGTTCCCCAAATATATTTGCATTGTAACAGTTAAACCTTTTGTCAAGATAAAGGAGGTTTAAACAACAGCCACTGCAAGGGAAATAGGGCAACAGCAAATGCCTCTGTGACTTTGCTTTTTTGATTCTCAGATAATTTAAGGTTTTCAGACTGAAGACTGGCAGCACAGAAAGCAACTCCATTTCCAGAAGTGGGTTTTGAGGGTAAAGACTTTAACCAGAACCAGACCTGCTCTCATCAGCAAGTTGTGGAATAGTTTGGGGTTTTTTTTTGTGACCCAGGGTCCTGGGGGCTCTCAGTTCTGTTGGGTGAGCATAACTTCAGAGAGGGGCTGGGAGTTACCTGTGGGGTGGGAGGGGCTGCTCTCCTCATGGCTCGGAGTGTGCTTGGGATGGGGGTACGAAAGGAGGGGTGGTTCCATGTGACTGAGCTGCTTGTTCTGTTTCCCAGCCTTGCTTTCATCGCCTGTGGTCTGAAATTTTGAGTCTTGCTGCCAACACCCTGCTTGTTCCCATGTTCCAGTGAGGAGACACCTGAGGTCTGAGTGCTCTCCCTGTGGACACCAGATACTCAGGGACATTGTGGCTGTGAGGGAACATCCTCTGCCCAAATAAACACCCCCAGGTTCAGGAAGCAGTGGCCTCAAACAAAAATGAGCTGCTGCACTGCTGGACCTCCCTCAGAGCAAGGTTAAAATTGTTTTAGAGACAAGAGATGCACTGAACCTCTACTGTTCACTTGAGAAGAGGGGGAACAACTGTTAAAAACCCACTCTGCAGAGATTAGAAGCACTTTCATTGCAGTTAATTAGTGAAATATAGAGCACAGGCTCTCATACCTTGAAGGCATATGTTGAATTTCAGCAGCACAGGAGTAGGGGATTGATGGAGCCAGGAATACAGATTCAGTTGAGTAGGTGGTTACAGTAGATCTAAAATGGAAGTACTTCAGAGCCTTTTAAGATGTGGCAGTTAAAACTTAGAGTTAAAATAAGTATCAGCATCTCCCATTAAATTTTTAGAATGTAGCATTTAAATTCCCTGAGCCCCAATCGAGGACTGCCCCAAAATGATTTAACAGTGTTCTGAATGTTGCTTTTTGAAACATTCCTCTTTTACTTCTAGGACAACAGTAGAGAATTCTGTTCCTAATTTGAGGAAGACACAGCCATGGTCTGTAGTTCTCATTCACCACCTTGTATTTGCATATGTAACCCACATATTTGCATATGTATTGGCATATCTAACCCACCTTTTCAACATTAGGATTATTTGTCCTTATCTTTACTTGCCCCTTCCAACTCTGTGAAGGGGTTTGAGGACTTAATTCTAATTCTGTGGTGGTGACCTTAAAGCTGAAACAAAAATAGAGCAAAACTGCTGCTGAGTCTTGCCTTCAAGTGAAGGCAAAAACTAGTCAAGGGTGAAACTTGCTAAACAATTTAAATTTAAATCTTCATCAGCAGTTGATGTTGTGCCCAGGGATAGGAGCTGTTCAAGTGGAAATTTGGCCGAAATTCTGCAAGAATTGCTCCTGGGTTCTTTATCAATGTGAGTAACTCCGTGGCTTGTTGTTTCTTTCCTTTCCTCAACACTGATGTGTCTGTGACCCTCACATTAAAAATGATTTTCACTGATAGGGGGGTATTTTTAATTAGGATTTCTAGGCAGCTTGCACCTACCCGGCAAGCTTGGCCTCCTGCTCTGTTCCTGACATTTTTTATCTCTTCTCTTAATTTGACTTCCCTGACCTCAAATAAGATTCTAGTTTTAGCTCCTTAGCTCCATGAGGTTATAAAATTGAGGGGAGGGTGAAAAACGTGTCCTGAAGAAGTCCCTAAAGCTGCTTCAGTTAGAAGGAAAATTCCAGAAATGAAGAAGAACTCGATGCATCTCCCTTGAAGACATTGATTCTTTTCTGTCCAAAAAAAAAAAAAAAAGGTAGTGCTAATCTTGGTGTTGGGATCTAGCTTTCACTCTGTGAACTCCATCTAGAACTTGGATGCCCATGTGATATTTTATATGTAGCTCAATCTTGAGGAGTAACTGCCCTAAATTCTACTTCAGGTAAGCTCTTCATGCATGTATTTCTCTTACATTTTCATCTGGTTTTTCTTGGTGGATTTTGAACTGCTAAGCACTTGTCAGCTTCTCTTCTGAGCTGTCATTGCAGTGTTCAGCAGGAGAGCTGTGTCTCTGGAAGCCACTTTGGAATGGTTCATTTAGATACGTTGAGGGATTTTTTTCTGGTCTTTTTTTGGTTGGGTTTGGGTATTTTCTTCTCCATTTTTTTGAAGCCTAACCTTGGAGGAGCTAAAAATAGTTGAAACCATGGCTTGTGTGTCAGTGGCAAAACTTCTTCCAAAAGCAGAGCAGTACAAGTGTAATTTTCTTTCTTACCATGTCTTACAAAGCACTTCAGTGCTCCTAGAAATAGAGAGAAGGGATGAGGATGGAAAGAAGTGTTTAAACTGGATTTAAACAGGCTCCTAAGAGGCACATTTCTGCAAATCAACACGCTTCCAGCCACAGGCTGCATTCCAATCCCTTTTTCTCCATGAAGGATTGTTAAGACCAAAATGCTTCACAAAATCTTGGGCCTTTCAAAGGCAGCAAATTTTCAGTACTTCTTCATCTGCCTTCTGATCACACTGCCTTTCATCTTGGCTTCATTCACATTAAAAAGGAAATACATCAAATTATTAAAAATATATGAGCTGGATATATAATATTTAAATATTATTTCCCCTGTGTTTGAGCTGTGGGACATGGCAGAAACCACAGACTCTGATCTAATAGCAAATGCTTTTCAACAACATAAAACATCCTCTGCCATCCTGTCTCTTTTGGGTAGTCTGCAAGGTTTATTTCCATATCCAAGGTGAGTCCTAAACATGCTCTGAGGAGTTCTGACTGAAGGATCCAGTGTGAGGCTGATGACTCTTGTAAAATCCATTCAGAGCTGGAGTGATTCCATTCTTTGGCACTTTCATCCCAGTTTGAAGGAGCGGAGAGAAGTGACAGTCGATGCTTCTTGCCTTGAAGTTACCTCCCATTAACACAAAACTTCTGTGCCAACGTTAGGGATGCTTTTACTTCTTTTTTCTTTATTCCAAACCAATTCCCATTTTCATGGTAGCAACTGTAATTCCTTACAGTGGCATTGATTGCAGGCCAGGAGTGTTTCCTGCAGCCCTCATCCAGCATGCTGCTTTCTCTGCAGGCTCCTGGTGCCAGGTGGCCCTGCTGTCTCTTGATTGTGTTCTCAGGTTTCCCAAATGTGCTGAATGAAATGGTTTAGTGGATTTAGGGCTTGCAATGCTTGTGGTTTGCTCTGTCTGAGGTACCTTCAGCTGTAACTGGAAATTCTGAGTTTCACAGCAGCGAGGGTGCCAGCAGCAGAAGCCAGTTTGGAAATGGCTGTTGCAGCCCCTGCTTCCCTGAGCTGTTCCTGTTTCCCTGGGCTAGGGGATGATTCATCCTTTCCCACAGACCTCTCTCCTCAGAGCACTTCCCCCCTCCCAGTGCTGCATTTGCTGCTCATCTCTGGATTCTGGCACTGCTTCCCAAAGCTGAGGAGAGCAGCCCCAAGTCCTGTGTGACCTCCCGAGCCCTCTCGTCCCTTGGGGTGACTGCAGAAGTGACAGCTCCATGTCACTTACTGCCAGGTGATCAAACAATGGGGGTTCCACCAATCCAAACCAAACTCCTCGTGAAGTTCACCCTTGGATGAAGTGCACACTCAGCTGTTTGATGGCATAGTCAGATGTGCCACATCCTCTCATCTTGTCCTTGGTACCCTTGTCGTTCTGGTAGTCCCTCCAGTCCATCTCTGCCATCCCTTCTCCACCTCTTTGCCACTGGACTTGGCCATTACTCCCTGTCTTTTCCCCTCTGGCAGCTGGATCTGTCAATTCTCACCCCAAACACACCTTGAGCTGCTCAGCACTGATAAATTCTTGTCTGGCACTTGAGCTCAGGGCTAAACTCAAGGTGTTTGCTGCCTTCACTGATGTGTGAGGCACTGATGTGTGCTCAGCTTTGGGCTCAGCCAGGCTTCGGGAAGAGAGCAGGGCTGGCATGTGGTTGTTTGTATTTAAATAACCACAGCTCCTGGGAGCAGTTGGATTTATCCTTGCAGCTCGTGGCTTACAAGTGCTGGGTGCTTGTCCTTCACTAGAAAAAGCAAATTTGGGTTTTTTGCAGGTCATTCATGCAGGCACAATTGTTGCAGAAATGTCATGGAGCCCAGCTTTGTGGTCATTTTGGATGGATCATTTAGATTTTAGAATCTCAGACTGGTTTGGGTTGGAAGGGACCTTAAAGCTCATCCTGTGGCACCCCTGCCATGGGCAGGGACATCTTCCACTATCCCAGGTTGCTCCAAGCCCTATCCAGCCTGGCCTGGAACACTTCCAGGGCAGCCACAGCTTCTCTGGGCAACCTGTGCAGGGCCTCCCCACCCTCACAGGGAGGAATTTTTTTCTAATATCCCATCTTACCCTGTTTCCATTTGAATCCAATAGAATGGTTCAGCATTAAGCCTTTGTTAATTTAAGGACCAACAGAAGATTTGTGCACAATCTCTGGTTTGTTCTGAACTGCAGTTTCAATTCCAAAGGACAGGCATTGTATTAGGAATTTTTTTGCTAGTATCCCATCTCACCCTGCTCTGTTTCCATTTGAATCCAGTAGAATGTTTCAGCATTAAGCCTTTATTAATTTAAGGACCAACAGAAGATTTGTGCACAATCTCTGGTTTGTTCTGAACTGCAGTTTCAATTCCAAAGGACAGGCATTGTATTAGGAATTTTTTTGCTAGTATCCCATCTCACCCTGCTCTGTTTCCATTTGAATCCAGTAGAATGTTTCAGCATTAAGCCTTTATTAATTTAAGGACCAACAGAAGATTTGTGCACAATCTCTGGTTTGTTCTGAACTGCAGTTTCAATTCCAAAGGACAGGCATTGTATTAGGAATTTTTTCCTAGTATCCCATCTCACCCTGCTCTGTTTCCATTTGAATCCAATAGAATGGTTCAGCATTAAGACTTTGTTTTAGGGACCAACAGAAGATTTGTGCACAATCTCTGGTTTGTTCTGAACTGCAGTTTCAATTCCAAAGGACAGGCATTGTATTAGGAATTTTTTCCTAGTATCCCATCTCACCCTGCTCTGTTTCCATTTGAATCCAATAGAATGGTTCAGCATTAAGACTTTGTTTTAGGGACCAACAGAAGATTTGTGCACAATCTCTGGTTTGTTCTGAACTGCAGTTTCAATTCCAAGGGATGAGCATTGTATTAGGATTTTTTTCCTAATATCCCATCTCACCCTGCTCTGTTTCCATTTGAATCCAATAGAATGGTTCAGCATTAAGACTTTGTTTTAGGGACCAGCAGCAGATTTGTGCACAATCTCTGGTTTGTTCTAAACTGCCCAGTTTCAGTTCCAGAGGACAGGCATTGTGTTCTCTGGGTCTGGGGTGGAGGCAGTCACTGCAGCCATAACCACTGTGCTTGGAAAGTGGAATCTGTGGTGCCTGTGCCCATTTCCAGTCTTTCATTCCCTCTAAAAGGAGCTGATTGTGAAGGTGGAAGAAGGTTGGGCAGCCTCACCCCCCTCACACATTTCATTTAAGGAAATTTCCAGTTCCTAGCCAAACTTTAACACAAGGTGTTCTGTTTATAATGCAGGTAGTAAAAAATAAATCAGGGTGATGTGGAAAAGAGACCTGCAAATGCCATTTGTGCTCAGGTTCATGCACTCTGCCCTGCTCCTGCTTTTCCCAAAGAAGAAATGCAGTGTTTGAGGATGGTGTCAGATGCCCCAAAGGGAATAATCAGATTTATTTGAAGATGTAGAAGCTTTGGGTGCCAGCCATTACATTAAAGATTTATATTTTTCCTAAAAAGGGTGCGTACATTTTAGCAAGTATCATTTGCCCAGTTAGGTTTAATAAATTGGCTTTTGTAATTTCAGGAATGGCCTGGGTTGGAAGGGACTTTAAAAGTCATCTCATTGCACCCTGTCCATGGCAGGAACAGCTGGCATAGCCCAGCTTGCTCAGAGCTTCATCCAGCCTGGCCTTGGACACTCAAGGGATGGAGCAGGGGATAGGGATGGGAATTTTAGATCTATAAAATGAATTTCTATACCCCAACACTTCAGCTCAAATCACTTGTGAGCTTCAGCTTCACATGGGAGTTAAACTTGCTGAATACTTGGATCAGTAAGATCATTTTTCTTTTATCATCCAGGATAGGGACTTTGCTCTCTTGGCCATCTCTTGGTTGGTGCTCGTGGCTAAAAGTGGTTTTTGGGTCCTGTCAGTGACAAATAATGATGAAATTTGGAGGGGTGAGGGATGTTTGGAGGGTAAGGGATGGTTACCCAGATGTCTGGAGCAGGGACCCATCAGTTGGATGGTAAAAAAGGAATTTCTGGTGTTCATGGCAGGAATTTTAAACTTGGCTAGCAAAAGCTGTGAAAGCTTTAAGGGTTTAGCTAAACACTTTTAATTTTTTTTCATAAATCTTCATCACTAATATGAGATATCCTTAGCTAAAAGGAGAGAATGCAGAGTCAGTAATAGAAATTCTCCATGAGAATGAGCAGCAATGCTGTGCCTGTTGGAAAAACCCAACTTTTCTGCTGCAACATCTTTTTATATCAAATCTTTCCACTGCTGAGCTGTCCTGCCTAAATTCCATCACACTGTGCACCTGTTCAGCACAGTAAAGGTGAAATCTGAATGGGACTCTAGAAATGTGGTGGATTTACTCTGCTAAGAGTCAGGTGAAGGGAACTGTAGGCAAATTCTGGGATCCTGAGCATGGTAGGGCTACAAAGATGTGACACAGAAAACCAGGGGGAATTTTGTCCTAAAAAGAAAGCAGGAATGCACAGAACAAGGAGTATGGAGTTGAAATCTGTTGGAAGGAAAGCAGAGCCTGATTTAAATGATCCAACACCTGCCAGTGTGGTAGAAACCATTCCTAACTTGTAGTATCTGAATTCCCCTGAGCTCCCAAAGAGCAAAAAGCTGGGTTATTTATTATGCCTTGGAATAATAATGTGCAGAGCACACCCCCTCCCTTGCTTTTTCCAGGTGAAAAAGATTCCAGGCAACCAAATAGGAAAGCACCATCAATCTTCACTGCTTCTCTCAGTCTCCTTTTATAGGCAGATGGACCCTTGGAAAAAAAAAAATTGCTGTAAGTTGGCAGGGCTGTGAAGCAGAAATCTTGTGTGGGTTTGGGAATGTGCGTAATTCTGTCTCCAGGCTCACTCAGGAAAGCGAGGGGACAGATGCCAGCAACATTTTATCCTAGAAAGGGAAAAAAGAGAACCCAAAAAAGCGTGTGGGATGTTGTGGATTTTTTTCCCCCCTCTCGAACTGCGTGATGTAGGAGTGAGGAGTGCAGAGGGCTCCCCTTGCAACTCAGCGAAGCGAAAAGCGCCGCGGGCAGATGTTGGCAAGGTTTGGAAATGGCAGATCTTTTGGAGATGGTATTTTGAAAATGCAGTCATTTTCCTGCTCTGCAGATAACCAGAGGTCTCAGATGGCTCCATTCAAGTGGTTTTTTTTTTCCCAAACATGACAAACCCCAGGAGAGTTCACAGGGGTGCTGGTATGTGAGAGCTTTGAGTTGAAAAGGACAATTCCTTAATAATACAAGGAGAAATCTTTTGAGAAAGAAGAGTAGAAAAGGCTTGAGGGTGTTGTGGAGAAAAGAAATGCAGCAGAAATCAGGCTAATTGACAACATTTAATTGTGATAAACATCCTATCACTCAGTTTGTGGTGCAAAATTGAAATTACAAGTAGTTGAAGTGCAGTGATGCAGACCACAGAAGAGCTGAATCTGTTTCCAACATGAAGTAGACTCTTGCAGGTAGAAAGCTGGGTTTAATTTTTAATCTAAGTTAAACACTTGAAGGATTGAAAAGCTTTGGAGGCTCTTTGCTTGAACAGGAGCACCATGAGCACACAGGTGCACATCTGGGCAGTAGAATTTGAGCTCCTGCTAAAAGGTAGGCAGGAAATTGTTTATCCTTTGTTACAAAAATAGTAGGAGTGTTTTCTGAAAAGAAATACGTGTCTGTCACCTTTTCAGCAAAGAAATAAGCCCAGATGACCTCTTACATATTGCTGAAAATGCTGGAAATTGTTTTATTCTCAGAATTGTTATCTCAAGAAATTACAGGCTGTTATCCTTACTGTTCCACTGTAAAAATATATACTTAGATGGCTAAAAATACAGCTGTGGTAAAGTCAGCAGAGATGCATCCCCTCCCAGGCTTTCTCAATGCAAACCTTTCCTGGTACTCCCAATTTACCCCAGAAACTTCCCCTTCAGAGGGTGTTTGGTTTTACTCAAGGCAGCAGATTGATGTGGCAGTCAAAGTGAAAGTGCACGTCCCAGAAGGGTGGAAAACAGTGGGGTTAGAGAATCCTGCCTGAAAAGGGGCTCCAGGATGTAAAATCAGAGCCCCAGGGTTACAGCAGCAGCATAAATATAGCTCCCAAGCAGCATCACAGATTCCTTTCACACAGTGATGAAGCTCTGACAGGCACAAAGTCAGTGTTTTTCTTCATTCCTTCCCATTTAGGCACCTCGGGATATTTTTATGGGATGTGTTTCTGTGGCTGCTTTGGCTTCCTTTGGAGTTTCAGTTGCATAAATCCACATTTCCAGGGAGGATTTTGTGCAGGTGGCACCTGAGACACCTCGGGGTGGCCTTTGAAGAGTGAGGAGCAGTGGCTGAAAGGAATGTAGGACATCCTGCTCACAGAACAGCACAGCCTGGGGCTCGGAGTATTTATGGATATAAACATAATTGCCCAAGCAAAGTTCCTTTTCTGAGGGCCTTTTAAAGCTGTGGTGCCAGTGCCAGGTCTGTGAAAAGGAGGTGCATGAAGAGGCTCACACTCACCTTAGGAACCTCTTTAGTGGTCACTGATTTGTAGATTTGCAAACAGAATATTTTATTTTAAAGATAATAATTTACCAGTGCCAGGTCTGTGAAAAGAATCTGCATGAAGGGGGCTCACACTCACCTTAGGAACCTCTTTAGTGGTCACTGATTTGTAGATTTGCAAACAGAATATTTTATTCTAAAGATAATAATTTATCTTGTGCTGGTGATTTGCTCAAAACCATGACTTTCCTTCAAGTAAAGATACTTAACTCAAGCGACTTCAGATACACACAGAATGGAATTTTACACATGTTGGACAGAAATAAGAGAATCAAGCCACGACCAGAAAGATTCCAGAACTGCAAAGACGTTTTTGATTTGATCCTAACGTGTGAAGAAAGAGTCTATGATCAAGTAGTAGAAGGTAAGGAGCTTGAACTGATAAATCAAATTAATTTTGAGTGGTTTTTTTTCCCCTCCTCCCTGAAGTCCTCCACAAATCTGGAAACCTCTCAGTCTGCTCCAACTTCTGGAACTCCAGTGAGGACAAGAGCTTGCAGTTACTGATGTGGATTTGTGCAGCAGAGAAGTGATGGCTGAGCACTTGTCCCCAGAAGGGACAGCTGCACAGAGTGTGTGCGCACAGCAAGGGCTGGCAGAAGGAAATTCATAGAAACTCTCATGGATCTCAAAAACTGAACAAATTGGGATGAGCTGATGGCAGAACAAGGCTGAGGTGCCTTCCCTGCAGGTTTCCTGTGAGCTCCCAAGCAGCTGATCCCCATTAAACCCCTCCTGGGCAGGTGGAGTGCAGCACAGACAGACAACTCTTCAACTAATTAAAGCTGAAAAGAAGTTTTATTTATTACCTGGGGAGTAACCTCCCAAAGACTTGTAAAAGAGTCACAAACTCCTGCTCTCTATTTATCCAAAAAGGTTTTACCTGTTCAGATGGTTTCCAGGACACCTAATACATAATTATTACCTGTCCCCACTTTGTATTGTAATTAGCTGGATGTCCATTATGGCTGCTCAATTGTCTTTAATTGGGTGGGTGGGCTCTGAAATGGGCCAGTGGTTTCTCTGAAGAGGAAGTAAATCATCTTCCCCATGGTCAACTTTTCACCCAGGGCTTCTTCACCTGCTGGGGACAGTCCAGACCTCCCCTCTTAGTTGGATTATTCTTAGAAGCCAATTGTATTTATGGTTTCTGCCCTTTTACAGTACTTCATATATTGTAAATTCCATGTTCCTGCTCTTTTACAATACTTCATGTGTTGTAAATTCCATGTTCCTGCTCTTTTACAATACTTCATGTATTGTAAATTCCATGTTCCTGCCCTTTTACAGTACGTCATGTATTGTAAACTCCATGTTCCTGCTCTTTTACAATACTTCATGTGTTGTAAATTCCATGTTCCTGCTCTTTTACAATACTTCATGTGTTGTAAATTCCATGTTCCTGCCCTTTTACAGTACGTCATGTATTGTAAACTCCATGTTCCTGCAGTTTTATAATACTTCATGTATTGTAAAATCTATGTTCCTGCCCTTTTACAATAATTCATGTACTGTAAAATTATGTTCCTGCCCTTTTATAAATATTTCATGTATTGTAAAATCCATATTCTGCACTTTTATAATACTTCATGTATTGTAAAATCCATGTTCCTGCCCTTTTATAAATATTTCGTGTATTGTAAAGTCCATGTTCCTGCCCTTTTACAATAATTCATGTATTGTAAGCTCCATGTTCCTGCCCTTTTACAATACTTCATGTACTGTAAAATCCATTTTCCTGCCTTTTTACAATACTTCATGTACTGTAAACTCCATGTTCCTGCCCTTTTACAATACATGAAGTATTGTAAACTCCCATGTTCCTGCCCTTTTACAATACATGAAGTATTGTAAACTCCTATGTTCCTGCCCTTTTATAAATATTTCATGTACTGTAAAGTCCATATTCCTGCCCTTTTACAATACTTCAACCCTGTCATTCCTAACTTTGCTTCAGTTATCCCCACCTGGTATCAATTAATTTCCTTGTTAAGCTCTAAACACAAAGTATGGTCTTTGCTAACTACACTTCTAATTTAACCCCTTAATTCATTTAACCCCTTAATTAAACCAGATGGTTTTCACCATCTTAGCTGCATCCCTAGCTCGCCCCCTTGACTCAGAGCAGCCCCTGCAGCCTGGTGAGCCCTGCAGGTGTGCTGCAGCTGTGCCCTGAAGTGAGTCACAGAGGAGCCAGAAGGATCTCAGAGAAGGATCCCAGCTGGGATCCAGCTCCACGTGGACGCAGCACACTCTTGTGTGGAAAGGCCTCTCCCTCTCTCTCTGGGGCCCCCCTGCGTGGGGAGACCCCTGCAAAGGGTCTGTGCTAGAATTGAGAGATGAACGGGAACTTTTTCTGTCTTCAGGTTTGCTGTTTATTTCTTATCTTATCAAAACTTCTCCACACCGCCTGCACCAGGCTTAGCGTGGTGAGAAGTACAGCGAAGAAGGTCACAAGATGTGCAGTTACAAGGTCTTTTAAAGCTATTTTATCCAATAAACTCTAAAAACGTACTTTATTTCTACTTCTCTGCCAATAACTAACTAACTTTCTGACACGTAGCATCTGCGTCGTGACTTCTCCAAACCAATCACCCAGTGCCACTAATACTACAGAAAATGGAATCGAAGAAGAAGGAGAAGAAGACAGGGCAACACCCAAAATTCTCCATTTTGCCCTCCATCCATCCCCATACTAAAAACCTAAAAGTCTAAATTTTTCATCCAGTGATAGCTACACTACAATTCAACTTATATCTTAACAAATTGTACATCATCCAAAAGCCTAGGGAGTTTTCTCCACGGACGGAGGTCAAAGGCACTGTTCTTAGGAGGGTCAGGGTTTGTCAGAACAGACAGAGAAACATTCCCTGTGCCCTGGGTTCCAACACTCTTGGCTTTTGGCTTCTTTTTTCTCCTCTTGTTGAGGTTGGGATTGAAGGCACTCGAGACAATAGTTTTCATTTAGACTCAAATTTATTGAGTTGTTTGTTACTTCTTACCGATGTTACAGTCTCTGTAGTCTTTTATTAATATGGTACAAAATGGCCAAATGTCTCTTGCTACAAGGTCTTTTAAGGCTAAACGATCTAATTAAGAAGTGACACTTAAATTATTTTTGTTTTTAACCCAATAACTGATCACTCAAAGTCCACACTGCAGGCTTTTCTGTTTAATTACAAACTACTACTCAAACTTATGAAGAAGAAGGCAAAGAACAATCTGCTTCTGCATGAAAACTTTTATCTTGTTTCATATTTATTACTATATTTTAAAATTTCAAACTCTTAAGTTTTCTGCTTTGTGATATTACACACTTCCAACTAGCTATACACTCTTAATTTTTGTGCTATTAATTTTTGCAAGCTTGTTCTTAGGTTAAATGCAGTGCTCTCTTGGGAGTCAGATTCTGTTTGTATAGGAAGCCTGAAATCCTCAGCATGCAGAACTCCAACAGCACAGGGCATGGATGGGAACTCCCTCAGAGCCTCAGGATTTCTCTTAATTCCTGGGCTGAGAACTTTGATTCTTGATCTTTAAAGATTGACAGAGTAAGAGGAGCAATGACTTCTTTTGAGCAGGGAAAATAAACTGCCATGACCCTTTCACAAATCTGAGTTACTAGTCACCTCTTCCAAAATCCACTTTGGTTTTTTTTTTTGGTAATAAATGGTATTATTAAGACAATAATATATAAAATACATATAATGTAATATATATTATATAAAATATAATATTTAGTATATC
>VWZV01004863.1:533403-563415 GCA_013397155.1 Irena cyanogastra | reverse complement strand
TACCAAGTCAGACATAAAACACTTCTAGCCCACTAAGTATTTCTTGAGCCACCAACTACATTGCAGATGGGCCTCTTGTTTTCAAAAAATCTTTAAGGCTACAGCAAGTGTCCAGTATATTTGCATAAGAAATCACCCACAGTTCAGGTTCCTTTCATTTTCAAGCAGCTTCATAACAATTATTCTGTTGCATCATTTGTCTCTTTTTCGTGTAGGTACTGTGATTTTCTGGCTGTCAGTAAATAGTTCCTTTATCTTAGCCAAACAGAAGTTTCAGAGGCAAAAAGTGTTTGGGCCCACCATACCCTAGGCAAGGAACGTATTTGCTGCTCTGACACAACGGTCTGTCAGTGCTTCTCTGAAGTAGGATTATTTTAAATTAATACAGTTCTCTAACCAAGATATATTAATGTTACTTTCTTATTTTAAAGCTTTCTGTGGTTTCCTATGTCCATCCAAATGTGCTTTATTTTGGATGATTACCGTTCCTTTTTATTCCCTCTGAACAGTAACAAAGTCATTACTGAAACCTACAGACCAAGATTTTATTTCTGTAACCATTACAAGCTTTTGAACTCCCATGGTAGGAAGTGCTTTTTATATTCTCTTTTGACTTTTTTTTTTATTATTTTTTGTAATTCAGTCATAAGACTGTTATTATTATTATCATTAACATTATTACTATTGTTATTTTTAAAGGGCAGTAAATAAAGAAAATAGGGCTTTTTTACACATTACTGTCATATTCAAGCATAACTCCATTAAATACCTAGCACATGTTTAAAGAAAATAATGTGTGTGTGTGTGTGTGTCTGCGTGTGTGAGATCAAGGCTCAATTTCAGTATTATTCCATTGCTCAGGATATAGAACAACAATGTGCAGCTGAGGGATCCTCCCAGATCTTGTGGCTCCAATGATATAAATCAAAACTTTTAATATATCCATCTCTGCATGGATGCAATGATTTGACATCAGTTTTCGTATTATTTGGGTTTTTAGCAGTTCTTAAGACTCCTTCTCAGTACAACTTTGTTTATTTAAGAATAACTTGGCTTCTTTTTAAAGGTTTTCCTCCTAATATTCAGAATTTGCTTTCTCCATTACACCCTATTTGACTTCATTATTAAAACAAAGATTCTTATTCTAATGTATAATAATACCATGCCAGTCATTGCTATTTTCAAGGTGAACTTGTCATTAAATTAATCAATTGGAATTTTACTAAAATTTTCATCAACACTTGCCAGTGATATCATCCATTAAAAAATGAACCTTTTCCCCTATTTTTAATTCACCTTGCTTATCAGCTATTTCCTTCAAATTATCTGAAAAACAGTCAAAACCTAATTCCATAAGTAAAGACTCAGATACTGAATACTCTTTGGCCCTTCGCATTTTGAATGTGTAAACCACTTCTAACACTGCAGAACTGTTTTAGAAAAGAAAAAAAAATCATAAGTGTGATTTAAATTAACTGTATTTTCAGGACGCAAACTAGAGATTTTATGAAGTGGATCTGTATATCAATATCAGTAATGTGGTATCCTATGCATGATGTTTATAAGACAAATGACTCTTTGTGCACCAGCTGCAAACATGCACTTGTTATAGGCAAACAAAAAGTAAAAAGCAGGTCATTTATACAGCACATTAAAGCCTTTTCCTTTAATTCTCCTGATTAGCTTCTTGGTGTACCAAATAGTCATAAAAATACTTGACATCTTTTTCTAAATGCCAAACAAACACTGCATTTAAGAAGAGAAAATAAAGGCTCATACTTTTTCTTCTGGTTCCACAGCTCCTTCAATAACACCAAAACTGAACTCCATGGTTTGACAAGCATTTAATTTCCACTCCCAAAACATAAAAGAAGCTATATTTTCAAAATGTATTTATTTCAACAAATTTGCTTTTCTAATGCAAAATCCAAAAGACTGTTCCCATTTTCTTTTATATCAATATATCCTTACACCCACTTAATCATATAACCCTACTAAACATAACATAATTTCACCTGAACATTACCATGGCCATGTCTCAATAAATTCCCTTTTTTTTTTTTAAATTAGGAAATGTGTACCTATCAAATGTTTGTCTAGTAGTGATGATATAAACCTGTCAGCCAGAGGAAAGCTCCATGAAGTAACCTGTCATCACTCTTTTCCTGAAATAAACTATAGCTTTCTGGGACTTCTAGTGACAGAAGTTATTGCAATAATAGGCTATCCTGTATTAGCACAGGTGCTTTTTTGTGTTTCTACTTCTTCTGGATTCCCCATCATGCCTATATGAAATTCCATCCTCAAGCATGAAACTCACTTACAGGTTCACCTATTAATGGCTTCTACTACAAGTAAAATACCTTGGTGACTCTCGAATCATGCTTTGGATTTAAGAGTAAAAAAAAAAGAAAACCTTTTTAAAAGATGCTTTTTCATGTAAAAAAATTTCTTTTGTTCACAGTCTCTTAGTTCCACCCAGACCAGAAATAAATTTGGGACTACGTAATTTCTAGATTTATACATCAAGTCTTTCCATAGGTCTTTACCTAGAAAAAAATATGTTCTGTAAAGATCTGCAGCCAAAAGTACACTTGATACATATATCACATACATACAAATGATGTGTACAATCTATTATTTTGCTATTGATCAAAGTAGACAGCAGGAACTCAAGACTATATGCCTGTCTCTGTGAGCAGGGACATGTTTTAAAGCCATTTTGAAACAAGACAGATAGAAATAGTTTACTTACTTTGTGAAGTGCTTTACTCTATATAAGACTTTCTCCATGCTAAGTGATGATTCTGCCTGCAATGATCTTACATAACGATTCTAGCTTTTTATTTTCAAAGAATGGAGGCAGCAGTCTGCTGCAATTCTCTTATCAACACAGATCAAGAATTCCCACTCATATCTCAACTGCTCCTATATGTGCCCGTTAATATTAAAATGTCTCGGTGCTATGCACATCAAAATCCACTGAAGATTATAAAAGATTTTTCTTTCTTCCAGTCATCTTTACTAACTGCTGCAATACACATATGTCTATTTGATTCACTTGCATATAAAATCATATACACACAATGAAGTCTTAAAGGCAAAAACTGCAGTTAGACCAAAGCAATATTTGAAGTGTTACTTTTTACCATGATAAGGTGACTCTTAAAGCTATATTTCAATAGTTATTCAAATTATTTTTACCAAAAGAAGACAGAATTCACCCTGAAAAAATGGGCTTTGATAGCAGCAGAAAGAAAACTGAACAGTTGTATGTCCTTTGATGTTTTACAAACAACAGACAAACTAACGTCATATAAAAGCAATAGTCATATTGTGTTGGCATTAAAAGTCTGTAAAAGCATAAACTGATAGGCATTGATACTCACAGCTTGGTATACCAGAAAAAGATATAAAACCAAAGCTACATTTAATCAATTATATATAAACCCAAACACATAATTCAACCTAAAAAAACCAGTTAAGATGACATTTATTCCTCTTTATTAAAACTTCTAGCTTACTTCTTTCTTCACTGTTTGCTGAGTTAAGAAGCTGCAAAACTATATCTGCATTGGAGGGAAGGCAGCCCACTCTTCTGGTTGACAGAACATGTTTCCCAGGCAAATGGTTTATTTTTAAATAGCTTTTGTGAGTACAAAATATGTTGGAGTGCTAACTCTTTTTGCCTCCAGCTGAGGCAATTTGCTGCTATTACAGACACTATACTCCATGCCCTTCCTGTCACCTGAGTACCAAACTCTGTTTTGATGAGGGACATAAAATATTGCAGAACTACTGATTGAATGTACATTCACTATTTTTCTCTTTTTCTAATGCTGAAAAAAGCAAGTTCCCAAGCAGAAAAGCAAAAAGGGTCCTGATGTTTTCACGCATTTTTAAAAAACGTTTACCATTTATTCCTCTCTAATCAAAAAGCTTACATTTTTGTCTATAACTACAGGCTTGTCTGAATTTTGAACAAGAACAGGCAGGAATCTTCCCAAAAAATCCTTTTCATGTCATATTTATTTCCCTTTGATTTTGTTTTAAATGAAGATTCTATCATTAATCATATAAATTGCAAAAGAAGATAATTTGCACACAGAAAGATAATTACATACCTTATATTGGATAAGGAGACCATAAACTAAAATGTTTTTCTTTTTAGTTTCTCTTGCAAATTTCTTGATTGTAGTTAGGTCTTCCATCCCAACGCTGAAAGAATTATCTTCTGAGATATCCAAGTGCACCTGCAAAAGAATAGATGAGGAAAAAACAAAATCCACTTTTTCCATAGTGTGCCATTTTAGACTAATGGTGTTTAGTATTTCATTTTTATGTGTTAAGCACACATAAAAATACAGACTTTTCTTACAGGCTTTTCTTAGATAGTTCCTGTTTACTACTGAATTCCACTAATTACACATTTAGGGACATGAAAACTATTTTTTTCAAAGCAGAAGAAACCAGTATGCCAGAACATATCATGTATCTTAAAAATATTCAATTAAATTTGAAAACAAATAACATTTTTTTATAAGCTCTAGACTAACTTTCACAGGAGGTCTTTTTACTATCAGAGAACTATAGAATACACGTCTTTCATAAGCATATTGAAAGTTTTCAAGACAGAACTAAATTCTTTAAAATTTAATTGGAAATTTACTGTCCTTTCAGTATAGCATATTAGTTGCCTTAATTGGGTAATTTCAAGATAATACTTGAAGTTTAAAAAGCAGAAACTATCGCAAAAGAAGGTAGGGATATGGCTATCCTGAGCTCTTGGGCAGGGAAAGGCAGGTCTCATTTCCATCTGGGATGCTGCACAAACATGGCAGGTCTTACAGGACCTGAACTGAATTCAAGAAGTGTTTGGACAACACTCTCAGGCACGTGGTGTGATTCTTGAGGTGTCCTGCGCAGGGCCAGGAGTTGGACTTGATGATTCTGATGGGTGCCTTCCAACCTGGCACATTCTATGATTCTATGAATTCTCTCCTGGATATCCTGTGCAGGGCCAAGAGTCGGACTCAGTTATCATTGTGGGTCCTTTCCAAGTCAGAATATTCTGTGCTTCTGTAACTGGTATTTCCAGGGAGGTATCAACTAGCTCAATCCTTTCCCAAGTCTTAAATATTCCACATTCTAATCGATTTCCCTTACAAAGTTTCTGTTAGCTGTAGAAATCAAAATTAAGGATGATGATTTGTACATATAAGGTTTCAGTGCCTATTAATAGCAGAAATACCTCTATTCCTAAAAGGAAAATTATTTCAAGTTCTCTTTGTACTTTATGTTCCATTTATACTGACAGAAAATATTTTCCCTTGCAACACTTTTGAAAAAAAAGCTGTTTATTGCCTAAATGCATACTCACCAGAAGCAAAGCTATTGTCTTCTACTACATAAGCAGAGATTAATTTTCACACACACTCATTATTTTGTTATTTTCTACCCAAAACAAGGCCAAGTACTACTCATTTACAGCTATTTACAAGAAATTATAAAACCTATTATTTTGAGAACTATTTAACCTAGCTCGTCTTTACCATTAACCTCTTTGACAGCTTTGAAAAGAGATTTTTCTCAAACTAACTTTGGTACTGAAATGCAAATAATTGCAACTACAGAGCTGAAGCACTAGCATTCCTTTCTTTCTCACCCTAAGCAAAGCAACAACATAAAAATCAAATCCATTCATATAATTTACAAACATGAAAATGCATTGCTCAAAAAAGCAATGTCCATTTAAGAATATGATTTGTCATGTTACAGCATAATTGAAGACACGGCTTGATGCAAACAAATAATTGCCTCAAGTTTACCTCCGTGATGCCTATTTCTCCTTTAACATTAATCTTCCCTTTTGTCCAGACACAGTAATCCAATTGCTGCTTCAGCTTACAGGTGCCATGAAACAATCCAGTCAGGCACCAGGATAATGGACAGACTTTGGACCTGTGGCAACTGATAGGTGGGAATATGGACAAAAGTCACCATGTCCAGTGTAAGCTCATCCTTTTATTGGATCAGTGCTCACTGGGCTGGTCATTTTTACAATTAAAGAAGATGACTACTGGAAGGGAAACCCCCCCTTTTTTTTTTTCTTAATTATCATATTATTATGAAAAAGTTGTTCTTGTGATGAAATCAAAAACTACACAAGAACTTCCCAATCACCCAAATCCAACTGCATCAGACTCCTCCTAGTTATGAGTTTAGAATGGAAGCAGTTACCTGCTCTCCTCATTTATTCTTTCAAGAGCTTTACTTTTCAGAGTAGAAAAACATAATGTTTCCCTTATAGCTGGTACCTAAGACCTATGCATTTAAATGTCATCATACTGCTTGAAATTCTGATTCACAGAATCAGAGAGTCTGAGAAATATTAATATGTTCTTTTACATTGAAAGTAAGTGTATTATAGGATTTTTCATTAACAATTTATTCAGGTAATATGTTTAAAAAGTATATAGGAAAGAATAAAGCTGAGGAAAATCCCCCTCATGAGCCTTGGTGAAGAGAACACCCAACACTGAATTTAATTAAAGATGGCTGAAGGAAGCTTCTGTCCCCCCCATACCATCTGTAGTGAGTTATAGAGATCAGAAGTTTAAAGGACTTCAATACTTCCCAGTGATTAATATGAGACAATGATTTGTTCAGCTAATTCTTGTCACTTAAAACATACCTTCCAGATCTCCTCTTCTTTCCTTCTCATATTTCTAAAAGATAGTGTGGTACTTCCACCAGATGCCCAAGTGCAATTAGGCAACATACTTTTAACAAATGTATTTCTCTCAGTGTTTTAAATACTAGCAACTGTTTCCACCTAGTTATGAGGCTTTCTTCCACTGTCTAGTTCTTGGAAATTTCAAGTAGTTGTCAGAAACAACTGATGGATCTGGAGTATAGTAAAGGGATTAAATGTATTATTTTCTCCTGCGGCTATTTTAAAAGGAGTCCACCTAAATAATTTGTGCATGCTTCAGGCTGCTCAAGCAAATACACTTTCATTAAAAATGGTTTGGGTTCTACAATGACTTCAAGACCTAGCATCTCAGGGGCAAAACCTGACTTTCATGCAGAGATCATGTAAGAATTATTTGCACTCCTATTTCTTAGGAGATACTAAGACCAGAATATTTATAGCTACAACTATTAAACCAAAGTTTTCACATTCCTAGCATCGCACCCAAAAAAGTATTTAATTGAAAGTCCAGACTGGAAAGTGCTATCAATTGGGCAAAACAAGCATGCTTTTGACACCTTAGCATTAGCTGGTTGATAAACAATTCCAACTTTATCTTCACACTCCAAATTCAACACAAGACAGAAATTCTTTTTTTTCTTGATAAGGGACTAATGAAAACATTTTTAGTCCAGAAAAGAGTATTTTGTACATCCAGTGGCCTTGTAAATGACTAAGAGAATTGGAGACATGTAATTGCTCTGATTATTAAAGGCAGAAGTAATTAATCTTTGAAAATTCAGTAAAATAAAGTTTTACCCTGAAGTTCCCCAGAAACAGGGACAAGAAAAAAAGATGGACTAGAAATGAAGTGCTAAATATTGATGTTTATAGAATTACAGTAACTCACTCCAAGAGAAGAGCACGCAATAGGTGAGGATATACTAGGTTATATATAGGTTAGGCTCTACAGAAGGATCTGGACAGGCTGGATACACGGGCTCAGGCCAAGGGTATAAGGTTTGAGAGGGCAAAGTGCCAGGTCCTGAACTTGGGTCACAACAACCATACCCAGCAGCACAGGCTGGGGCAGAGTGGCTGGAAAGGTGCCCAGTGGAAAAGCACCTGGAGGGGCTGGTTGACAGTGGCTGAGCATGAGCCAGTGTGTGCTCAGGTGCCCAAGAAAGCCAATGGCATCCTGGCCTGTATTAAAAACAGTGCAGCCATCACAACCACACATGCATAGCAAAAAATAAAGCCACTTAATTCTGTTTCAACTGAGCATTCAAGCACAGCACGTGCTTTGCAGCATCCCCAGCAGGGATAGAGCACAACAGCAAGGCAGGAGTTAACAGTTCAGTACAACTAGCCAGCCACAATGAGCCCTTCACAGAAATATATAACTAATAAACTGTCATTTGCTAGTGTTGGTTTGTTCCCTGACAGCATGCAGTACATTTGTTGAAGTGAAAATGAGTTTCTTTGGAGACCAATTTACAGTTTGAATTTATGATTTTATTCTGTTAGCACCAGTGTAAACCTCGTCTAACTTTAAAAATATTTATATTACATATTACTTATATTTATATTAAATAATAATTTAAAATAATTAATGAGATACTTTCTATGGTAACTTACAGGAGTTACTTACCAAAATAAGGACAACTGGATATAAGACAGGAATTTTTGATTTTTCCAACATATCCACTACTTCTTGGGTTTCTTGAATGGCCCACATTTTATCCTAAATTAAAATAAATGTTTAGAATTACTGAAAACAACATTTATTTCGTAAAAATAGAATTTGAAGAACTTTTATTTACCAAAAAAAAGAAGATAGATCACTTTTTTGGTTTTTGGGGTGGTTTGGTTGATCAGCTGATTGTTTTTAATACACTTTTATGGTATTGTCTGGTAAAGTTATAGATGTTTGAAAAAGAACAAGATTGACAATATTAATTACCCTTTATATACATATATATAAAAACAAACAAACAAGATTAAGGGCCTTGATTGCTCTCCGATACGGTTCATCTAAAACCAACCTGTTCCCATAGCTGGAGCCAAATACAGATCAAATACATGGCATGCACATGGCCAGAATGGGAAACACTAATTTAGATCATGGTAGCAATGAATACACAGTTAGATGACTTCATGTATCACAGGCCTCTCCTTAAAATAATTCACTTCAATACAACAGTTATGAAAGGAAATTTTAAACTACTTCAGATTTTATCCCTCTTGTTCAAGAATTCATGGCTGGTTAACAACACAGTGACAGAAGTGTGGAACCAGAGGAGAACAAACAGACCAGTATCTCAAAGGTCAAGTTTAGTGCACATCAGAAACACCAAACATCAGAATGGACACAGCACATTAGGACAAAAATAACAAACAACTTATTACTCAAATATTTAATTAGTATTTACCATTATTAGTAAGTTTAAGTGTAAAATAAAAAGCACAGATCCTCACTACTTACATTTACACAAACAAAATTGTAGCACTGTCCTGAAATGATGTTTTGTAGACTGCTATCATTTTTGCTTAGAGATATTGAAATAGCTTCAACCTGATGAAACAAAAAAAGAAAAAAGTCAAAAATTCTAATTCAGCCTTAACTATCTGCTAAAGCTTCCACCACCGCAGCAGAGGTTGTTCATTTAAATGATTTTAAACTGGAAATTATTATTTCCATTACAAAAACTGAAAATTGCTCAAAATTTTGGGACACTCAACAGTGAAGCATTCGGTGCAGTGAGGCAGTGGAGCCCAGCACACGTTGAAGTACACTGCTCAGGGTAGCCATTCCAGAAACAGCCCTGGAAACATCAGACACGAGTGCTGCTGCCTGGGTTAGGATGTTCAACTGTTTCAAGAATGAAAACACTGTCCATAAAACAATCGAACTATATTAGACCTCTACTTCTGAGAAAATCTCTACAAGACTCAGATATATACAATTTGTCTTCATGAAGTTAAAGATAAAATAAGTATGCATGAAAGACCAGGTGCACTGGTATTCCAAGATTCTGCCCAGAATAAGAGTATAAGACTTGTCTAGCGTTTCTCCTTGAAATAATTTCCTCAATGAATATTTTAAAATACTTTCTTAGGCACAGACATATTTATTTTGCAACCTTTAACACAAGCTAAGCAACTATCTTATCTCAGTTTAAATAAAAAGTAGATTCTATTACATTATCAGCTTCAGTATTGCCTTAAGCAAAACAGTAAACCAGGTAGCAGAGGGTGAATCTGTTCCCTAAGATAACACTTTGAAGCAAATAAAAAATCTTGAAATTCAGGAGGGAAAAAAAGTCTTCATGTTACTTCCATTAAATCAGCAAATCCCACTGTTTCACAGTACAAGTGAGCTTTAATTCTTCCCAAAACATGTTAAGTATCATACCAGGGAACAGAAGTAACACACTGCTGTGCTCCCTTAAAATGCCACTTAATCCACAATCCAACAAAAATTGTACTAAATACAACCAAATACAACATTTTAAAAGGCTTTGCAGTATTATGTAAAGCTGTGTTTGTTAATTTTTATAATAATCAGGAGCTAACTTGCTTGCAAAGGAAGGTGGTTTGAAACCGAGAAGTAGATAGTGACAGTCTAAAGATTTTAGAAACATTTTGAGCTCAAAATTTGATAGCATAGCCACAAATAGCTGACATTTAATATTTTAAGATTTAAAAAAAAAAAGTCACAGAAGGTATGAATTACTTAAAAATACTTGGAAAATGCAACACTGCAGGGCTCACCTGGCTTGAACCTCTGAAGATGTAAAAGCAGAAATCCCTGGTACCTTTACAACCTTGCACATACTTCGATGAACACAAGCCTACTGCAATCTAGTGTCTTTTCAGAAGGCATTTGGAACACGACCCAAGGCAGAAGGCCTACTTTTATTTTTTGCTTTGAGGTATTACAATATGTGATGTTTAAGCATTGCTGAACATTTAAAAACTCCTTCAGTGGATCATTTGATTTGACTTCAACAATTTTATTAAGTAACACACTAGCATTTTTTGACCACCATATTATCCAGAAATGAAACTGAAATTTTCTGTTGGAAAAGTAAGCACAACTGCCCAGGTAGGAGCTTCAATAAGTCATCAATTAACTAAAATTAACTTTTATTCTATTTGCCATTTAATATCCAATACAATAGTACTTTTTTCAAATTAAAACTAGTATTAATCAATGTCATCAACTACATAAGAAAGCAAAAATTACCTAAAACCACCATCTTGGTAAAAAGTGATTCTCACATAATGTTTCAGTGTTTAAACAAAAAGGAGTATATGGATTTGCTTAATTCTGGTCCTTGTAAAAACTGATATTCTTTAATTTCTTTTAGTTATCAGATGTCCTGTATTGAATTTTCAACTTTATTCAACATCCACTTCCATAAAATCAAAAACTAATACAAAGACATTTGGAACCTGCAAATTTCTTTAAATTATATCAGATTTTAAAATCACAATTAACACCAATGCAGCAGATGGACAATACAATCATTAAGAAAATGGTGAATTTCTACTAGTGAAATGCTAGTTCTTTTTCTATTTGAAAATGACCAAATATTTTTATATCCTGCTAATACAGAATTATCCAGTCACAGAAATGACACACAACTTCATCCAGTTGATTCCATTTCACATGACAGCAGCACTTTGTCACTAAAGAAACAGGAGTACATGATTTCCAGCCACAGAAGAAAACACCTTCAGCTCCCATTTAGGTTTGTTTGCTTCAAAAGGAGGGGCTAAATAACAAATTTAAGGAACAACTCAAGTAATGTCTTTCACAGTGTGATATCTTTAACAAAACATTCATTCATTAGTCATACTGTTTAAAGTAACACTGACTAAAGTACTGTTAAAGTACTTCACAAGCAACAGCTGTAGCCTTAAAAAAAATTTAGAAATTATTTTCTTTTAATTTTCTTTATCTTAGTTCAATTTTTAGGTCTTTTTCCCCATTATTGATTTTATCATGTTATTAGAGCCTCTCTCAGAAATCCTTCTAAGAAAATTTCCTTTTAATTCTTCTTTAAGGACATATGTAGAAGTTAACAAATACCCCACAAATAAATATGGCTGCTACTGAGAACCGGAGTGTCCAAAGTATCTAAAATGTTAAAATACTGATCCCAGATAATATATACTCTGTGAGAATGATTCCCAGTTGGTCTCTTATGTAGATCAATTACCTTCCAATTATCCCTTTGAAAAGGCCCAGCTTTCAGTATAGTACATCTGTGTTGCTTAAAATAATTATTTTGCACAAAATCGAGTCTCTCTCACACAAGGTACTGTGCTTCATTTGAGAACAAATAGGCTTGTGCATATATTCTTTCTAATTTTAGAAAATCTGTATATTGGTAAGCTTAAAAATTAACTCAGAGATTTTATTGTTAAAAAGTATAGGGATAAGTGATGTTCTCCTACTAACAGCAGAACAGTTTACACAGAGATAAAAAAGAGATAGCAATGCATCTGGTGCCAGTGAAATGGAGACATACTTTTGCCACATCATATAGCTATTCAGACTTATTCAAGTCTGCTATTTTTTTCACTTTTAGATGTAGACAACTAATAGATATAAAGCATGATTCCATGGTAAATACAGTTCTCTCAGAAGAAAAATTTTCAGTGCAATGTCAAATGACATTTCCAGATATAAGACAGCAATGCAGGTTGATAGGGAAACATATCCTTCTAATAATTAACACACCATGCAGAAGATTGACAGACATGAATAAAGCCATTGCACAAGTAACATTATGCAAATCAGAACACCTGTATTTTTGAACAGTTATTCCCTGTCTCTTTCTCTGGGTAACAGGAACATATGATATTATCACATAAGATATAATTAAGAATCACCCCAACACCAGTCTAAGCAATTACCAAATGTTAATCACCTTTGGAAAAATGGAAATATGATACCTCTATTAGAAAGAATAATGAAAAAGGAAAAGATAGTTAAATGCCAGTAGAACATTCCATCAATATCCTAAAGCAAAGGCTCTAATGTGCATTCACTGGGAGGGAAATGTATCCCTATCACTCTACAAAAAGGTTGATTAATTTGATTTTGCATCTACAGCTCTGCAGGAAAAAAACGTACTCTTTAATGTGTTCAACCTCCAAGTCAGGCTTCAAAGTAACAAAAGCATTTCCTCTGTAACATATTTGTAACAATTTGGGTTTATTGAACTCATAAAATCTAAAGAAAATTTTCTCTCTGTTGTCTGGATTCAATTTCTCCTCCAACCTAATACGGACATTTTAAGTGGATCTCTAAGATCCCCCTCTACAGCACAACTGGGCAGAAGATGCTTCTTTCTTGGTAACTTCCACACCTGATGTTAATCCCTTGTGTAAATACTACAGTGACACAGAAAAACTCAGTTTTTGTTTTCACATTATTTAGACCATTTCTTAGGAGCAGTGGCAACTAGAAACATTAAATTAATCAGATAGTTGAGAGCCATGGAGTTGTACTTACTTTTATTTGGCTTTTCAGAGATTCACGAAGGAGAAAACCTACTTGTGCAAGACTTTCCTTCACATTGGTGATAACACAAACTTGTTGTGATAGGTTGTCTGTGATCAAAAAAAACCTTAGTATTTCATGCAATAATAAATTAATCCAAATTACTAATCCAATAAACATTACCTTCAATCCACATATTGTTGTTTCTTGACAGAATATTTTCAACAGCTGTAAATTTAAAGGCTACAAGGTACAGTTAATGTAATGACATAATTTTTATAATATACACCTCAAAATTCAAATTATATTTTATATGATTTTGTACAACATGAAATCATTACATAAGACCTGTCCCCAAAATCCATTTAAATTTATTAAAAGATATTTATTCAGGTCCACATTGACACTAGATGACAATCAAGAAAACTTTTTGAAAATTTCATCCCTTTTATCACTTTTACAGATAACTAAATGCAGTGTCAGTAATACTGAGTAAATAAAGGAGGAAAAAAAGAAAAAAAAAACCCCAGGATATAACATAAATCCTATTCCAACAATATAAACTAAAAAATTCCCCCCCAAAATTTATTAATGATACTGTTTAAGGAGACAGCAGATATAACTCATATAACTCAACAACATAGAAGTTGCAAAGTTGTGACAAAGATTTTGGCCTGGGCAACTTCCTAGATCTTTTACTGGTGGGGCAAAATACATTATTTTGTTGCTATTAGGAATAACAGTTCCAAGTTACTGCCTGATCTGTTCCACAAAGCCAGTATTTCAGAAAATTAGTAATTTCTCTTGTTATTGACTTCAGGTTTTAGATTCAGTGAACATTTTCCTTTCTTTAAGCCAGCAAATCAAAATTCAAGTCTGAAACTCTCAAGCCTATTTCTGGCCTTTATCCTTCAGATGCTGAATTAACACGTAGAACAAAACACAAAGTTTCCAATGTTTTTGGGGTAGCCATTCCATAAGCAACTAGAAATTTCATACATGTAAAGTCTAATTAATTTTAAAACAGACTTCAATGAAACTCCAGAGACAGAAATATACCAAACACCACCACAAAATAAATTAGGAGTGAAAGACAAGAAAAATTATAAAAATATGGGCTAACTGGTCTTCAAACAAGTCTGGATGTAAACAATATGTATTTGTTGCATATGGAAAGTTATTTCTATAATTACATACCATGCAATAAATTCAATCAGATGCATAACCTCAGTAGTGCAGAAACATCTCACTTTCTATTGTAAAATCACAAACTTCTTTACAAAAATAGACATAAAGACCTGAAATTTAATTTTAAAGCTGCTGTAGAGTTAACATTATTGGAAAGTGACTTGTGATTTTTAAGCAATTTTCTGTGACTAGGAAAAGTGAATTAACCACTGAGAATTCCAAAAGATAATAAGAATGATTTTTTGAATAATGGACATTTATAATGTCCAATATTTATAACATGACAACAAAAATAGTGGTGGCAACTGAGTTTGTATTAAGTTAGCAAGAAGGGGAGGGAGGAAGAAAGGGAGAAAATAATAAACATCTGCTTATAAACCATCACAACCAGATGGAAGTGAGAATTAAAAAAATGCATGGCCAGTTCTCACAGGATTGGAAATCAGAGGATACAACTGTGGGAGAAATTATCTTCCCATAGATTCACTGGGCAAAAAAGTATACTGAACATGCTGAACACAGTTGGCTTCCACTTAGTAGAGAATAACTTTACAGTCTGAAAAATGGGAAATCATATTGAATTAATTTCTTATCAGCAGAAAGAAACTAATGGGTAGATTGAAATCAGACCAAGAGCCACTTGAATTTAGTACTGTACACAAAGCACAGATACAAAATAGATATACATAATAAACCAGACTAGCATATCAGATTTCAAGAACTCAGACTCTATTGAACTAAGTAATTTAATGAAGAAGGTCAGATTGGAGCTATTACAAAAATTCACATGTGGAAAAAGGCTGTGGAATCCAAAAAGGCACCATAACTTAAGCTCAAACAGTCCTTTTTAAAAAGAAGTCTGTAATCAACAGCAAGTGTCAGAAGTATTCTCACAAAAGACTGCTGAAGGGCTGAAGCTATAAAAACCCATCTCACTACTCTCTCCAGCCCTCTTAGATCTCTAATTTCTTGTAATATAAATAAGAAAGGAGAGGCAGTTACAAAAAAACAACTAAGATTTGCGGGCTGAGTTTAAAAAAGAAGAGAGAAAAAACAATGAAGTGTGGAAAACTGTATTTTTTATCCAGAGAAGAAACATAATGTTATAAAGGGAAAGTATGCTAGTAAAGTAGAAGAACCTTAAAGTAATGATAATACACACATTGAAAAGATGCTGCATGTTTTTAAATAATCAAGGAAGTGAGTAAAGGAAATCTGGGAAATCATCTTTTATAAAATCATCATAGTAAAGCAACAGGTCCGTTCTAGTTGAGGTTTGAAACTCAACTGCCATTTAAATCCAATCTATTTCAAGTGGTCAAAAAAGATCCATATATTACTTTAGATTACATCTTTGCTTGCATTGTGAGAAGGAAGACTGCGTGGAGCCTTCCTCCCCAAAACTGCCCGTGTCCCAGTTCTGCTAAGATGACAGAGCTCTGTCACACAGTGTAGTCACACTGAACCAGTGGGCACAGCTGGAGTGACGGCTTGTAACTCCAGGGATTCCACGAAAAAACTGACTGTGTGCAGCATTTCATTCCTGGTTTTCAGAATTCTGTTTGGGTGAACAAAATAGTCATTCTGGAAAGCCACGACACGGCCATGTCACAAAGAATTTTAATACTCAGCTAAAAACATTTTGTTTTCCATTGGACTGCTGGGTAATTGAGGCTGGAAGGGCCATCAGGAGGTCTCTCAATCAAACTCCTTCTCAAAGCAGGATCACCCATGAGGTCAGGCCTGGTCACTCAGCCCCTTACTGCTCTGGCATACAATCTCTCCAGGCAACCTGTTCACTGTTTGATTGTCTGTCAAGGGTGAAAGGGGTTATCCCTTTTATTGAGTTGGAACTTCCCCTGGTTGGGTTTTTGTGTTTCCTCCTGTCCTACCACAATGAACCACAGTTCTACTTAACTACTTTCTGCCATAATTTCATTTTCATCTGCCCAATGCTTTTTTTAGTTGTTTTCTCACTATTACATTACGTATCAAACTCTCTACCTTGCTTTGGCTTCCTCTACTCATTTAAACCTACTATTTCCCTGGAAATTTCCTCTCCCCAACACACATCACCCATTTACTGCCAGCTTCATTCCAGCTGTACCTGATAATGGAGTAGTGTTCCCTACTCACATGCATCACATTTGGTCCCTTCCAACACTTTTAACATACACTCAGAGCAAATTTTTTGCATTAAATAAAAAAAAGTTAAAACTTCACACTGTCAAATTTAAACATTAAATTGCCCTATCAGGAGTTTTCTTCATTAAAGCTGAATTTGATAAAAGATTTCAGAATTTATTCCATTAAACCTATTTTTTTCTACATCAGAAAACTTAATTTTCAATTTTTCCAATCCTCTTTTGATATGCTGAAAGCTTTAGATCACATTATTATCCAGCAATACCTGCTACAGCCTTTATCCTAGGATCGCACCCAATTATAAATTTAAATGTGCTCATGTTTATGGAACTACCATAGTTAGATGATATATTAAGTGTACTCTAATGGAAGACTTAGAAGTTTACCTTGAAGAGCATGCCACAAACAAGCAGCAATTAAAATAATACTTTGTTTGAATAAAGATAATAAATATCATATCCTAGAGAATTAATACCATAAGAAAAAAAAATGCATCGGAATGGCAAATAGGTTTTAGCCTACAGACATAAATTTTTTCACTTAATTGCACATATATGTGTGTACATACACTTGTTTGTGGAAACATGCTTGTACCACACCATTCTTAGTCTGCTATTACAATTCCTACTATTTTGGAAGCACATCCTAATCATTGAAATGCTTCTGAAGTTTGCAGTGAATTCCAAGTAGTAAATTAATTTACGGGAATTCCATTTGCACTTTGTACATAGCAATGGCTTGACTGGTCTAGAAATTTAGTATGGTTTCCTCTGGCATCTTTAGAAACATCTTTGTTATGAGATGCTACTACTGTAAACATTAGAAAAATTAAATAAATACTGCTAGGTGTTCATTCACGTTCACAGAATGAGTTGAAATTGTTATTGGAATAATACAGATAACCAAAAATACCCAACAAATTTTTTTTTGTTTATTCATTCCCTATGTCTCTGTAGCCTAAAAACTAAACATCAGACTTGACACTGACCCTTACCAATATTAGTACACAGGAAAGAAAGGAACATTTTGTGGTAGAAGGCAAGAAAAGAGGGCTGTTTTCACCTGACAGTAGCTATTCCAAGGAGTATTTCCCACCTGCCAGTCTATTTCTTTGGCTCAGAGCTGAGAACAGCCATTTGTTCATGAGCATGCTCATGAAAATGCAGCCTACCTCTGTCCTTTGCTAAACAAGGCTTATCTCAGTTTTTATTTTTATAAAAAGTCACATGGTTTCTTCACAGAACACAAGTCATAATACGTAATTCCCAACAGCCATAAACAGTTTGAAGGCATTATAATATTTTTCTTGGCACTTGCAAAAATCATAATTTTATCTACATCAACTGACACTTCTTTAGCCAAATATGAAGGCAAATTATCTAATCTGCAAATGCATGCTCTTGTGAAAAAGTAATTTATAAAGTAAGGCCCTTGAGAAAAGAAAAATGAGAAGGAGGAGGACAGAGTCAAACTGTAAGTTACAAACTTTTTCTGAGAAGCACCACTTAAGGTTTACATGTTGGAACTAGAGTTCAAAGTTATCTACCTTGAGGGCAGTAATCCTAATGGAATTTTTTTAGGATGTTTTGTATTAGCCTGATCTTAACTACATTTCTAGATGAGTCATCCTTATTGTAAGAAAATGTTTTCTTACTTCAAGACTATTAAAAATAGGCGTGTGCCACTTTGTCTGCATACTCTACAAGTTTATACCTGCTTAACTAAAGAAAAGCATTAAATTTGCTTTTTATAAAAGTTACAAAAGAGAATTGAGGAAGTTAGGAAACTAAAACGAAATGTTTTAAGAAAACAGTCTCAAAAGAAAAATAACTCATTAGTCTATTCACATCAGTGAAATGTTTCTTTGTGTTGCCTCAAATAAGAATGATATGCATGCATATAAATATCTAAGGTAAAACAAATGCATGTAGGGATGCATGTTTTTCTTACTTCCACCTGAGTCAAGTACAGCAAGCTGGAATTTGTTGAATTCCTGAAGAAAACTAAAAGTTTTGATCACTAATAAACTGCAGATGACATAAAATTTGGAATTGTAGTCACAAAATTAAATGTGTACATTCAAAAGTTCTTCATCACTACTGAATTCATCCAGATATAAAATGTGTATCCAGCACAGTAAACAGGTAACTTAATAACAAACAACTCAGCTGTGAAAACTGAAACAGCAGAGGGGAGCAGTGTGAGGCCAGAGCCCTTAGTACCCAGCAACCTCCCAGCCCTGCATTCAGCTTCTGCGACATCTCTAGAGGACCTTGACAGGATGCAAGGTGGCATTTTGAGAGCTGGTAGCTTGCAACTCTACTTGACAGTCACGTAGGACTTCCCCTTCAGGCACTCTACACAGCACAAGAAATGATAAGCAAGAGCACATCACTTACAAGAGCATGTAGTCATAGGGCAAGTGGGAATGGCTTCAAACTGAGATTAGATTAGATTAAGATTAGATATCAGGAAGACATTCTTTACTGTGATGGTGGTGAGGCACTGGAACAAGTTGACCAGAGATGTTGTGGATGCCCCACCCCCGGAAGTGTTCAAGGCCAGGTTAGATGGGGCTCTGAGCAACCCAATCTAGTAAAAGGTGCCCCTGCTGATGGCCATGGGCTTGGAACTAGATGGTCTTTAAGGTCCTTTCCACCCAGGCCATTCTATGATTCCCTGATTCTACAATATAGCACCAAGTAGCCGGTTCTGAACCCTCAAGAAAAGCAGACACTGTGACATAGTCAATTGCCCAGCTTGTAGGAAAGGCCTAACGGAGCATGCCTTGGCTCGTGGGATGGTTGCCATTCTCTAAGGTGACCTGTCCTTGAAGGTTTCCCATAGGTGCAGCACAACACAGCACAACATAGCTAATAAGATTTCTTCTGTAAAACTAACAACTATAAGACAAAATGATGCCATACAGGGGTACATCAGGATGATGCTCCAAAGGACAAAAATATATTCTCCCCTTAAATATGCTTTAAGTGTGGAATTAACTGGTCATGAATCATCTGCCTAATATTAATTTACATGGTTCAACTGTCCACTACCAAAATAATTCATACTATAGTCACCTAAGGTCTGAGATTTTATGCCTTTTGAAGGGCACAAAATAGATAAGGCACAACTTTCAAACTGCTGTCTTGGAGGACTAACAGTGCCAACTCAAAACCCCATTAAAGATAATTAATGATGTAAGATAACTCTGTTATTCAGTGTCCTAATTTGCTATGAAGGATTCATTACACTATTTGCATAACGAGCAAAGAACATGTATGGCTTCTGCTTCCTGAACTCATGCAATGCAGGAAGAAGCAAATCTAAACTTCAACAGTCTTAAAGTACAGATTTTCATAGAGACCACCACAATAAGACTACTGAGGTTACTGAAGCAGATATATTGCATGCTGCCACAGCAAAGGCACATTAGTAAAGTAAAGAGATTGGCCTGATTGAATACCATGAAGGTATTCACTTTCAGTTTAAACTACACAAGCTTTTTATTATAAGCAATAGCTGGAAAAGATTGAACTGGCTTTAAGGAAAAAAAAAAGTGGTAATATTACATATATAACTAATATAACAACTAATATCCTTTAAAGACCTATGAGACTATTGAAGCCCTTATATACGCAGGAGCATGGAAATTCATTTGGATGAAGGTTAGTTTTGTTCCAAGTTTGTAATTTTTTGACCACTGAGGAAGAGTTCGGCTCCAGCTTCTTCACTGTGCCCCATCTCGCTTTTATGCACACTGGCAAGATCCCTGTGAGCCTTCTCTTCTCCAGACACAACAGTCCATGCTCTCACAGCATATCCTCATCTGACAGATGTTTCACTATTTAATCATTGCCATGGCTCTTTGCATGATTCTCTTCAGTATGACCATCTCTCCCCTGAGGTGGAAACCCAGAATTGGACCCAACACTCCAGATTGAGCACCAGTGCTGAATATAGAGGAAGGATCACCCTCCATAGCCTGCTGGTAAATGCTCTGCCTACTGTAGCCCAGGGAGCTGTTGGCCTTCTTTGCCATAAGGGCATGTTGCCAGCCCCTGTTCCATTAGGGGTGCATTGCCAGCTCCTGTTCAATTTCTTGTCCACCAAGACCTCCCAGGGCCTTTTCTGCAGAGCTGCTTTCCAGCTTGTAGTGGTGCCCCCCAAGGGCAGGAGCTGCATTTCCCCTTGCTGAATCTCATGAGACTCCTGTTCACCCATTTCTCCAGCCTATCAAGGTCCTTCTGAATGGCAGCACAATCACCTGGCTGATCAACTACTGCTCCCAATACTACATTGTCTGAACACTTGCTGAGGGTGCTCTGCCATCTCATTCAGATCATCAGTGAAGATTTTAACTGTCACGGACCCCTAGGGTACACAACTAATGACTGGGCTCCAACTGGATGTTACATTTTGAGCCTGACAGTTCAGCCAGTTTCAATCCACACCCATTTTTCTAGTCTCTACTTCATCAGATTGTCAATGAGAATGTCAAAGGAGTTGGTGTCAAGAGCCATGCTGAAATCAAGTCAACCATATCCACTACTCTCATCCACAAAGCAACACATTTCATTTTAGAAGGCTATTGTGTTGGTCAGGCATAAGGTCTGGCTTGTAAATTCATGTCAACTACTCCCTGCCAACCTTCTTTCCTTCAAAATATTTGGAATTCCCAAGCTTGAAAGGTAGGAGTGTGGAACTTCAAAGAATCCTACAAAAAGTAGGATTTTCAAAAATCCCAGGCTTCTAGCTATGAAGATGAGAGCTCATTGCCTGTCAGAAACAGAAATTTCCAAGCTTCCCAGTTCTACCTTTTTGATTTGTGTCTGAAAAAGTCAGTTAAGTAGTTGTAACAATGCATCTAATATGAAATATTTGCCCACTGTAATAACAAGCGTGAACAATTAGCCAGTCACTCTCTGTGCCCCAGTAACACACAGGTTGTCCTCTGATTTTCTTCAATAGGAACTGCATTCTTTTCTCTGGAAAGGAATTTTTAATCCAAAGGGAAGTCCCTTTCTCTTCATCAGTTTCTAGGTTTTTATCCCTCAGTTCTCAACAAGGAGTCAGACCAGGGTCCCCTGAATCACTGGTTGTCAGTTTACAACAACCATCTCATCATACAGTATTTGAGAATTCTTCCTTCCTACATTGTTTTTAGAGTCCACCTAGATAAAGGCTAAATCCAGTATTAATGTTAAACTGGTATGAAACCACTGCCACCAGAAAAAAAAGGTTAACAAATTGTCCAACAAAATATTTATAAATTCATGAAATACCTCAATATTAAAAACTACTATATCAATTTAGGCAAAAACTGCCTGTATGTAAAACAGCGAAGAGCCCTAAAGAGTTAATATTTAATTTTCACTATACTATGTAGACTAGAAAGACAGAACATATTCAGAATTGACCTGCAAATGAAAGAAAAACAAAATTTTTTATTCCTTACAAGGCCCTTCAAAATTAATCTCTATTTCACTGTAATATACACAGCTTTTTATAAGGTTCTGTATTCTGAGAGAAGTAAATAAAGATAAATATGCCTAATAGAAATATTCCAGTAAACAAACTAAAACAACTTGCCTAAGCACACTTTATCCATAATATAACTTTTCTTGAAGACATTTCAAACCATCACACACCAAATCCTTAATTAGAATCAGGAATATGCAAACTGACAGTCACAAGGACAAACACGTACCCTTAATGATTGATTCAGCTGCATACAGATCCCGCTTGTAGGTCACCTAAAGGACAGACAAGTCTCATTAGATTTAACACAGCAGGAAGGAATGTAAAACCAATAAAACAATGCCTTGAAGGCAATTCTTTACATTTTAAAACGCCATAAACAAGTGATAGTGTCAATTTCTTAATTTTGGTAAAATATCACTGGCAATTTATGAGAATAGAGGTTGCAGAAACTACTGGAGATTTGAGAAAACACTCAGACCTGCTTAAAAATAATTTGAAACCTAAAAGTATTTTTAATCCTTTGAAAAATCATGAAAACATGATAATGCATCTATTTTTTTACACATCGATTCTACTCTAATTTTATTGCAAATAGATACATTTTTTACAGGACTTGGGATCATAACAGCCAGGGATAAACCTTGTTATTGCTTTTACTAACACAGGTGCATTTTTTCAGTAGTGCAATAACATTACTGTTAATGAGAATCCAATTAACCAGTGAGAGTCAGTGAGACTACAAGTAAACAGTGTGAGCTTTCAGAGAATTAATAAACATCAAATTCTTCTTGAAGACATTAATCAGATCAAGTTAAATGAACAATAAGATGCTGAATATTTACTTGGTACTTGCAAAAACACCCTTCATAACTGTCTTTATACCTTCATGATGGCTGACAGTCGCAATAATAGGCTTTGCAAATAAGAGAAAAATTAAAGTCAGCATCTACACAGGACATTAACAGTCTTTGCTAGCAATGTCTTCACAATGACAAGCAGTGACTTGGAATGACAAGAGTCTTAAGTATTTGTATTTGTTTTTACTGTAAATTCATTTTATGGTAGATAAAATTTTACTGGACTTCCAGAATAAATTTTTTTCTCTTGAGTCTGAATAAATTTTTTCTTTATTTTTGAAATGAACTGAACACTACTCCAAAAGCTTTAGTGGTGCAAGGTAAATATTACAGCAGGACACCACTAACAGTATCAGCATCTTAGTCTCCAAGTGATTACTTGATTTTAACGTAAGCATTCTTGCAACCACTTTCCTTTCAATCTCATCAATTAAGCTCTGTATTATAGTCAGACACAGATGAATAACATCTCATGATTTCTCCAATGCATTATATTCTTTTGAAATTAAAAACTAACTTACTTCCCTACAGTTTGTTCTGCAGGAGGAGCAGCCAGAGAACAAATCTATTCTGATAAATCTTAGAAGTCTGAATTTACATATAGACACTTACATTTCTACTTATTGTTGGGAAGAATCAATGTCTTGAAATTAGATTTAAGACAGAGTGAGTGATTGAGTGACTGGTTTTGCAGCAAAGTTTCTTTCTATTCACCAGATTCTAGAGGGCCTGTATACTGATCTTTCAGTAAAGTATAACAGATTATAATCTCAAAACCTTTCAAGAAACTTTCAAGACTAAAGTCTGTTAGAAATAGTCTCACACCCTAACATTTACAGTCCCTTTGAGGTGCAAAAGTATTTTTAAACAGTCTGATCTAAACAATTTGTAGGTGCAGTCTTCAAGAAAACAACACAGGAGAATAAAATGTTAAGAATAAACCTTAAAAAAATCTCTTCTGAAATTCTGAGACAGACATCAGTAAATAGTTTGTTTTCTAGAGAAATAAATCAACGAAGACCATATTACATGCTTCATTTGTAATTCTTTCCTAATCTTTGATCCTATAAGATAACTTCAGATACAAGCTCCTATAAATTTAGTGAAAATTGCAGAGTTCACAGAAAAACCCTTCCAGATACCATCTGCAACCATCCCTTACCAGTCAAGGAGGGAGAGTTTCTCTACACCTCTCACCTCTTTCAATTCGACGAAGATGTTAAATTCAATTCCATTAATGTTCCCTATTTGTAACATTTGCACAGAGCTTGAACCCAGATTTGTCCAGAGCATTCTAGATGTACTTGTAATACTTGAACATGTCTTTTCTAATTTCATATTCTTGTTTCTTTACCCATGGCTGACATATGGTATTTTGCCCACACACAGTGTAAACTTCCTATCCTCTGTGATGCCTACACCACATTCAAAGTCACTGCCTTCCAAGAACAATCCACTAAATATGACCTACACTTCATCCCTTTTTAAAATCAGTTCTTTATATTTGGCTTCAATGAAAAGCATACTTTGTTGAAAATATTTTCTAAGTAATCCTTATAAGTAGGTTACTTCTGATCAATTATATTTTTATTTACAAATCTTCAAATCTTTGTCTGCAAGCTTTATCAGACAACTGTTAAATACTTCAGAGACAATAACAGTTTCTGCAGAAACTGGTGAGAATTATCTTTCGAAATATATCAATTATCTAATTTTTCATCTATTTAATAAGAACTAGTACAATTACAGTCATCCTATTTTTAATTAAGATGTCATGTAGTAACAAGTCAAACTTCTGCCAGTTATATGTTGTATCAGCACTACCATCTTTATCAGCCAAGATTATAGTCTTGTAATAAAGTCTTGAAGTCAATTTCCCAGAACAAGTAAATTCCATGTTGGCTGACATTAATTACTTTAATCCCATGACTCTTCATTGATCAAGTTTTGCCTGTAGCAGTGCACCCTTTTGTTCTGTTGATCAATATCAAACTCACAGGCTCCCAATTACTCACATTCTCATTTTTCATGTAACAATATTAATTTTCATTTTGTCCTCTTGAACATCCAGCGATCCAAGATTTCCAGAATGTTATTTCTGCAGTCCATTAGGCCAAATATTAAAACTCAACAAAAATACCTCACATTCACAAATTATGAAAACATGACTTGCTTATAGCAAAGGCAGAACAGTCTTACTCATTAAACATCTCTACTTTTCTGCATAATAATCAATCTATTGTACTTTAATCGTACTCAGAAACCATCAGATGAGTTTCCTGTGTGCCTTTTTTTGTTAATTGTCAGACTATAAGTTTTCACCTAGGAAGATGCTGTTCCCCAAAATTACTTCCATGTGATGCTGAAAAGTCTTCTTCAAACTGATTTAGTTTTATGAATGGTTCAGACTTATAAAAATGTACATTAAATGCAAAAATACAACTCTTTACCCAACATATACAATAGAGTTATGATCACACACATACACAAATGTACTGCATTTCAGTTTAATGAAGTTTTTCCCCTCTTATACTAAGACATCATACAGAGCTCCTTCGTATGGGATAGTTTTGTAGGGTTAGAAAATAATCTGTTGCTTTTTAAAAACAGTGAGTATTTCTCACTCTGTCAACATTGTCTATGAATCTGTCTCAATTTTTAAAAACAGTTATTATACTGATTTTTTTATCTACAATACACACATACACATAGTAGAGTACAACAAACACATTCTGTTAGTTAATTTTACACTTCAAGAGAATATTGTCCTAGAGTATTTAAGGTAATTTTACTTCCAAGGTATTAAACACAGAGAAACTGAAAATGTGGTATTGATAGAGACTTTCTGTTTCTTTTTTTTTGCCATCCTGATCCCAAATATCTTATAAATAGGTATATAACAACTATCTTTAAAATAGAACTTATTTATAACACTGAAGTAATTTAAATTACTTGGTTGTTTTCACTACAAAGAATGATTTTAATTTTGTAATTTTTTCCCAGAAAGTAAACAAACTATCTCCTGCTTTAGCTCCAACAGTGACTTTGAAATGTTACTCTTCCTAATGTACAAGTGCTCAGGTAGAATAATTAGTGTTAATTCAAGAAGATAATATATAAACACACACAACATTTTCCCCATTGCTTTGAGTCATTTAATGTTATGTAGGTTGTGCATCTCATGCATAAACTGAATTCTTACAAATATCTGATCTGCTCTTTAAAGATTCAAGGCCCACATAGGATGAAACTGGTTTTAAATATTCAAACTTTAGTAACTATTAATTGACTGAAATCCTTCTGCTACACATCCTCTGAAACCTCAACTGAACAATGATTATTCATTTCAGTTCTTATTTATCTGGACAGAACAACTCTTTGCCTTGTGCTGAAAATATAAGACTGAAGCCATTGAGAGAATAATCTGTCCTTGGCATATGAAATTTCATTTAGCTCAGCATTAAAAACCTAGCAGAAAATAATAACAATATAATACAAATTACAGTATTATGACAGCTAAGGAAAGACAATTCACAGATTTCACAGAATGACTATGTTGGAAGAGACCTTCAAGATCATCCATTCCAACCCATGCCCCAACACCTCAACTAAACCATGGCACCAAGTGCCACATCCAGTCTTTTTAATCACATCCAGAGATGGTGACTCCACCAGCTCCCCAAGCAGGTGTTTCTGAGAGCTGATTGGTAACAATAGTCCCAAATAATTTGGTAAGCAAGCACCACTTGAGAAAACTGGTAGTCTTCTGCACTTCATGAAACTGCAGACTGAGCATGACTGTTCCTTAATGGTACTGTTCCAAGTCACCTGCCAAACACTTCGGTACAGAGTGACCAACACTGGCTGCTATTCAATAAGGAGCTGTATTGCTCTGTAGGCTCTAAACTGAAACAAGTATTTCCTGAAGAAACAATGTAATATTTTACAGACCTTGTCATTTTTATGCCCTGCACTTTTAATGCCTTTACAAGCCACAGAAGACATCAATGACTTTTAGCTACAAAATTAGACAGGGCACAGGATGCAAGAAGGTATTTCAATGGCCTGGCACCATCATCTTTGTGTTTACTGTATGTAAAATATTCATGGCTCCGCACCGCCTGCAGCACAATGTCTGCACATAAATGGGTGCTCTTGTTACTGTCACACTCTGCACAACACTGTCAACACTGAGATTGTGCTGGGTTGACCTTGGATGGATACCAAGTGCCCACCAAAACTGCTCTGTCATTCCCCTCTTCAACTGGATGGGGAGAGAAAATATAACAAAAGGCTCATGGGTCAAGATATTGGCAGGGAGAGATCATACAAACCAGACTCAACTCAGGGAAATTAGTTTAAGTTAGTTTATTACCAATCAAATCAGAGTAGGATAATGAGAAATAAAACCAGATATTAAAATTTCTTCATATCACCCCTCCCTTTTTCCCAGGCTCAACTTTACTTCCAATTTTCCCCACTTCCTCCCCTCCAGTGGCACATGGAGATGGGAAATGTGGCTTGCAGTCAGTTTATCACACAATGTCTCTGCTGCTCTTCCCCCCATAGGGAGAGGACTTCCCTTCCCACGTTATCATTTTCCAAATGTTTATAGGCCTCTTTAAAGTCCAGTGCCACTGCAATGGGTCCCACATGCTATAAAATTAACAGCATCAGGATTTTGTTTCATAAACAGTGTTGGAGTGACACTGACACTTCAACAAGTCCCTTGTAGAACTGCCATGTGCACAAGTTCAAGTCCAAACGAAACTGGGGACTGGTTACTAGTGCTATTCCTTGGGACCTGATACTGGGGACAATACTAATATATTTATGAAGAACTTGAGAAAGGGGAAATACCCTCAGAAAACTAGTAGATGATAACAAATGAACAAGTATTCATTCAATATGCTCAAGGATCCAACGGTAACTTAGAAGGATCCTGAAAGCCTGGATAAAGCAGCTGAGAGAAATTTTGTGGTCTATAACAAACATAAATACAGAATCCTGCATCTGGCACAGAACTACCCTGGGCAGCAGCAGTCCATGCTGATGCTGAAATACAGAAAACAGCTTTATAGAGAAGGACCTTCTGGACGTAAGTCAGCAGTGGGGAGCAGTGGAGAAAAGGAATCCAACAGGACTGTATCAGTACAGAAGTAATGCTTATTACAGGTAATATAGGGATTATTCCCCTGTATTTGGCCCTTCAGAGAACAGTCCAGAGTACTTTAGCTTTGGGCTCCCCAGTATAACACAAAGAGGAGCAGGAGGAAGCCAGAAGAGGGCTGCTAAGATGACGTGAGAGAACTTGACTTGCTCAGCCCAAACTACAGAAGATGGAAGGTGGGGAAGGGTTAATTAATGGCCATAGTGAACAGCAAATTGGACTTTTCTTGCAGAGCTTTCTGTTGGTCTTTCTTCCTTTCCCAGCCCAAGAAGGAGTAATGGAAATGTTGATGAAATAATATGAAAAAAGTCCCTATACAAGGTGATATTAATTAGAATTGTCTTCCTCAGAGAGCCTGTGAAATCTTCCTTCTTGGAGATATTCAAAACTTAGCTGGACAATGCCCTGCACTGCCTAATATAACTAACCTGGTCCCACTTTCAGCAAGGTATAGGACCAGATGACATCTATTTCATTCAGACTTAATGATTCTGTCATTCTAAGCGACATTTATCTGCCGGATAGCAGTAGCATCTACAAATAACAAAGAACCAGATAAAAACTATAATGAGCTAAATGAGCATTAGTGGTATATTTTGCTACCCTCCACATAAGTATCATGCTTTGCAATGCGGACAACGAAACCATCCAAAAAATTATGTAATTAAAAATATGCATGACATAATCTGTCCCTCAAAAGACTAAATAGGAAAACAGACCATATACTATTTCAGAAAGATGATATGTCCCCAACAAGATATCAACAGAAGTTCTGTATGCAACCAATGCACAAGTAAATTTTGCCATTAAATTGCACAGGAAACTTGCACTGCAGATTCAGGAAATTGCCTTTCTTTGTAAGATTTATGGTTATACTATCAGAAATAATGTCTCATTGGAGGAAAATTACTGTCAAAGACAGATGCAATGATTTGAGCTGCTTCCAGATCCTTCGGTGTGGTAATGACTAAAATAAAATAAATTAAATAAAATATAAAGAACTTTAAAATTGATTAACACAACAGCTACTAAAAATGAGTAATGTCCCACCATCAAAATCAATGACATGTGATGCTTTGAAGTAGAATGGACATANAAATTTTATTAATTTTAAATTATATTTATATATAACTATATATTATTATTGTCTTTACCTTCCAGAGGTCAGCTGTTCCTTCAACAAGTTTGGCATTTGTTTTGCAGTATTTCAGAGCCAGATGCAAACATTCAGTTCCATAATCCAGGTCATAGTCTGTACACTGTAGTAATTTTAAAAGAAAAAATATCCTAAATTAGTCTAAGATACTGCTAAGTAATAACACATTTTCTTTCATTAATTAAACCTTACATCTCAACAGTCCTTTCCACAGTAATACATCTGTATTAGGCACATAAGTTNACAGACCATATACTATTTCAGAAAGATGATATGTCCCCAACAAGATATCAACAGAAGTTCTGTATGCAACCAATGCACAAGTAAATTTTGCCATTAAATTGCACAGGAAACTTGCACTGCAGATTCAGGAAATTGCCTTTCTTTGTAAGATTTATGGTTATACTATCAGAAATAATGTCTCATTGGAGGAAAATTACTGTCAAAGACAGATGCAATGATTTGAGCTGCTTCCAGATCCTTCGGTGTGGTAATGACTAAAATAAAATAAATTAAATAAAATATAAAGAACTTTAAAATTGATTAACACAACAGCTACTAAAAATGAGTAATGTCCCACCATCAAAATCAATGACATGTGATGCTTTGAAGTAGAATGGACATATACTTTGGTATCTGTACACACACACCTGCTTTGTCATCCATCTGGAACCTACCAGATTACCAGACAAGGTAAATGATGTTTCAGAAAATTTAAAAGATATTTTGAAGAGGTCCTAAATATTCCAGTGTCACTGAATGTAACAAACTACTCTAAAAATCTAATTGTTGATAGCCAGG
>VWZV01004863.1:123322-533248 GCA_013397155.1 Irena cyanogastra | reverse complement strand
AGCGTGGATCAGAAATAAAACCATTCCAAGAAGCTTAGTCCAAATTGTGGCTATTCAGCAAAGTCTTACAGAAGTAAATAAACACTTTATAAGCAAAGATTAATTGAGTTAGGTGCTGCAAGTATCTTGCTAAACCTTTACACTGTTAAATAAATGAATGAGNGTAACAAACTACTCTAAAAATCTAATTGTTGATAGCCAGGTATTTGGCATCAGAAAAAAAAAGTGATGTCCTCACAGGAAAAGTGGAGGAAAATAGACAAAATATATAGAAAGGAGAAAGCTCATATTATAAAAGAAAATTCTTAGTTTTGGAGATTACAGATTTATAGTTTTAAAGATTCTCAGGTTATTCAAGTACCTAGATGTTTTTTCTATTTACAGGAAAATGCTTTCTTCATTTATTATCTCAAGTAAAACCTGCCCAAGTCTCTCTACAATAATGAGCTCTAAAAAGATCTCAGACAAAACCCATTCTGAAAAATGAAATAGAAAAGCCTAAATTACAATTAAAAACACATCTGAATTTTTATGGTAATATGNAAAAAAAAAATCTTGATGGAGCTGAGAAAGGCCTCACCAATACACACCACTGACCTTTCAGTGACACAGCTTTAGAGTACAGGAACAATTTAACAGACGTAGAAACATGACTCTTCAAATGCTGTTTTGGTTATTGCAGCACCAAAAAAGGGATGGTAGTAACTAAGAACCTCTGTATTCCTTATGTGATTCCCTCTATCTTTTTCTCCAGTTATCTGCACAGAAAATAGCAGTCCCATGCTGCGCCATTATCCTTACAGATAAAAAAACCCCAAAACCTACACACCAAACAAAGGTTTATCTACCTTTTAGTCATCTAGAAAAGATATTATTCTCTTGACACATCCTTCCCAAGCAATTTGTCTTCCTATTTATACTGATTATAAGAACCTCATTAATTAAAAACTGAGTAGGGAGAAGAATCTTCTGAGCCAAAACACAGGTAGAAGAGGAGGAACATGGAGCTTATCACTCAGGATTACCTCAAGATGAATCAGCCTAACTAAGATAAGAAAGTTCTACTCTATTTTCATATTGCTAAATTACCAGTCCATCCAGAAACACAAATTCCATGTAACAAGGATAACTTAAGATAACATCTTTTATTTTAAAAAAAGGAGGCATTTGAGAAGATCACAGGCTGGCTAGCACACTATCCAGTCTCTATTTCAGAGTGACTTGTCAACAATAAGTAAGAAAGAACAATGCAATTATATGTTCTTACTTTCCCAGAATGCTTTGCCTCATATAAAGCTATTATTCTGGCTTCAGAAATCCCTATAATAAAAAGTCCCTGAGGGACACACTGAACCAGAAGCGACTGCCTTAACAACAGTCAGTGAACTACAGGAAAACTAAATTTACCCAATTATTTTTTGAATAGCAGTATTTTTTAGCAACTGCAGCAGGGAGTATCTCATTCATCACCCTTTTCATCACATGCTCTGTCATTCTGACAGAAAAACCACCTTCTCAACCCTTCAAAATACTCCATCACGTATCTTCTCACATCTTTCCACAGATAAAGAGATCAACATCTATTCAGTCATTTCAAGTGTGGAAACTACTTCAAAACTTTGATCAACCGTTTTGCCCTCCATTTATCTACAATTTCCTATGAATTTTATCATAATATCCTTCTACAAACCTTCTCAGTTAGCCCTCATCCCTACTATGCAGAAGAAGAACTACGTACCTCCACTTCCTGTTTCAATTTTTTTATGAACAAAATAACTGCACAGGTCTCAGTACAGACTGTCATGAAACTCCAGTGGTGATTTACTGCAATGAAAACTGGTCATGCACTTGACCTTGTTTCTTATCTTCTAACAACTAATCTACCTACTGGTAAATCCTTTCTCTTATCCCAAATCTTTAAGTTTCCTTCAAGAGTCTTTAGTAAAAGCTTCTGTGAAATATCTTATTAATGCACTTAGGTTGTTATCACCTCAATCAACCTCCAACAAGATGCCAGTGAAGTCCTTAAAGAATGACAATTAGCTCTGCAATACATATGCTTTCCTTTACAAACAATTCCACTGTGTCATATTTAAACACGTGTCTACAAATTCATGTTTCAAAGATACTGTGCTCAGTATTTTCCAGTCCCCTGCAGGATCCAAGAAATCAAAATTGTCAAGCATGTAAAAATTTAGTGGGTTAAAGAAGAACCACAAAGGAGTACTGCAATACAACCTGCCATTACTTTTATTAACTTCCTGAAGAAGTTTATTAAAATCGATGAAGAAAATTTTTAGTTTCTATTCTTGTTTTATAATGTATCAGTGAAATTCAAGGAATTCATTGGCATTACACATCTGAATTGCAAAACTCATACACACAGACATCCTAGAAAAAAAATAGCTATCACTTTTATATTATTTAAATCAGTGAATTCTGTCCTTTTAGTTTGCCAGCCAATTCAGAAAAGTACTTCAAATGTTATTGTTCTTTACAGTTTTTCAGCTTGAGTTACAAAACAAAATGTACACAAGAACATAGAGTAACTTAAAAAGAAAAGGGTTTTAAAAAAACACTTTGGAACATTTTTAAATTAAGCAGAAATTTAAATAAACAGGTTACAGAAAAGTTCAATAAAGAAGATAAAGGAATAAGGAACTCTATCTCCAAAACACATAAAAATGCAGTGATCCGTCAAGTAAAGAAGTACAGAGATAAAGTGCCAGTAGTACCAGAAATGGCCTAGTAACTTTCAATTCCAAATATTTATTACCTAATGTTTCCTTCTTTCATTTTGTTTTTAAGGAAAATTTTCTGGTAGAACACAAACAATTTTCCACTAATGTGAACAACACACAGATTAAAAAAAGCCATGTATTTTTATTTTGCTTCAGAATGGAAGAGTAAATTTCAGAAGAAAATTTAGCTGTGAAAGAATTTACTTTGAAATAGAATTAACTAACATTTTAAAATAAATGGGTAATTAATGCAACTAGGACAAAACTAAGCAATTCCAACTTTTTAGCAAGGTATTAATCACAGATAATTAGTAGGGAGTGGAGAAGTTCCATAAATGGGCTAAGGCATCTTGAGAGTATTGCTGGCTTCAAGGGATGAAATATGACACAAAGCAAAGTAATAATTAAAAACATATTTCACTAACACTTGTATACCATGACATTTACCACTCTAATTATCTGTAATTGTTTCAACCTAAACATATTGTCAGAGTGTACTGTTCTCCAAGTCTGATACACTGATGTCAGAGGAGAACAATGAAATGAAGTAGCAGCACAAGGCCATCTGCTTATACACAATCTCGGGCTAAACATCTTCACATGTGAAATTTTAAATCTGTATTTAAAGTGCAGAATTCAAAAGCTTCTATATTTCCCTAAGAAATACAGTTAACAAATTAAGCATTAATAGAGAGCACCTATAAAAAAAGTCCTGCATCAGGCACAGCATCGCCAGCTGGTCAAGGGCAGGGATTGTCCTGCTCTGCTCTGCACTGAGGCGGCCTCACCCTGAGTGCTGGAGGCAGTGTTAGGGCACCTCAATATAAAAAAGATACTGAACTATTAAAGAGTGTGCAAAGGAGGGCAACAAAGACGCTGAAGAGCCTTGAGGGCTAGCCACATGAAGAGTGGCTGAGGTTACTTGGTCTGCTCAGCCTGGAGGAGACCGAGGGGAGACTTCATTGCAATGAAAACTTCTTTACATGAGGAAGCAGAGGGGCAGGCACTGATCTCTTCTCTATGGTGATCAGTGACAAGACCCAAGGGAATGGCCTGGAGTTGTATCAGTGAAAGTTTAGGTTGGATATTAGGAAGCAGTTCCTCGTCCAGAGGGAAGAAGCAGGCTCCCCAAGGAAGTGATCCAGCACCATGCCTGGCAGAGTTCAAGAAACATCTAGACAATGCTCTTAGGTAGTAGGACTACTGGGGATGTCCTCTGCAGGGCCAGGAGTTGGATTCAGTGATCCTTATGGTCCCTTCAGGATATGCTATGATTCTACAAGAATTCCAGAATATTTGTGAAGAAAATTCTTGACGACCCAGGTATACAACCATTCTCATCCTAAGTCTTCTGTATGAAATTCAGTGCATATCTAGATTCAATTTACAATACAAAAATCTGTTTAAAACTCTTACTCTTTCTAACGCCCTTTTATTACTGAAAGTCTTTTTAACATAAGTTTGACAGTGTACAGTTAACTGAACTTGACATGCACACATAGCTTTGTGAAACAATAGACACAGTTTAAGTTTCAGACCACAGATTTGAAATGATGGAAACAGCTGGAAATATTGGCACAAAACATATCCACAAAAGAAAGAAAACATAATAGTTTAGCTCTTTAAATGACACAGAAGGAAATATGTTACTTAAAAATGTTTTTGTACTGTTGAATATTCAAAGACATTCCAATAGGTAGTTTTGGGGACACTTTTTTGTGGGTAGTTTTTTTGGTTTGTTTTCCAAGAGTGGATGTTTGAACAAAGTGCTACGAGTGGAACGAGATACAGATTTTAGCATTACACAAAGTCTTCTTCCTCTTCCCCTCAAATTAGTTTGAAAACATTTTGAAAAATACTACTACTTCCTAAAATACAAGGTGTAAACATAGAATAAGAGGTTAGAGAAAAGAGCAGCTATGCAGCCTGTGTCTCTCTGGTATTTACTAATAGCTCATATGCTTACTGGTTCCAATACAATAATTTGAACACTAATTTACTGTATCTTTATATGGGAACTGGTAACCATACAACAGAAACAGGACAGATAAAAAAAGGTTCAATACAGGACTGTTATTTTCTTATATTTTCATCATTCTTTAGTTTATAATGACACAAAACAATATCCTTTCAAGCATGAACTGAAAGAAAATTTTCAGATATGCTCCTTTACAAAGGTATCTTTAAAGCCTGTGTAGAGCCAGCACTTACACTTCTGTAACCCTTGACTGTGTAATCTTTATTACTTTTTCCACTGTCAGCAGCGTCTCCATTTTACTCTCCCATGTAAATCCATTCAGTAACAATATCAGAACACTTTCACTTAAAATGCATAACTAATCAACAATAGCAGAGCTTTAGGATTTTTCCAGATCCTGGCAAATCAAGTTTCCACTGCCGAAGTGCCAGAGTACATCAGGAACATTCATCATCAGGAACATTTTACTGAGTTAAGCAAAGAAGTAGATACAAGCTCTCACTGAACCTGAATTGGCCTATTTTCATTATATTTTAATAAGGGGTTTTTTTGCCACGCTCTTTACCACTGAAATTAAAAAAATGCTGAATCCATCAGTGGATTTGCAGCAAGCACTCAGCCTACATCAATATGCCACAGCTAAATGAGAGACAGCAGAAGCAGCAAACAGAAGGAGGAAACATGAATGAGGAAATACTTGAGATCAACGAAAACCAGATTATCTCATCTCTGAAATTATTTTTACTGTAGTTAACTATTAAACTGTTGCGACACATCCAGATGCAGTAGTAGTGAAGAGAACAAAGATACAGAAATTTACTCCCTAATGGAATTAAGCCAGCCTGTTTTTATACAGACCTGTATCTATATCCCAAAACCTTTCAGTGCAGTAACTGCAAGTGCCTTTTCCATACATGCCATGATTTCCTGGCAATCTGCCATTAGACCCCTGAACACTTCCTGACTGCTCACTGGAATATTTTGGTACTCGTGCTGCTTTCAAGTACACTAAATACCCATATTTTAGTTACAACATGAAGAAATAAGAAAATGGTAATAATCTATGTGACAAGAGTAGCAGTCAAAACACTGTGTTAGGACTCACTGTTTACAGCTTTTAAATTATCTTGCAAATTGGAAAAATGCTTGGGAAATAATTATTTGGACAAGACAAAGACAAGAAAAATCTTGCCCTAATGTAGAAAATACAGATTATTTAGGTTATTCTAAGAATATCAGAAGAAGTAGTTGTTCACATTCTCCCAAGTAAGAGATTTCTTAATACACCACATTATAAGATTAAGAAAGCAATGGATAATTTAATCAAGGTTGAAAGCAAAGGTGAGTCAAATTCAGGCCAAGCTAAAATGCATTTTTAAATTTTACATTTTTTTTAACAGATAAGATTATTCACTCTTGGAACAATTTACTTCAGAAAAATCACCTCTTGAGTTATACAAGATCATAAACATATTTTCCTTCCCTTCAATACACCAAATTGTCGATAATAAGAGATCAAAACCTCTAGCTTCACTACCTTGTCTTCTTCATTGCTCTCTCAAAACAAGCAACAGTTGACAATTTAGGTGGGTGCTCTCCCATACTCAGGATACCAGGATCCTCACTCAGTATCCAGCATTTTCTAAGGCTGTGCCGAACAGGTGAGTCTCATAGATACAGGACACTTACCAGGGTAAATCCAGTAACACAACAGTATTCTCATAATCCAATCTAAATTCCAACTTGAATATTTGCATTGTGTTTCCTTAACATACACCTTCCAAATTACATCTGAAGACAAAATGCCTTTTCACTGCCATAGAGATGCCAACTTTCACCCATGGAGTAGAAGCTTTGCACCACTGCAGCTAATAGTTCCAAGAGCTAATATGTGAATTTGCAAAGTTCTTTGAGATCCTACAGGATGAGGAGTGACATAAAATGGAAGTAATTATCCCATTAGCAAAAACCCCTTTTTTTCTTGTGCAAGGCACTAAAATCTCTCCAAACATTCTTGTGGCAGAATTTAATTAGGGCAAGGTGGGGATTCAGACAATATCCTGGCTCTACCATTGCGCCAAAGAACTAATCAAGTACAGAGCTATCTAAACTAGCACAGTTTTCTCCAGACCACCAATCTAGCTTCACTTTTTGAATAAAAGAAAGCATTACTAACAAAATTTCTTTTAGCATACTTATGCTGAAAAGTACTCTTTAGAATTGGGTAGGCTTTAAGGATAGGAAAAATTATTTATTCCTCCCTGCTCCTCAGGGCAAAGTTGTCAGGGTAAAAAGATGCCAGATAAAATAACATATCTCTCTAGAAAATATCTCAGAGCTACAACCTGCAGACTATACAAATTAGGATATTTATTTAGGTGAGGTTGACAGCATTGTAGTTAGACAACAGTCTGTATCCATCAGCCTGATAATGAATGGAGAAAGGCAGAACCTCTGCAAAACTGCCTTATTAAAAAATTAGCGCCATAGCAATTTTGCATCAAAACAAGAAAAGAATTACCAGCTTTCAGCACACATTAAATGGAAGAGCATTCAGGTTCTACTGAAGTTCCAAATAAATAATTTTTTAAAAATGTGACTAAAACAAGTCATAAAATCAAAGCTGAAATGGACCACAACAATGAAAGGGTGCTGTTAATAATGTGAAATTTCTCATGTAAGAAGAAACAGATTATCTTCTTCTATTAAGAGATTCTAATAGATTATCTTCTTCTATTTAGGAGTACACAGATTTCCTTGTCAAACCAGCACATCTACAATCCTACTGACCTATGAAAATCAGAAAGGCTTCCTTCTGTTAGATTATTTCATATGCTTAGATTGTACATTGAAAAAGTCACAGATATTTGCTATCTTCATACAAGTAGTACATTGAAAATTAAAATTAGGGCTAGGAATTTCAAAAAACTACTCAGTTGAGTATCCAGCTTACTTGGACCAACCAAGTAGGTAGTTACACTAAAACTGTAATTACCTGTTATATAGGCAGATGGAGGAATGCTGCCTTTAGGACTCCATACAAAGAACATTGGTTTGTAGTACTGTCTTCATACAAATCATACTACAATATTAGTATTAGTCTAGCCAGCTCTTGCCTAATTCACAAATCACTTCTTGATTCAGTATTTCAGAATACCTTTAATGAGAAGGAAGAATACCTATAGACACAAACTGGAATGCAGAATTAGGACAAATACAATAGTGATGTTACATGGTATATATTTGTAAGACCTGAACATACAACTATAAACTACAAAAGTAAAGTGGGTGACCAGAGCCTGAAGATGTGAAAAAGGAAGTGGACCTATACATACACACACAGAGCATACAGAAACTGCAAAATCAATTTGAACAAGAATGAGGTTATCATCTTTACAACACAGTATACTTAATAAAAGATTCCTGATGCTTTTTTAAAAAAGACAAAGGCCAGGAAACAACCCAGTACAACTTTTTATAAAACATATATATTTTATGCACTCTTTGTCATATGTTTAAAACAATGGTGATCTCTTTTCCAGTGCTTTTACACTACAAAAATGAACAGCTCTGACCCATACCACTAACTCAGGATGGAACAGAATCAGACAAAAAAATTATCCCCAGCTGAATGCTTACAGGAGATAAAACATTAAGTTGGTCAACCTTGGTGACAACTTACACGCCTTGATATACACAAAGCTTCATGTTTGGTGAAAGTTAATAACAAAGGTTGAGGTGCCTTGAAGATTCAGATATCTTCAGTCTTGGCAAGGGGATGAGTAGTGGTTTTTTTCAGGATTCCAGCACTAGAATTAAATGCCCAAATTTTGCCTCACTTATATCTTGATTCTTCAGTCCTTTTCCTGAATCTGACCTTGCCTCCCAAAGTTGCCAAGTTTTTAGTCAATAATTTGTCTACTACCGTTCATCTAATCGCTTGTTGCTCCTGGCAATAATAATTTCACAGACATTGATGTTTTTAACAAAGAATGAAGCCACAGGAAAATCCCCAGATCAGTCTAGACATTTTGCCTCGAAGGACTTTGCCTGACCTATGCCAAAATATTGCTAAATTACTACAGCTGACTCCACTTCCCTGCTACAGAGGATACTAAAATGCTTCACACATGTTTGAATAAGAATCCCAGTAATGTTGTGCCCTTTCAAAAAGTACTTTAGAAGTTTACAAAATCCACATGGAATACCCTCCCTATTACTTATATACAGAAAAGACAATACTTTGAGCAAATACTTTTACAATGGCCCTAACAATAGCCAACTTCCTTTCTTACTTTGGCAAGATCTTCCCTGAACATTTCTAGGGGTTTGTTAGAGGAGAACCATTTTAGGATTTCCTTTTCTTCTACTAATGACCAGGTTGGACAGTTCGCAGCCTATCTCTTTTCCTCATCTCCACCCAGTCTGTGGACATCTTGCAATGATTTTTTTGGGGAGTGGAAGAACATCTGCCTCCCAGAATTCAGCATCAAAGTATGTGAATGATTCTCTCTGACACACTATTGTTTTGTATCTTGTCATTACTATGTTTATATATAGCCATTCTCTCCTATGCAGGCAGACACTGTAATGCCACATAAGTAAATATAATTGCTTAATATTCAAAGAGTAGTTAATGTTGGCTATGAACAGATACACTGATTTAGTGTAGTCCCAAAAAGTACTAATCTATACATATTTTCTACACAGATTAGATAGAATCTCTAAGATCACACTGATCTGTGTGGATATCTGTAAGGAGATTATAGACATGAATCAGAGTAATGTCTCTAAACATGTTGAAGCTCATACTCCTTCAACAAGTATTCCTGCTTCCTGTTCCTCTTTTTTTTACTTCAGCTTCATTGTTCTGATTAGCTAAATATAAACTTCCATACTCTGCAAAAGGTCTACTATCAACAGATGATTAAAGTAACTATATATGTAACACAAACACCCCACTCTCCCCAAAAAGCATGTAGTTGCTGCAGTAAATTTCCACAGACATAGAAGATCTTGAGGAAAATTGTAAGATAATGTATAAATTATCAGCAGAAAAAAAGTGTACTTTTTTTTAAAAAAAAGCTATCCCTTAATTTTGAATTAATGATCAGACTTTGCCATTCCATCCACATATGAAGGATGTCTATAGAACAGAATTTTAACATGTTCCGCTGTTTGTAGCTATTCCCTCTCCCAAGGTTCTTGGTTTCCCTGCATTGGTGGCACTGGCGAGCGACTCTCTGGTATTCCCCACATTCATGTTGTCAACTCCTTAACCACCGTATCATCTTACCAGGGCTTTTTGTTTGCATATCTGACACAGAAGCTAGTCAGAATCTTCTACCTACCACTGCTCTTCTGCTTCCATTTTGGTTGTTTCTCTTCTAGATCATGAAAAGGTACAGCTTTTTAAATGTTCCTGCTACCTTTCTTGCTTTAGGAGATACATTTCAAGTGTTCAATGCTTTGAGTATTTCAGCCTTTATATATTGTGTTTGCATTACTTTGTACAGAACAAATGACATGACACAACAAGATGCTTTGTGTCAAAGACAAAAAAAAAAAACCTTTGAGATCTTTGTGCATTTCACAATATGTCAAAAACAAGTATTACAGAAATCAGTCCCAGCCTACTCTGATTAAAGGAAAATGGTAGTCTACCTGACTTCCTGATACTCTAATTCTTTTAAAAGGTACTGCTCCAGGGAACACTTGACTTCTGGTAAGTGAAGTCTTTCCCCCACCCACCTCCTCCCAGGCTTGCAGGATCATACTCCACATTTGTTCCTATTTAAATTAAGAAGTGGAACAGAAACATGAAACTACCTTAAGCAAAAATGAACAAGTCTGGTCTAAGGAATCTATCTCTTATTTGCTATCTTTGGAAATGGTGGATTTTCAATTAAGACTTAAATTTTCCTGATTTTCCTTGGGATTGATAAAAATAGAAAACAAACAGGTATTTTTAAAGATCAGGAATTTTTTATTAACATAACAAAATAAAAATAATTTTTGAAAAATTCAATTGGCTGATTTTGTCCCAGGTAAATCAGAATTGAAGTAAATCATGGATTCTGCCTTTTTTTTACAACTTTTCCAGAGGTTTTACTAGTTATTAGAGACTTGCATTTTTTATTTTAATTTTTTTTATTTGTCCATTTACTGTGTGGTTCATTACATTGTGCAGAAAAAGAGAATTCACAAATTAGGACATACCAGAACTAAGAGTAGTGATGCAAAATCACATTTATCTCCTTAACAAATTTATACATCCTTTTATCTAAAATCTCAAGGAACACCCCTGGCTAACATAAAGCCTCCCTCCTGCAAGACCCACACACACTATACAGTTCTTTCTCCCCTTGCAGTTGTTTGCATTGGTCACTTGTCTGCCCTGAGCCACATACACACTGTACCAATAAAAGTTGTAACTTTTATAAATTTTATAAATTTGAAAGTTAATAGTTATGAAGTCAGAAGTCTTGACATCATAACAGTTAAATCAGAAAGTAATATATATCTGAACAAAGATCTGTTTGGAATACATGTTTTGGGCAACAGGAAGACGTCAGACTGAAAAATGAATTAAATGCATCACAATAAAATGCAGGTGAACAACCTGACTGAATTCCTCAAAATCTGTCCTGGATTTTTGGTGCCAAATGTAGAGGGGATTCCCTGCAGTACACATATATTTTAAGATATTATTGCAAATCAATCTTTGATATTTGTACATAAAATTAATTAGAGGAGATTCAACAGGGTGTGTATTTTCCCCCAAATCATTACTATCCTTTTTTATTTGGGCAAGAAATGGAAAATGTTTTCTAAGGAAATTACTTAATTTGGTAAAGATCACACAATCATATTTTTCCAAATTTTAATAGTGTTAATACCTTACTCTGTTCTAGTTCTAGATAAGTTTAAAACAGCAATAAAAGGAGAAGAACCCCTAGTTCGCTCTTCCCAGATTGCTACCAGACAAAAAGAGATAAAAAAGACTGCAGATAGCAAACCTGTAAGGGCCAGATAACTGACCTTTAACTGAATTTCACAACTTTGTGGTAAATATATTTAGAGATCTTACATTCACAAACACATCTGGAAGTAAACACTCTAAACCCATCTACTCAAATCAGATGGTGCATTTAAATAGAGATGGAGTTTAAAAGCAGTATTGCACGTTACCCACAGCATAACTGAAAAGCCTGTGTTACTCGAAGCACTAATTCAAATGGACAGTTTCTTTCCAAGGAATGCATGTTCCACTGTTGTTTTTCCCCACACTGTTGTTGCATAAAGGTCACAACTGTATAAAATACACAGGCATGGAATCATGATGTCAGGCAGAGTCAGCCAAAACGAATTCCATTCCCAGCTTCATGCAACATGAGTAACAAAATTATTTTCTCTTCTTTGTTCATCTGTACAATGGTTCTTACCTTCACCAGGCTGTGGGAATTGATATGCTAATATTTAGAAAGCTGCATCATAAGCTGCATCCATTCCTACAAAAAATGTCCTACAGTAGCTTGACTAGGTTTTTCAGGACAACGATTATCTGTCTTTTTTTATTTGTTTGTACAGTTCCCAGAACAATACGGTCTTAATCCTTGACTTGGACAGCTAAACACCATTGAAACATAAATTATTAGGAAACAATATGAGTTGAGAGATTTTAGCAAAGTGTTATACTTCCCAAGGGTCCAGGCACAGAGTATTAAAATGACCTGAATTTAGCCAAAGCAAAGGAAACTGGGGACAAGAAACCACAGCCTTGGTTGCTTCTAACAACTTTGGTGGCTTGTACTTGAAAGAGCAGGGATACAAAAAAGAAGACTGATGGAATGCATATGTGAGAAAAAACACTATTCAGAGGAGCGTAGGAACTGCAAATATAGTTGTCTTCTGAGTGAGGCATTTAGGGCAAGAGCTTTTTATGAATCTGCAAACTATAAGCAAACATGGTGGAAAAAGTACTGAGTTGTTTGGGGGGTGGAGGGGAAGGTGATTGCAAGAAACAGCACATAAAAATAAAATTTGCCAAATGATGCACACATCAAAAAGGGTTGTATAACCAACAGTAACAGTTGTCTCTTGAGATGTGCTCTTATGCACATAGAGGCTACATTTCTTGAGTATACCCACTACATTCAAGGTAGAATCTCGGAAGTATCAGCTGTGTTTCATATACTAAGAACAACTCCCTGCTTCCTATCAGAAGCAAAAAGGTTGAAGCCAGTCTTACCACTTGAGTAGCTCTTCATTTTGGATAGTCCTTCACCTTCAGCATCTACTATCTTCAAGTATCAAGCATAAAGGGTATGACACAGAATTTGTGCCAACATGTCTAATGAAAACAATTACCAAACAATTAAGTAACAGCTTCTTCATTGCCTGTCCTCACATTTTTCTGTTGTTAGTGACTTCTAAGCTTTGTACTGTCTGAAAGTGAGTATCAGAAGCTTGGGCTTGTTTAGAATTGAAAGACTGATGGGAAGCATGACTGTCAGCATTAACATGAAAAATAATTCCTTCCAAGTGACAAATGAAGAAATGCTCTGCTTCCAGTCAGTCTGGAAGATACCTGGACAGGCAATTTCCACAAGGTGATGAATGAAAAGGAAGTAGTCTTGAGACTAAAGGCTGGAATGTTTCCAGTAAACTGTGAATGCAGGGTGGGGCAAATGAAAGCAGTCTTCAGGGCAAATTAAGGCAAAAGAGTCAGGGTTTAATACATTACCCACAGCTTTAATTCTCCTGAATAAAGTTAATTTCAAAGCAATATATTAGGAAAAAAATGGAAAACTACAAGAGACAAGTAAATATTATTTTCAGCCACTAATCAAAGTAGGTATAATACACATGCAACAAGAAACAGAATAAACCTAGATGTAGCAAGTTATATTATCTCAGTATTTTAGAACAGCCTGTATCCCACTAAATCACTATAAAATGTCATTATTACGCTGTGCACCCAAAACCCTTTGATACTCTCAGTCAACAATACATACATATGGACACCTAACTTTAAACACGTAAACCCACTCATTTAAGTAATTTATTTAATGCACAATAAAAATTAAAGCAAATTTGTCTTTCCAGCCATTTAGACCCATCAACCCCTCTTGTATTTAAAAGTTAACTAATCCAAAATTTGAATAAATTAGAATGATAAAGCTTTTTTAAAATACTCAGAAGTAACATGCATACAGTTTGAAGTAATCTGAAACAGGTACTGAAGCTCTATTCTTGAAAGAAGAGAAGTAAAATTACCTTTTTTTTCCTTTTTAACAGATATAAATGGAAAAAAGGTCTTAGAAAGCCTTAATATCTTACCTGTAGGTATGCTTCATAGATTATATCAAACAAGAAAGCCTGAGGCATTTCACTTGCTCTGTACCTGGCACGTTCCAGTGAGTGGTCCAAGCAGCCATCAGCAGCAGAGGCAATAACAGTAGAAACTAAAGGACGAATTGCTCCTGCTGCCTGTGGAACAAAACACAACGAGAGACCTAAATGTTATCAATATCAATTTAGTCAAAAAAGCTTGAAAACTTTTTTTCCTTCTTTTTCTTTTCTATTTCTCATAATCCATAATTCATACTACTTAGTCTGTATAAGACTTTCAAGATTAATGTAGCAATGGAAGATCATATAAGAACAGGTCAAGGGACAATTTACCAAAAAAAGAAAGAAATCTTAAGTCCTTCATAAACATCTACTGCAAATACATGTACAGATCTAAGATGTTCACTCTTCAGACTTTCTTCTCTACACATAGTAGGCAGTTTCTGTGAGGACAAGTCTAGGCCTATTCAGATAGCAAACAGCAGCAAACACATCTGAGAAGTCTTGACAATCCATACCATGTATTGCTTTCACAGATCTCAACTTGATCTAAACAGATCTAAATGGATCAGAACTAAGCTACAAGAAAAGTTTCAGAAAATTGAGCTTGTTCCTCCGTGTTGAATTCATCCTGTGAAATACCGAGTCACCACACTTACCAGTGAAATCAGAGGGAACACAGCAGATACATCTGAAAGTACTCAATATCCAGCAGCATTGTGCTGCAGAGCAGATACTTAAATGCTTATATTTCAGTTTTAGTTTTGCTTAGGTTTGAAACCAAGTAAACATATACCTTGGATTTTTTCATCAATATATAGTATTAAATATCTGTGGCATCACTGAAACAGAACTCTCCTACGTGGCTTTAGGCATTTTGAAACCAGAAAGTTACCCACACTTCATCAGTAACTTATCAAATGCTCACGTGCTTTGGATGCAGTTTAAGACAATTGGGACGAGAGTGGTCCATACAATAATGAAGAAAAGAATGCAATGGCAGAACACTGCTTACCAAATCACAGGGCAATAAGCATGCTCCCCATCAATGCTAACCACTGAGAACAGCATCTTCACACTTAACTGCTTATTATGAATTTTTAAGATGAATAAAAAAAGAATAATTGATGCTGTTTCAAAATATGTGGAATTATCCAACATCTTAAAACAGTACACCTAGAAAATCATTCCCAGTGGTGAATTCTGACACTTTTTACTGCAGCCACAGATTTTCTGAGGTTTAGTGAATTTTGACACAGAAAAAAATAGGTACCCTATCATACATGAGCGATTTTACTTATCTCTGTGAGCAAATCCTGCCCTAATACATGGGTCCTGTCCATTCTTAGAAGATTTCTGACCTCAGATAATCATAAAATGGCAGAAAAGGACAAAAAAGGTTTTGCTCTCTCAGAAGAGAGAGAACAAGTACTCTTCCCTCACCCTTTTACACTACTAAACAATGAAACAAAGGTGAATACAGTGTTGAGCACTTTATGAGCTCTAAACTACAGTTTCTCAGTTCATTTTTTTACAAAAAAAATACAGAGTTATGAACCAATTTCTCATGCTCAAAAAGTTCTGATATGCATGACCAAGCAGGGCAGGGTGAAGGAAGAGAAAAGATTCAAAAGATACATGTGAGAAGAGAAATATCTCTACTACTTTCTCAAAATCTGAAAAGCACTTCTTTTTTCTAATACATGGAAAGAGATACCTATACAAAAACTACATGGAACAAAACACTATCATCCAAAGGCAAAATGTGATACAGAAAGATCAGTAAAAATCATGCAATCACATAAGAGCTGTCTGTAAAGAATCTCAAGAAGTCATCTAGGCCACCTTTCTGTCCTAGCCAGGATGAATTTTATTTCTGTAATAGAAAAGACAAACTGAGAAAACTAAACACCACTATAATTTTAGTAATATGTCAGTGTATTAAATGAGGTGTAAATTTAACAGATGTATTTACAGCAAAAGCTGTGCATAGCAGAAGTAAGAGACTAAATTATCTGCAACTTGTTCCCTCTCTATTTCCTATGATTCAAAGACGTGGATTATTACATCTATAGCCCAGCTGCTGGGCATTTGGACTATGTTATTTTGCTCTGCCGTCATATTTTAATTGGTCACACACACATACACACACAAAATTATAAAATTAGAAGGTCATGGGAAAAGAGAGAGAGCAGCATGCTACCCACAGTTTTTCTGTAATTAGCTATATATTTGAATTTTTTTTGCTGGAACAGTTACCATTCCAGAAAGCCATTTAGCAAAAGAGGGTTCCTTAGGCTGACCCAATATTCTATTACAGTTTTTAACAATCCTGTCATGTTACATTTTCAGCATAAAACAGGCTGGAAGAATACAATGTGACTTGCGTAACCAAATCTCACAAGTGAAACATGCACTCTGAGGAACAAAAAACCAAACTGCAGTTCTAAATAAAATTGAATACTCAGAATTATGTTCTTAAAAGAACTCTGAAACACATTGTTTTCTTGCCATCTGGTTTATTGCACAATAAAAAATTATGAATATCTGTATTGGTATCTTTGTGACAATACTGAACCACAACTCCTGCTCTGCTGAGGCCGAGCTCTTCCAAACAATTCAGAATGACCTAATTTCTACTAAATCCAAATGCGACATTTTTTTAAAACTCTGCATTTAGCTTCTCAAGTAATTAGAAGCTTCACGGCACTTAACATTTAACAAGTGCATTTTTCAAACAACTAGAGTTTTCTTTTACAATACCCCATAACTGAGTCCAGCGTGGCAGGGTGAGTTTTTTCCCTCTCTTCCTGCCACTTCAATAAGAAATCACAAGTTGGGCACAACAAGATTTTTTTCTGCAGCAGGTCCACTCAAACTATACCTGACACTAACTGGAAACGTGAAATTTAATACAAAGAATAAGATTCATGGCTGGCTTCTGATCATGCAAAGGAGAGAAATTCTGTGTATGCAGAAACAGGAAAATAAGCAGTCATTTGATATAAAAAGAGAGCCCCAGCTTTTACTCCAGGAAAGGACAACTTAGTCTGTGACTGAAAGCAGAATGGAGAGCTCTGGTACTTAGTAAAGCCAAGAAGTTTCAACTGCTCAGAAAACCTTCATTCGATACAGAGCTGCAGTCCAAAACCGCAAAAGCTGAGCTTGAGCATACTTGCTAAGGTGCAACATTGAGTCAGTATCTTAAAATCCTGAGACAAGATACAGAAACTGATTGTTCTGCTCACTACTGACTCACTTTCCACAGGACCTTTCTCTGTCTCACAAACACACATGGGCTGTCTCAACCAGATGTGACCCCACACAGGGCTGCATACCACCTCAGTGACACACGAACTACATTAATTCCTAAGGCTACTTTCAGACTGTGTGAACCTGGGACCAAGCAGGGGAAAACACTAGCCTGTGGCCCCGCACTGTTTTCATAAGGCACAAGAGAGTCAAGTCCCAAACACAGGAATTTTTGCATCTGCAGTACTGCTGGCAACATCCCTGAGCTGGTATAAGCCAACAGAGCTGCCAAACCCATGCTGGCTTACACAGACCTCACCACACGTGCTTCTGCTTCCAAAACTGGCTCATTGTATCTTCATTCATGATCTAGGCATAACATTTGGCATGTGAAATCAAAATAACTGAGCTATGAGTTTTGTCTTATATACAGGCCAAAGAGGAGCACACTTTTAAGATGTATGTCTCATTCTGCAGTACTACTTTCTGGTTAGCACAAACTTCCCCTCCTACTCTGAAAAGCACAAAGCCTTCCTGAATTCCACCTATCAGCCTTGCAATGAACTGAATGGGGAATTTAGGAATTTAAGACAGTGCTACAGACTACACTTTTTCATTCAGAAACTTAAATATTAGGGCACGCTAGGGACAATAATACAATAAGGCAGTATTGTAGCTAGAGACTTTTGTCGCTGATAATTGTGGGGTGTAAGTGAAGTACACAATCATTCCGCTAGTCAGTTACAATAGCAAGCATTTTAATCTTTGCAAGGGAGTTCCATGTTGGTTTTTGCAGATACAAATCAGTAACAAAAAATTATTTCCATATTAGTAAAAGAGAGTATATACTGAGTTTCAGATATTTAAATTTTATTTGGTCTAATTTGAGAAGCATTGACTTGCTCTTTAGGAGCAAGTCAGGAATGTGCAAATATTTGGCCCAGCTCTCAGGCGAGGCTCAGACATGAACACAAAAATCAATAAAACAAAGAAAACCTGCCCTCATTTAAAATTATAAGTACTTGCTAATGTCACTGTAGTTCTAAAAATCTTTTTTGCACTTTGAATTACCATAGCACAAAATACAAATCCTGTGAGTCTAAAGCAAGTGCCTGGGTCTTATACTGACACTTCCCTCCTCAAGAGTACTTGTCTTTCAATTTCTAATAATTTTGAGCCAGACCTCAAGTATGTTTTCTTTCAAAATCATACAGAAAATGCATCACACACCCCTCCTGAATGTGGATACTCAACAGATAGTAAAACTGAATTTCTTTAAATGTCCACTTTACAGCCTTCAAGCCACCCTACTTGAAACACAGTCAAGCACTAACCTTGGCATGTCCAGGAAATGCATTTCTTTCCCCCATTTTTGCATATTTTGTTAAATAAATCAGTTAAAGTATCCCAATATGAGTGACCAAGCTCTTAAAATACTGCTTCATAGCATAACAGACATTGAAACAAGTATCACTAAGTGGTTAGTTTTCTTTTGCAGATAGAATACTGGAAGGAAAAACAACCTTTCTTTTGCAGATAGAACACTGGAAGGAAAAACAACCTTCTAATCTATACTTCCTTGAAACAATGCTAAAATGTCTTAAAAATGCAGAATTCTATCTACTTCAGGGGAAGCGACAGACTCCTGTCACTCAGAAGCAAGCTCATCCATTGATCTGGTGAAACTGAACCCACTTCCAGATGCTTTTAGAAACAGCAGGTGTCTTTTATGACCCATTTTAAACCGCACAAATCAAAAACATTTACAAAAAGGATATAAGTCTTGTGTTCATTTTTTGCATAACTGCCTAGACTACAACATGCATTCAAGAATTAAAGATTCAATGGTAACTGAAAAAAAGGTAGAGAATGAAGTGCATGAGGAAGGTCAGTATAACAAGGCATCACAAGTGTTTTCAGTGGATCCAAGGTGTACTAACCCACCTTTTCACTAAACAGTAACATATTGTTCTCAATTTACCATACTTCCACTCTAACAAGACATTGTTTAGAAGTGTGTATTCAGTGAATCCATAACCAGGGTGAGCTTTAAGATCAGACAACACAATCAGTTCAAGGACTGCTGAATCCAAAATGTCTTAATGACATCTTTTATTACAAAATGAAATATGAATTTTTAGATCACAGAAACCGGCACACAACAACTTGGCTAACATAATGTAGTATAACTTACTTTCACTGAATATTATTAAATAATTAAAATCCTCATTTTATTTATAATAAGGTAATATTAGGTAGTAAAATCCAAACAGAATCCATTAAAATTTTCATAAGGATTAGGGAGGGAGACACAGCTTTTATCACAAGCAACAAATTATCCAGTTTACAGATATCCAAAACACAGTGCAGTATTTACCCAAGACCAACACTCCCCATCTACAGCACAACACATCAAGAATAAGCTATCAAAGAGCCAAAAGCTCCAAAAGAGCATGAAAACAAACACGCAACACTGATTTGATCATTTTGGGTAGCCAGTGCTAAAACAGAACAATGGCAAATAGTTGCAAATCTCAACAAGTTGAATGACATGGACTAGGAAGAAAAAAAAAAAATTGTAGTGGCACAAAATCCTTACCAAAAAAGTCAGAATTACAATTCCTTTTGTTTTAGAACAGTGTGGTAACAAGTTCACATAACCACAGATCCTCCAGGATGGTCTACTAAAAAAAAAGTATGTTATGACTTTGGCATACTTACCTTATCCCCAGCACTAAGCCCCAAGTAGAAATGCAGACCCACAAAGTTCACTCACGCAGCCAGTCCAGAACCCTCAACTTCAATACAGTGGTAATGACACCTTAAAACTTTACAGAGGTTAGTCGTAAACGAGCAAATTCTTCCCTCTCTCTAACATGACTTCTTCTCACTTTTTAATTACACCAACAATACTTCTCCATTCATACCATGACTCCCCTGAAATTCATTCTCCTTATGCTATCTTCTCAGCTGTCTAGTAGCATTAAGTAAGTGTATATTTTATGTTTTATTTCTTTAATATTTTAATCATCCCAACTAATAATCAGGAATAGGCCTGATACAAGACATAGAAAAGCAAGCCTTTGAGTGCTAAGTTTAAAAGAATGTTCCTAGTCTTAATCTTTTACATGCTTTCTCAGTATTCATATTTATAAATTTTAATTCTTTGCTCAGACTTGTTTTCAACTCTGACAAGCAAAATAGAACAGAAGCAAAACTCACAAATAATTTAGCCACCCTGCCTTAGAAAAAATAAATTTGGCTTGCATATATACACTGAAAATAGAAGTACATTGGAAATACATTTTCATGATTTCAAAGCAGCTAACTTCTTTGAAACCGTATGCTGGAGATAGTGGGGCTTGTCACACTTAGTAGGACAACTATATCCATCTTGGAACACCATTAAAGTCAGTTTTATAACTGTGAACTTGGGAAACATACACACAATTTTATCTTGCTTTTCCATGAAGACAAGGATTGCATTAGGACACTGGTGAACTACGTAACAATAACAATCAATGTTAATTTAGATAAGCTAGGTATCTAACCGTTTACAAATATGTCCTGGAATGGTTTTTGCTGGGTGAAAGACTATTTATATGTTTCCAAACACTACCAACTCATAAGGATTTCAGTCTAAATTAGGTCTGGCTATGAACCAACAGAAGAAGCTCAGAATAACTATGATTAATTTCTTCTCATTTTTTTCCATCAAACTGTTTCCACATGTTACTACAGGGAGAGTATTCTTTTACACAGATCAAACTTCTTTCCAGGAAGGCCATTCACAGCCATCTACAGTATGAAAAAAATACAGAAATAAACAAAGTATCTCTGATACATGAAACAGGTAGAAACCTGCACTTCTATTCAGACATTTGCAGTCAAACTAAGTCTATCTACAGTAATCAACATACTTCAGACACACTCAGTAATTACCATTTAAGTTAGAAGAATTGTCTCTACTGAAAGATTTCCTAGTTCAATTTTATCAAATAGAACCTTCAGAGCAAAATTCAAAAACTTAATTATAAGATTAAAATATTTCACATATTTAAGAGGATGTTCTTTTCAGATTTCTTCTATATCTAATAAAACAAAGGCGTATAACCATTTTTACAAAACAAAGCAATTAGAGAATTACTTCTAATGAACATTTAAGGTATAGCATTAAAATACCATATTTTAACCTTATCTTCTTATGTTTCATTCTTTTGCTTTTCATTTTCTGTATTTTGTATCCAGCTCTTATCTAGGACTACATTCTTTCTTCTATAACCAAAAGTCTTAATCTATGAGAAGTTTTATTCCAGTGCAGAGATGGAAGATTTAGGGTATTTCCTCCTCCAATCTACAGAAATCCTAGCAAAACAACTCTATTTCAATGGACAAGATGGAGGCAGAAACAAAGTCATGACACAAACCATAAGCCACAACGCCTATACAGAAGTGCAGTTGAAAACAACTATTCAACTATGCGAGCAAAGTTGTCTAAACTTAGGTGTGAGCACTTGTTCAAGCCCAAACTAGCCAAGCTTTCAAACTGAACTAATACAAGCCTGCACATAGTCCTCAGAGTTCATAACCTCATTCTGCACCCAGAACGCACCTACTTTCTGGATACCGAGGCAAGGCAGCAGTTTGGTTCCATGGTTTCAACACAAACCTCTCACCATCTGCCCCCAAAACTTATTCTGTAAATGCTGTGTCCAAAAGACCCCCCAAACCAGCTGCACACATCTCTTGAAGGACCAGATACAATATGGAGTCAGTCAGGACTACAGGACAAGCAAGATGACTCAGTAAAGAACAGCGCACCACAATAAAGGTAGAGGTACTCTCATTAGCATGCAGAAACATAAATTTGAGTCCAGGGCACAGCATATTTTCACCCACACTCACACCCAGACTCTCCCATGTAGCATAGACATAACTTATGTGACTGTGCTGTGGTGGGGCCAGGATTCCTTCTATCTATTCCTTCTACTGACAAACAAGCACAATCTGCAACCTGGGCTGTGCATCCATTAGAAATTAAGTCTGAAGAAAAAGGATTACCTTCTTTCTGCAAGGGTATCTTCTTTAACAAAAATAATAATTCTTAAATTACCTTATTTTGAATTTTGTTGGGGAAAAGAAAAAAAACAAAATTCATAATCTGTATGGCTACAGCCTGTTTGATTCTCACTAGTGAGCACTAGAATTTCTGTTATGTAGGCAGTATCACCAGCCAGTGCAATTTCAGCTATCTTGACACATTTGCACCAGCAGCTTTTAATTGCCCAAGGAAAGAACTGGTTGAAATGTTAAACAAGCCTAGTCTTACACAGATATTAAACCTAATCATCATCTAGACAAAAAGAAGGTTAATTAGAACACATGTAAGGAGTTTTGAACACTAGGAAAAAAAGGCTTCTATGCTAAACTTCACCTAATTTCCTTAGTCTGTTTACCCAGCTGGCTAGAAGCAACAGTCCAACTCACTAAAATTGGGCACATGTTAATCTTAAACCAACACCAGGAAGGAAGAAGTTATAATTGTGTTTATTCCTAGCTGAAAGAGAGGGGATGTTTAATCAGAAATTTAATATACACTTTGATCCAACGTTAATGAGCTGACACTATGTTGTACATTGAAATGACTTCAAAGACACAGGATGCCTTAAACAAATGTAATGTATATTTATGACACTGTTTAAGAAAAAGAAAACATTTCTTCTAATGAGGTCACCTTTATCAGAATATGCTATCTGAGTAACTGGGGACAGCACATGTACTTTAAGACATGTCAGAGCTCCAATTAGTTAGAGCAAACTAAGGAAGATAAGAGCAACTGTTGCTCAAAAATTAAGATCACACATGTTCTTTTTTACTTTACATCATTTCTGTTCTTTTGTATTTAAAGCATTTACTTCTAAGCATCAGTAAATATTGTTTTGGTCTGATCAACCACATGCTAAGTTCTAAATGTTATTCTATGGCACAAATAAGACTTCTCAGAGAAAACAGAAAAGATTCCCCTCAAAAAGATTTAATAATAGGAATACATAAATGAAAAAAATATAGATATTTAGAGGAAAGAAGCAGAAATAGATGTATCACAGGCTGCAATTTTTCAACACACAGCACTGAAAACAAGTTCAAAAATATACCATAAGTGGAAAAGAAGCAAAACTAAGTACATATGCACTAAGGAAAAGAGAAGAGTGGTATTTCAAACATTGACACAACATTTATGTGAACATTTGATTTCATATCAAAATTGGATTTTTTTTAAAAAATAGGCAAAGCAAGTCATAAGAATGTCATTTATGTTGTTCTTGGATCATGAATTACTGACACAAATTTTTAAAACAATAAAGGATACAATACAAAATTTCATAGGATTAAACCAATATATACATTTTTAATATGTCATACAAATTAAATAGCATTTCTTCTAGTGCATTCTTTATCTGTGCATTCCTTGTGAGAATTCAAGAATGGTCAAGGAAGTTAGTGTTCTCCATAGATACAACAGTACAGTACATTACATAAAATATTTTTTGTCATATTATTAGCTGAAAAAGGTCTTACTACCTTAGTCAACATATTTAACTTTTTTTTTGTCACATTGCAATAACTGGAAATGTTTAACAACATGCTCTGGTTTAACAAGATTTTTTTTTCCTTCTAGATACGTTTTTTAAAAAAAATTTAAAGTTTGGTATAGAGTCTGTATAATGCTACTAACAATCTATATTAAGTATATGATACACACCACACATGGCATCCCTCACGTGAAGAGCAGCATGTGCTGGTGCAGAGTTTCAAGACTTTCTTATGACCTACTTATTTTTTTCAGTTGTCAGCAATAGTTGTAAGTTATACACAATGACAATGGATTCTATAAGATGTATAACTGGGTCTAAGCAATTCAAATATTTCAAAGCAAATTGTGTGGCCAGTAACCCACCATCAGTTTTCAATATTTTTTGAAGCATTTTAAATCATACTTACAGCTTTACATTTTGGCATTCATTCAACATAACTGACAATAAGATGAGCTACCAGCATTTTTGTGTTCTAACTCATGCTATACTGCAAATCTAGGTGGCAAAATTTAAACAAAACATCTGCTCTAAAAATTAACGAAACAGAAACCCAATAATTCTTACCACTGAAATTAACAAGACTATTTTATTTTGACTGCATAGTATTACCTTGCATTAACAAGGAATGAAGCGCAACTTATAGTCAGTGAGACATCTTTCATACCCCAAATACTGATTTACATTGCAAAAAGCAATCAGTGAGCATGCACTCTGCCACAAAGGACTTTGCATATTACAGTAAATCAATACGAAGACGAGTTAGCGCTTGTATTCATTGGAGCAGAAATCTTGATGCAACTGCCGCAGGAGTTAAAATTGTTTTTAGGTTTTTTTTTTTTTTAAGACAGCGTGCATCATTACAAAATCAGCATCATGATGTGAAGGCTACTGATCCACTGCATATCATTTAACACACAATTTGCATCATTTTACAAAGAATTTTAAAAAAATCTCAACGTGTTGTAGAAAGACTCTTGCACAATTTAATCAACCAAATGCAAAACTGCAATGTTTAATTAATAACTCTTTTCCCACGCATACAGTCCTGAGCAACCAAACCCACAGGCACTAGAGTTTGTGGTCACACAGTGCCCTAAGCAACTCTGCACTTGCTTATCAAATGTCTTTGCCTCACGAACTTGCTCAGCTGCTTCTCTCAGAAATGCTTGTGCCTCTCCTTGCAGCAAACCTTGGACTCAAGTTTCTTTCCCTTACAGTCCATTAAACTCAAAATTTCAAGTCACCTTTTTTTACAGGCTTCATCTAACACTTTCTGTAATCAAGGGCCTTATAATATGGATCTCTATACCTTATCATGTCTGTTTGGCTGAAATAGTGACTTTAACACATGTATGTGTGGATTTGATATCTCATGAATTCTCTCCCACATGCTCCAGGGCTCCTCAAGGCAGTTTTAGTTCTTTCTGTACTACAGCCCACTTACTTCTTGGAAACAGGAGGATAAGCACAGAACCAGTCCAGCAAACTATTACAGCATATGAAACAGGCCAAGTTGGCTTTCAGAAGCTTCGCCTAACCTGTAGGGCTGGTGGTGTCCTTGCCACAACCACCCGCATTACAAACTCAGGCAAAATGCAGCTGGGAACATTTCTGCTTGAAAACTCGGATAATCTTTCTTTTCAATTCAATATTTGGTGAAAAGGAGCAAAATTTATGCGCCTAATCTTTAGTCAGAGAGGTATGGCTAAGAACCTCTTCCACATCTTGGCATGTAGGAGTTGCTAGAATGATTCAAGGCCTTTATTCAGCTTCTCATGCATGCTGGACAAGATTTCCCTTATTTTAAGGAACTATTCTTTAAACCTTTTATCTGCTGCAGGAAGGAGAAATCTGCGTGCTAAATAGACTTATCTTTGCTAAAGGCTGCTTCATTTTCCAAATCTAATATTGTTTTCTCAGACAAAGCATATAGCTTTTAACTAGCCTCAAATAAACAGCAGTACCATGTATGTTGTGTCTCTAAATCTAAAGAGAGTACATTTCATAGACATTACATAAAAATGACTCCAACAACCACTTAAGTACAGGAAACTATGTTCAGAATTTATTTTCAGAATAAACTAACCCTACCTTAAAAAAAAGAAAAAGGTAGATAAAAAATAATGTGTGTAAACTTCCAGAAACTAAAAAGGGGTGCATTAGAGCCACCTTTCAAAAATACTGGTTGTGTTAGTACTAGGCTGGTACTAGTAGTATTACTACTACTAACACCCAAATGCTGCCAAGAAAAAAGGAAAATTGTAATTTAAGTTTCTGCCTATGGTTTATGTATTTCAGTTGGGTGAATTGCATACTTCATAATAAAGGTGAATCATCTAAAGCACTTTGATTGAGACTGGGAAATGACAGAGCTGTTTTTCCCCTTACCAATGCCATCCTATCATCAAACATGACATCTCGTTAGGACGAAGACTACAAGTATTTACTAACAATGCATTAGTTATCCATTCAACACCAAAAACAATTAACAACTTGGCTGAGAAGGTTTTAATTTCTATGGGACCAAAAAATGCCATAAACTATGGAAACATCACTATGCTTTTGATAGTTATCCATTAAAAAGGAAAAATGCATTTTATACCTGTTTTTTGTACAACAGCAAAACCACGCTTCATTTCTTCACACATTCAGGGCTGCTAAGGAGCTCCTGATCTTTACAATAATGTAGAACCATAAAATAGTTTGGGTTGCAAGGGGCCTTTAAGGACCATGTAGTCCAACCCTGCTGCAATGAGCTCAGACTTAAACTCTAAGTGAGATCAGGTTGTTCAGCCTCTTTCAACCAGACCTTGATTGTTTTAAGGGATGGGGCATCCATCATCTTTTTAGGAAAACTCTTCCTGCGTTTCACCACCCCCCCACCCAGTAAAAAAATACTTGTCTCTATCTTGTCTGAATCTATTATTTTTTAGTTTAAAATCATTACCACTTGTCCTATTTCAACAGACCCTGCTAAAAGGTTTGTCACCATCTTTCATATAAGCCCCCTTCAAGTACTGAGAGGCCACAATAAGGTCTCTCTGGAGCTCTTCTGTCCAGACTAATCAACCTTAACTCTCTCAGACTTTCATCATAGGAGATGTTCAATCCATCTGAACATTTCTGTGGCCCTTTGCTTGACCTGCTCCAATAGGTCCAAATCTTTCTTGTGCTGAGGGCCCCAGTGCCAGATGCGGTACTCCAGGCCATAAACACCTCCCTGGACCTGCTGGCCACACATCTGGCCTAGAACACAGCTGGCTTTCTGGCTGTAATAGCATACTGTCAGCTCATGACCAGTTTTCACCCACAAGTACCCACTTTTCTGAAGTGTCCTCTCAATCCTTTCATCCCCCAGCCTTTATTGATACAGGAGCTTGCACCTGGCCATGTTGAACCTCAGTGTTCACACAGGACCACTCCTTGAGCTTGTCCAGGTCCCTGCGCATGGCATCCACCCCTCAGGCATATCAATCACACCACTCACCTTGGTGCCATCTATATATTTGTTCAGGGTGCACCTAATCCCAATGTGGCTGCATCAATGATGAAGGTACTGGTCCCAGCATGGACCCCTGAGGGATACCACTTGTCACCAGTCTGCACCTGGACATTGAGGTGTTAACCATTACCCTCTCAACACAGCTACCAAACCAATTCCTCCTCCCCTGAACAGTCTACCTTTCTCCAGTTTAGAGAGAAGGAGATAGTGGATGACTGTGTCAAAGGCCTTAGGGAACACCAGAGAGGCAACATCCACAGCTCTTCCTTGTGCCACTGGTGCAGTCACTCCATTGTAGAAGGCCACTAGGTTGGTTGAGCAGGACTTGCCCCCGGCAAAGCTGAAATGGTGCTAATCCCCTCCCTGTCCTCCAGGTGCCTTAGTAGGCTAAGAGCATGTAGGTTTTAAAATGTTATTTTATTCCCAAATTGATGAGTAACACCCCTACAATTCATTAATAATTATTTTCACACTGACATTAGTCACTCTCCTAAAGTACAAAACTCATCCATTCATGTCAAGATGGTAATAGTAACACGTCATCAGTTCTTGATTCTGTTTTTGCACAGGGGTCTTACAAGACAGTGAGAGCCCTGCAAAGCACCAAGCACACAATGAAAGCAGAACTTCTAAGAGCACAGGCAGAGGATAACTTCAGATGACCCAGTGTATAAATATGAATCAAAAACTATCTTGGCACTGATGCAGCCTTTGCAGCGGGATAAAATCAGTCTTTGAATATAACAAAGAGGACAAACACCATATGTAAAATATACTATATATGGCAAAACCATAGGGAATAAGAAAACAAAAAGATCCAAGAGCGAAAGTGCAAAGAAAGTTTAGAGGGGGCAGAACCACTCCAGCATTCTGTCTCCATTCAAGTATACCAGTTCATATCATCTCATTTATCCACCCAAGTCTTCCTTTACTGTCAGTGAAGAAAAACAGGTAGTTTTTGGTTTGTCACGCACCAAGTTTTGCTAATGTAACTCAGCAACCATAGATAGCAAGATCAGTGGGTGATAGAACAGGATCCACAGGGGTCTGTGTTTTCTGCTCCAGGCTTCTGTTACAGTGAGTGATAATGGCAGCACAAGAGGAACACACTGAGAACAACACATAGCATTTTCTGTCTGGGGTATTATTTTGACCAACTGCCTCTGTGTGTAGGAGTCCATGAGACTGAGTAGCACTGTACAGCTGTATCGGCATGTAAGCTTTGTTCAGGTCCTTGCTAAAGCTCAGAATAAAGTAATGATGTTAGACAGCTTCCAGAAACCAGCTTTTAAGAATGCCATTTTGACTTAGTCCTTTCAACATAACATTCTGTACTTTCAAATTTAGTTTATGTTCACTAGAGAAAAAAAAAAAAAGTCTTTGGATGTGCCTACTTTTTGTAAACTTTCAATAGCAGAACTGACAAGTTCCCCCCTACCTTCCTGATTTTTTTTTCATGTAAGCATTTTTCATGTTAGTTATGTTGTTTAAAATGCAATGTTGGCAATGAGATATTGCTAGAGGCTTTGGACTGATGCCTCCCGAAGCTTCCACTTTCCCCAACTTTTACTGGCTGTAAAGAATTATTTTCTAGAAACATGTAATTCTAATTGCAGAATTACCCCAAAAACATAAATGGAATTTAATTGGTTACAAAATAATATTTTGACATAATCAAGGAGTTGTTTGGGGGGCTTAAGGCATAATTTATTCATTCTGGTTGAGGTACACATTTTTATTCCCACAGGCAAATAACAAACTGATTAGTAAGTGTAATAAAGCAGTTTATTTGTCTAACAATTGGCAGCTAGAAGTGAAATAACTTACTTGATCAATTGCCATTTTAAAGAACATTAAAGCTTCTCATGATTATGTTATCTATGTGGTATGCAGACATAACAATACAGCATTACCCCTATTAACACAAGTCATTTAATATGATGTTTCTGCCAGATTTTGTACCTTTCTACATAATGCAAGAGGAAGTAATTACTTTTTGTACTGAAAGATTGAAGAACTGACATCCTTTTAGATATGCAAAGAATTTGACCACAGGAAGAACTAAACATGATAGCTGCTCTCAATCAATTTTTTTCTGATTTTCAAAACCATGCATACCAGTTTTGAGAAAGTCACAGCTTTCCACTTAGCTCTTCAGAATTCTGTAGTGCTCAAGTGGAAATAGCCATCTGTCTCTGGGAAGGTGGTTTTCCAATTTGTTACATAAAACAAAATTCTTCTCGTGTACCTTAATTCAATTACTTAGTCATGTAATATCAATAGCACCTGGCTTTTAGAGACTTTGAGCACACATCTCTCTGATGGCCTAGCCTTGCTGAAGCCAGTGGATCTCAGTCAACACAGAAAGCCACCATACACATTTCAGACAAATGTTATGCAATGGAATAGACTATTACACATGTACACGATGACCTTTTTGAGACCAAATGATACTTCAGCGATCCACTTTAGGAAATATTCACCGGTCAGAAGCTCATCTGAACTAGAATACACGGACTTGAGAAGGTCCATGGAGACTGCCTTGGTTCCCCCTATTTTTTTACTTTAAACACCTTACATTCAATTTAAAAGAAAACTGGGAGAAAATATTATAATAAAACCACAAAACTTTCAAGAAAAAAGTGAACAAGTTAAATTGAGGTATGATATACCTTAACATGAGATACGATGTACCTTAACATGCAAAGACAACATAAACACATTCAGAAAAGTTATACTCATTTCAACCCAAAACCAGTACCATTAACTCCATTCTTCTACCACTCTCAAAGAAGCACATTTAAAACTGATTTACAAAGAGGATTTATTTTAAAGTCTTTAGCGGAGAATCAATTCTGAAACGCTATTTTGTGCTATATGAGAAAGAATTTTAAGAAGATTTTTGACCTAGCAGAATTTAAATTTCAGTAACTGGAAAACCTATGCTCTAGATCACTGGAAACTATAGTGCAGAGTTTCTCTTTGAGTGCCATTTCTCATTAAGCCTATCTAAAAAACTACTAAGTCCTACTAAGAAGAGGCTCAAGATATTTAGATTTGCAACATCATGTTCCGAGAGACTTGACATAATTTCATTTTCATAATGATGCTTACAACATCATTAATAAATATATTAACAAGCTATATATTCCCTTTCTACAGTATAAAGGTGTAGGAGTACTAAGGAAACACCACAGTTCATTCCTTGAACTCATTATTCCACTGTCAAAGTTGTGAACCACCTGTCAATTATCTTTTACCACATTTTCTGGAAAAGACAAGCAGTGGTCCATTTTCCTTGTTTTATAGTACCCAAACAATCTGCTATTGCTAATGACTTCTACCTCAAACCACGTCCAGATGCATTCTGCAGATGCATTATGCATCTTATTAATGGAGAATTCAAGAACAAATTAAAGATAGCAAATTTTGCAAACAAGCCTGTGGCTAAGTCGTGATTTCTTACATCTCTGACTTAGGCAGTTCATCTAACAGTTCCTCTTGTTGCTAGCGCATGACTCTCCTATCCTACCTTGCATAACAGAATTTCTACCAACTCTCCCCTTTCATTTATCACTTACTTTCTCAGAAATCTTTCTGGTTTCTGTGAGTAATCCCAGTCCTCAGATGCAGTGTTAAACAGCAGAATATCCAACCTACAGCTGGAGGCTTCCCACTTACCCTGTTTTCCAGCAGTCTGCAATGCTTACAGGTTCTAAAACAACTTAGCATTAATACAGAGACAGCTCTTTTGCTGCTTATTCAGGGTTTTCATATAAATTTGAGATGAGAGCACAAAATCCACAAGTCAACCAATGCACTAAACACACTCTTTGGCTATTATTAGTAATCACTAACAGAACTGGTCTAGCATTAGGTGATAATTCTGCATGGAAAAAAAGTTAACTATCATTAAATAACCTACCTTTCAACTAACAAATTACTGATTGATTCAATCCCTTACTGACAGTCTCCATGGCAACATCATTCCTTGTATCAAATAACACCTGAAGCATTTAAAAATGTCAACCTCCCCCACCTGACCTCTCTGCATAATAGGGAATCTGGATCTGTTCTACTTTAAAAAACTCATCACACATCAATAAAATCACTGGAAAATTTCTCATTTATCAATCATGATTTTAAGCTGTACAGTATAAAGCACATTTCAGAGTTTCATTGCTGTATAATACATACCCCATGTTCTTTAGCAGCCATAACCACTTTCGAAACGATATCTTCTTCAACAAAAGGCCTCACAGCATCATGGATAATCACTACTTCTGGCTTCTGGACCAAATGGCTGGAAAATTCATTGTCTGCAAATACTTTCAGTCCATTGAATATTGACCGGTGACGAGTTATTCCACCTTCTACTACTGTAACTCTTTTGTGGCCATACTTTTCAATGATAGTCTTCATTGTTTCAATATTTTCAGGAGAGACCACCACAATAATGTCAGATATCCAACTTATCCTAGAAGAACCAGTACAAAACCAGAGAAAGTAGACATGAGTGACTAAAAAGTGGAGGTTTACGAAACAAAGAAATTCATAACAATAAAAAAATTCAAGATGGCAAAATGAAGTACTTCTCAATATACCCAAGTCTACTCCTTGTACTCCACTCCTTAAGCGAGAGCTATAACAGAAGATTTATACCAATAACACTGGAGTTCTGGGAAGAGACTTGCTTCCAACAACCACTTTGCAGAGAGGCACACTCTGATAACTCTTCAAAAGCCTTGAAAACATTTCTTACTACAGCATTATTCCTAACTTCAAACAGAACTTCTAAATCAAACAGGGACAGTTTGCTAATCAGTTTCTAATAAACTGGTAAAATCATGTGGCCTGAAATAACCCATGTTCCAGTGAAGCACACGGTGTACAAGGGAATAAGACAATCAAGAAAATGTCTGAAACAAAGATTACTATCAAGACAGCCATGAGCAGCAATTGACAGAATGGTAGTGAACGAAAACTAACACTTTAATATTGACAGGAAACATTAAACTGGTAGTTTGAAAAAAATACATAAATTTATAAACAAAAAGGTTTGTACTTTAGGAAGCTAGAAAAATGTAAAAACACAGCTGTGCTAGTTAATAACACCATATTGAAAATACATTTTTAGAGATTTCCAAGATTTTACTGTTGGTATCAGTCTTGCTCTAGAACTGAAGGGTTGTGGGGGGGAAGTGAATGACCCACAGACCACAAGATTAAAATCAATCACAACTGAAGCTAGGTTGAAATCATACTTCTATTAAAGTATCTAGGAATACCAATTCTAGTCATATGTGGCATACTGTACTTCCAAACAACAGAAATACCATAATTCAAATGTATTGTAGTTACCTATTTTTAAATACCTATGTAGAGAAGATAAAAAATTGTGTTCCCTTTCTGCGCCTCCACAGATGGTAGAAGAGCATTTTAGCATGTCAGACAAGAAACTCACAGATGAGCAATGATGAAACAATAATTACTATGTTAAAATTACCCATGTGTAACTTACACACCCAACTAGGGAGAAAGAGAGCCAAGTATGATACACTGTCTTAACTACAACTAGTAAAGCTACTGAAACTAATATTGCAGACACAAGAAGAATGAAGGTACTAAGAACTAAATATTTGCAGTTAGAAAAATAAGAGTATGAAATTCATGGTTCAGAAATACACAGGCTCAAGATACTGATTTCTGCAATGACACGAGACAGCATTACCTGGAACTATTCTTACTTCAAAAGCAAAATTAATCTGTGTTACAAACCAGTTGCCTAGAACTATGTGAAACAACAGAGCATCTTCCACCTTATGTATGGGGGTGGGGGTTGTAATTAATAATACTCCATGGAAAACTATTTTAACGAATTGTAGAATAACTGTTTAAAATAAAATAAAGTGCTATTAGCATTCTTCAAAAGAAAAATACTTGTCCTTATGTTTATTTCACTATTAGCAAAGGCAGGAAATACAGCCAAACCAACATATTCTCAGCATTCTTTAAGTATTGAAGTAGCTCAAATGTAAAATCTGAAGTCATGCAGTTTCAAGTTTCATTTCAACTTGTCACTCACCACAGTTCCATCAAAAGGTTTAAAAATCTCTCATATTATTTCTGGAATACTCTTATATTTAACTACAAAACATAGCACTTGTGCAAGATTTCAATTTGGAACTACGGCAAACTAACTGGATTCATCTCAGTTCTTCTTTTACATACCGAGAGTCAGTCATTTAAGAAAGCAAAATTCAGGAAGAGCTGTTTCACACTAAGTGAGAACAAGAGCTCTGCATTTCAATTTGCGTAAAGACTGTAGCCTTACACATTACCCAGAAACTGGACAGTCTCCATAGTCACTGTGATTGTGTAAGAAGAGCACTGACATTGACCTGTCTGGAGTCAAAGGAAACAGATTATGAGGCAACTGGGTAGCGCACAGCATCTTCTGAGAAGCGGGGAAGAGAACACAAGTACTGGCCGGCCTGTGACAAATCTCTGCACAGAGGGGGTGGAATGGCTAAAGGCCTCCAGTGGTACAATACACCAAAAAGTGACAGGATGCGGTCACAGCTCCACCCTGTGTCTGCATAAACACATTTGTAAACTTGAGTATGTCCTCCTCAAACTCATTCTGGACCCACATTCTATAATTAGAGCTTGGACTTAGGGATGTCACATATTCATATAAGAGCATAAAGGTATCCTCTAGATTGATTACATACAGAACAGCTTAGGTTTCGTCCCACTAAAACTCATGAAAAATACTAATCCAATAAAGTGTGCTACAAATTTTAATGAATGAGTGCTGTGCACCACACAGGTTGGTAGCACTTCTGAAGATCTGCTCATGGAAATGTAGCAAAATATTCTAAAGAAGTAGAAAGAAGTAGTATACACTCAATCTGGCAGTAAATGAATCTTTTTTCCCTCCCTCAATTCGTCACATCCTTTCCTTCAGAAAGATTTCATACTAAAATAATAATCTACTCAGGACTGCATAGATTCCAGTTGACTAGATTTTCCAGTCTACTGCTCAAATCCAGTTTAAAAACACCATTTCAAACATCATTTCAATTTTATAACTGTAATATTGGATCAAGCTTCAGAAAGAAAGCATGACCCATGAAAAAGATCACAATGCTGTACCCCAACGTGCTTTAACAACACACAACTCTAACGCCTCCATAAAACACAGGCTGTGGTTCCAAAGTGACCAAACGCTCAGTTACAATCACTCTACAACTGCCTTGGGAGGACCCTAATACTAGCAGAAAGCAAACAAAGAGGCAGAAAGGATTAGATGTTTCTTTCCTGCAGCTATCCTTCTCGTCATCACTTACATATAGACTTACTGCCTAGTAAAAAACAGTATTGTTCTAGTAAATTTCAAACAGAAGTACAAACATAGTAGCTGAGCTCGAACTGAAAGTAGGGGAGCTCATTAACTCAGCAATAGATTAAGCTATTCCTTCAAAACACAGGCTGCAAAGGAAATGAAACAAGCCCACTTTGAAACTGTATCATCTAAATGGCATGCTGAGGTACAAATGTGACCCAGATTTAACCCTCTACTAGTTCACTCACGTAGAAACCAGCACTGAAATCTGATATAAGGCTTACATACCCACACTCAATCTCTTGCAACTCTCACTCTGTCACTAAAAAACTATTCAATACAACCTACTGAGACCAGCAAAACAAGGCCAGAATCAGGCAGTCACTGCTGAGATGGCTTTAGCAGACAGGATCTTTCACTGTCACAGAAACTTTCAGATGTGCAAGATAAATCATTATATTACTTTTGCTAACCTTATTAAAAATCAAATGAGAAAAAGAAGCATCAAGAACAAAATCCATTTGCCAAATGCAAGCGTAACTTCCTTTTGCTCCATAAAACCTTTGTTATGAATTTATTGATATATGAAAAAATATATTAATACAAATGTATCTCTTACAGTACAAAAATGGAAGCAGGAGGCTTTTATGGTATATTAAGAAAGTTTGGAAGATCTCACGTACAGAAGCCATTCAATGTTTTCCGGAAATAAAATGCTCCTTATGAGTCAGACATGATAAAAAAGATACCTCCATAACATTTGCTGTAACTATTTTTTGTTCATAAGCTATTAAAAAAAAAAAAGCTAATGACTGGACAAAAAGAAGCATCAGAGTAGATCCATTTAACAAAATTGTAATTGTGTGACCTATAGAGCCAGTGAACATGCACCAGTCAATGGAGAAAAACACCTGGCAAATAACTATGCAAGACACTTCCAAAGAGGTGCTTCTTTGGGAGCTTCCCCAGGAGACTCCCCCCCTTTTAAGATACTACAATAAAGAAAACAAAGCTGTCTGAAACCTTTACGGAAAATTTTAATTCTGACAGTGAAGAAATTAACTCTGCTTTCCTCTTTTATAACCACGCATTTTACTTGCAACAACTGGTGAAATATGAGCACAGCAAGAATAGCAGCAGCATATTTTTTCCACAATTATTTTAAAATCAATCTTTACCTTGGTTTGTTTTCCTCTCTACAGATTAGTAAAACATGCATGCACATGTGCATACAGAGCTAAGATTCCTCCCTGTCTCAGAAAAAGAATTGAAAAGGTTCTATTCTAACATACGCCAAAAAGAAATCAAATTAAGGAAAAACTCTGCTAATTGTTAGAGAAGCAAAAACAAGGAATGCCATTCTAAATCAGTTGAACTTGTTGCGAAAGCCTTGCACAGTTCAACAAAAGCAGGCACAAATTCAATGGGAAAAAGAGACATTTAAGTTTTTTAATACACTTTAATTTTAGCCCGAAGGTAGGGCCTGACCTTCCTATCAATGCCACTGCAGTGGCAATTAAAACCAACAATTTCTCCTTACCCTAAGTTCTGTTCATCTCCTCTTCCTCAGGGTATCATCTGTGATTATTATTGGCAGGCCAGTGTTCTACATGCTGTTAGCCTATACAACAGGATGCACTGCTTAGTCATTCATGTCTGCTCTTGTCTCAGCTGCCCATTTTTCCACACTGATATTTAAGAGTCTCACCAGTTTCACCTGAACAGTATAAAAATCTTCTTCTACTGATCTTCAAAAAGCACATGCAAAGCAGCTGCACATCCTCGAACTGCGCAAGTATTTTTTTCTACACACTGCTACCTCTTTTCCAGATTTAAAAAAGCTCCAAAATAGTCACATCAGCCGAGATGTCCAGTTCAACAGAAGTTATTACAGGCTAATGAGTCAATGACCCATCCCATCACATCAGGTAAACAATAGACATGAGAAGATATACTATCATGCTAAACAAAAAATCTGCCATTTCTGGGTAGATTACGTGGTAAACTGCAGTTCCTCAATATTACATGATTGCACTTACATATGCACAAAGTAAGAAGGAGGTACATCCTTCACAGTTTCAGAGCCAAAAGTAAAAGTGTAGAGATGAAAGCCATCCCAAACCCTGGAGTACATCTGTTCCCAGCTCATACACATCTATACCAATCAACACTCCAATTCAGCAGAGGTGGCAGGAAGCTCTGCCTGACAGAGCGCTGGCAGGGGTTATTGTGCTCCTAAGCAAAAGCACCAAGTCATTATTCTCACAATCAGCTTGGTTGAACTGTACAACTCTAAATCAACCTCCTAATTTTTTGCAGCTTTAGGACAAATATAATACGGTTGTTCAAAGTACAGCTATTTTCTCAGAGCTTACTGGCAATAAAAATAAATATTTTTTTCTTTTCAGATGCATAACATTTCCTTCTTAAACCTCACTCTGTTCTCTTTTCCAGGTCTCCAATACACTGAGTGAGGATATAATTCTTCTCTGTAGATTCCCATGACATTTTGGCAGAAATTACAACTGTGGCGAGCTTTGGATTGGATGCTTTGCTTACTTATGTGCTTAGCTTTGCAACTGGCTGCTGTTGAAAATTAAATAAAGAAAACAAGCAGTATTTCTTTCAAAAAGTAACAAGCGACCTGAGGGAAGCCTCCCTGGGTGGGAATGGAAAAAGAGTCCCAATTTTGAAGTTGTACAAGTTTCCATATGTTAAGAACTTTGGGAGATGCTGGCAATTTTATTTCTTTCACCAATCTCCGCTCCTCCCCATTTCTTCTCTCTAAAAATCTAAAGGTTTGTTTTCCTACAAGTTATTGCAACAAATCCAGAATTCCCCTTGACACTCTGCTCCAACCTTTGGTGTTTCAAGTGACACTAGATACAAGACTTACATTATGTCAACATTTGACAATAATATACTGTCAGTAACATCCTAGAACTCAACAGCCTTATGGAAAGGAAAAGCCTGGCTGCTAAGAAATCCCATTACTTTAATCCTTTGCTCCAACATAGAATCATAGAATATTAAGGGTTGGAAGGCACCCTAAAGATCATTTAGCCCAAATCCCCCTGCCATGGGCAGGGACACTTCCCACTAGACCACATTGCTCAAGGCCTTATCCAACCTGGCCTTGAATGCTACCTGGATTGGGGCATCCACAACCTCCCGGGGAAACCTGCTCTGATTCCTCACTACCCTAAGAGTAAAAAATTTCTTCCCAATACCTAACCTAAATTTCCATCTTGCAATTTGTACCCATTACTCCTTGTGGTGTCACTACAACATAAACACGGAAACGTTACACATGTACCTTCACGCTACGTAAGCCATCAGCTTCTAGTCCAACAACTATAACTTAAACATTTTTGCTTCAAACTTCCTGCTGGTGCAAGGTGTTTTACCACGGGCAATAGTGGAGCATAATGCAGTGCTCCACTCACATCAGTGAGTTCATTCATCCCACCATGAGGAGTGGATCATTTTTCAAAGCCTTTGGACAGTATTATAAAGACCATCTCCAACAGCAATGGCAGAACAGATCTCTTTTCAGGGCTGATGGATAGTCCTATGACTATGTCCAACAGCTGCGGTGGGCTCATAGCTCACCAAACCAGCCACTGCAGCTACGCAAACCCTCGAGCTTCGAGGCTGAGGGGCCTCGAACAGATGATCTCCAAGAGCCAAGGAATGCGGCACAGCCTCGAAGCATGGTCAGGGCTGGGGAAGGAGGGCGGAGAGCCACCCGGGATGGCGGCGCTAGAACCAGGCAGGGGTGGGGGGAAGCGCCCAGGTCCCGCCGGGAACTTCTTCCCAGGTGAGCGGTGCCAGACACACCTAGCTTCCTTCCCGGTCTGACCGTGCTGGGAGGGACGGAGAGTCACCGCAACGCGAACTAGACCCGCCCTAGTGCCCAGGGCCTGAGTCGAGGGCAGCGGGAGCTGCCTGCGGCTCTCCGGGGACCGGGGCCCGGCGAGGGCCGCCAGGAGCCCGCGGGGCGCGGTCGGGAGCCGAGCGGCGCCGGGCTCGTTACCTCTCCATGGCCCGCACCGCGTAGCTGACGAGCGGCCTCCCCTGCACGGCGCAGAACTGCTTGGGGGTGGGACAGCCCAGGCGCTCCCCGCTCCCGCCCGCCGGCAGCACGGCCGACACCGAGACTCCGCCGGGCGCGGCGCCGCTGCTACTGGGCTCCATCTACGCCGGGCCCGGCGGTGGCTCCGCTCTGCGCCCCCCGCGGTAGGAACAGCGCAACTGCCCGCCCGCCTGTTTTATTCGCCCACGACGTCCGCGATCCAAAGAATCCAGCGCCCGCCCGCTCGCCTGCCCCCGGCGCGCACCGGGCCCCACCGCTCGCCCCCCCCCGCGCTACGCGAGCCCCCGCAGAAGCTCCCCCGGGCCCCGACAGCCCCGCGGGAACGCCCGGAGCGCAGCGAGGGAGTGCCCGGGGCAGCGCGGGACGGCTGCAGCGGGCACGCAGAGGCACTGCCCGGGCACGGCCGCCATGGGCCCTTTAAATGCCCGGCACGCGGGTGGTTCGGGGCGGGGCCGCGCTGAGGGGCGGGGGAGGCGCGTCCCGCCCGGTCCCGCCTGGTCCCGCCGGTAGCGGGGGGAGCCGCGGAACGGGGCCCGAGGTCCTGTCTCAGTGGGGAGATAAGCACAGCGCGAGTGCCGCTGAGGGAAAAGCGGGCAGGACCGTGGGCCCTGCGACCTCCTGAGAGCCCAGAGGCTGGCTGGGAGCACCTGCCGAAAAGTGGTGATTGTTTCCCTTCATCCTCGGAGGGGGGGATTGGAATAGGATCATATTGGAATTGTTAAGGTTGGAAAACCTCTTAACTCATCAAGTGCAGTCGTTAACACAGCATGGCTATATTCACTGTTAAACTACATTTCCCAAGTGCTACATCCACACACCTTTGGAACACTTCCAGGGGTTCAGCCTCCGCTACTTCCCTGGGGATCCTGTTTTAATGTCAGCCCTTTCGGTGAAGAATTTTTTCCTGATGTCCAACATAAACCTCCCCTGGTGCAACTTGAGGCGATTTCCTTTTCTGTCCCTTGCTACCTGGGAGAAGAGGCCGATTCCTTCCTGAGTCCAGCCTCCTTTCAGGCAGTGTAGAGATAGATAGGGTCACCCCTGAGTCTCCCCCAGGCTAAGCTCCCTCAGCCGCCCCTCACAGGACTTGTGCTCCAGACCCTTCCCCAGCCTCTTTGCCCTTCTCTGGACTCCCTCCTGCACCTCAATATATTTTTTTAAGTGAGCCATCCAAAACTGAACAGAGGTATGGCCTCACCAGTGCCATAAATAGCAAGACTACCACACACTATTTCTGATACAAGCCAACATGCCACTGGCCTTCTTGGCTTCCTGGCTCATGTTCAGCCACTATGAACCAGCACCCACAGGTAAAACTCAGTGGTAGTCAATTCACTGCAAGGATATGGGATGTTCCAGCTTGTTTCATGGTGTTTCTGTGAGCAGTGATGGCTGAGACCTGTTTGGAAAATTTCCGGGGCTGACACCCATTAAATGGCAGAGGAGACAGTCTGGTGATCGCCTGTCAAGGCCTTAGTGAGGTGGCAGCTGCCAGGGCAAGCCAGAAAGCTGAGCCAGTGAGTGTGGTTCAAGGTCAGGGAGGCATCAGACCAGGTGCAGACATAGGAGGCCAACAGTAAAGACTGCTTAAAAGTAGCTCCCAAAGCCAAACAAAGAAAGGAGGGTTGAGAAGAGGGTTGCTTCTAGCTTTTTCATAACAGCTTTTACTAGTGGAAGAGCTGTGTTTGTACTTGATAAGTTGGACTCCTTAACTCAGTCATCCAAGCTTGAAGATGGGGGTACTCAGGGCCCTGGCCTTTGTCTCTTTGATGTTATTTTTAGGAAAAAATCAGTGTCTTATATGCAGGCTATCCTAAAATGACCAAATTCTTTAGAGTCTGCAAAATTTCTTTATATCTTCTTATTTGAGAAGATAGCTTATTTACAGCTTTTCAGGTTTCTCTTAGATGTGTCAAGAGAAACATAAGAAAAACACATAGAGAGACCTTTCTGAGGAGTAAGCATGAAAGTTTATGTGCCAGCTAGGCTGCTTTTCCAGTGCCAGATGTGGACTGGAGTACAATGATCATATGGGCTTGCAGAGGCATCATAAGTTGGAGCCATACAATAGGAGTGAAGTGATCCCTCCTGGCAAAGGCAAGACTTCACAAGTATTCTTGATACCTGCAGTAGCAGGAAAGTCAGGCACAGGCACTTTACATGCAGAGGTGTCAAGATTTTGGAATGGAGACTTTTCAGCAGAGAGGGAATTAGCTAGAAATTGAGCTGCCTTCCTTCCAACAAGTGTTAGTCTGATTGTCTTCAGGACAGTTGAGTATGTGGGATTTTTTTTAAAAAATCCATTGGCTCAGCAACTATATTAAACTGTTTATGTTCTTTTTTAGCAGGTCTTTTATTTTCTGTTCTTGGAAAGTATTTCACTACCTAATTCCTGACTGATGACGTATATTTGTCTGTTGTCTCTTTCTGGGACTTCCAAGTTTGTACTGTGAGTCAGCATCACTTCATTGTTATTAGATGCCCAAAATTAATTTTTCTTCTTAAGCTAGGCACCTCTAACATCCATGATCATCTTTGATTCTGATTTTTTCTTGCAGCAGTTCTATATAAATGCATTCATGGCAGCTTATTCTGCAATTTTTCCATTTTTTCAGTGTAACATATTCTGAATTCCTGTCTCAGGTCTTCATGCATTCATTCATGAAAAACAAACCTCTTGTTTGCCTTTCTATAAGGAACAAAATAAGTTCTTTTTAGTTCCATAGTTTCTTACACTGTACATGAGTTCTGATGAGTAGGTAAGACATTCCCAACACCAAAACAGCCTTCAGAACTATTTTCCCCTTTGTACTTGACATTGTGATTTTGTATGTCTTTACTTACACGCACTGTTGTGCCCAGTACCTTCTTTCTTGTCCAGCCAGTGTTTTCCCACTTCATCTCATTCATTAATATTAACTTCTTCTGTGAAGGAACATGTGCCAATTTGGTACTGTTCTTGCTCTGAAGTCCATGTTCCTTACTATGCTAGGATATTACACTTAATCCATCCTGAATAAATTATATTTGATGGATGGACTTTGGTGAGTGCAGACTTCAGTGTCATCAAATCTGTTGTATATCATGGTGAGATTTTACAATCCAGCCAAAAAGCACTTTGAAGCTGCTTTTGGCTGCACTTGAACATGAAATGTTTCAGAAGTTCTCATGTTTTCCACAGTCCCTGTGGAGTCAAAAGATTCTTGTCTTGTGTTGATAGCCCCTGGTAATTTTTTCAGAAGCCCATCAGATTCTTGGCATCTTGGTTACACTGAAATTGTTACTGCTATTCTTACTTTTTTTTTTCTGTTTTCTTAGACAACTATATGGAAGGAAGAGCATATTTAACATTCTTATAAATTTATATTATGTTTTACCATGAGTTAAGAAAACTGGGATTTGGGGGTTTACATTTTTTTAATATTCATTTGTTAGTAACATGCAGTGAAGCACTTTATGAATGCAGTGACACTTTGTGAATGCGTAATTTATCTTCAGTTCCATTCCATATACATTTTGTATTTAATCAATATAATATTTAGTTGCTGTGCATATCCATGCATGCTCATACATAAATATTAGAAGTGGGTGAAATGTAAATTCACACATATTGGAAGAACAATTTTGCACAGTTTTTTTTCTGGATAAAAAGGGACAGAGGCAGCATTTACCTCAAAGCAAGTAAAGAGCAGGCTAATCTATCATTTCTGTGCAGAGGTATAACATCTGAAACCACAATTGTAGTTTGCAATTATGCAGTAAATATGCCAATCATATGTTTGAAAAGAAAAGTGGGGGTTTTTTTTCTTTTTTTTTTTTAATTGAAGAAAGAAGATATGTACAAATTGGAATCAAATTACAGTAGTGAAATGCACCTGACAATTTGACTGCTGGGGGAAAAAATCATCCGTTTCTACAACTGAAACTCATAATAGGGTTTTTAGAGAACATTAAGTTGTGGGAGTGGTAGATATCATTCTGAAAGACTTTTTGTGGAAAAATTAGTGAAATAATAAAATTTCTTAATCTAAAATTGCAGTTGAGTTTTCTGTGAGGTATAACTGAGAAATTGTCCTTTTTTTCAAAACTCTTGAAGCATTTTATTTTTAATGCAGGAAAAATAAGATGAATTTGCCTTTTCCTGACAAGCAGCAAGGTTTGCTAGTGTTTTAAAGGGAAATGCAAGCAATTGAGGAATATTTTGCAAGTTAAAGTAAATTGTAAAAGCAAAATTACAAAAACCTCATGTCCTGGGTTGAACACACACAAGATACTGTGGAGATGCAAGATCTCTAAAAGACAACATAAAGATAAAAATATTACAAATCTGAGAGCCCTTCTTGAAGCTAACATGGTATCTGTAGCATTCTGAGCAGTTGTGCAGGCTTTTAACCAGAACCTTGTGTTTGCAGGATTGTATTTCACTAATTTTATCCAGATATATAAATTATTACTTCAGTGGTGGCAAGCCGTAAAACAAACATCCAAAGCTGTAAGGAAGGAAGTGGAATGCCAGTTCTCTTTAGACAGTTTTTGTGTTCAAGTAGGATAGCAGTCTTGGCTCTCCTGAAGTCACCAATAACTGTCTCAAATCATAGAAGTCACTGTTGACAGAAATAGACACTGGTTCCTTCCTGTCTAAAGAGGTTAGGAAGCCCCCACAAAGGATAGAATTTCAGTTTTTATCTTGCATGTCTGTTGCTATTTGTAGCACTTTGCACAAGATCTCCAAGTCTTAGGCTTCATGGAAAGTATGCTTATTTTTTTCCAGACATTTTATTTCAGTTCTGATTGATCATAGAAAAAATAATGGTGTGCCAATTTTATTTTATGCTCTTCACAATTTTCCAGCTGTTGCCTGAGTCTGAGGCCTGATCAGCCCTCCACATGGTCCTTTTGGACTGACTTACCTCTTCACTATTTCAGTCTTTGTTGCATAGCAGCTGCCTTGAAGTATTTTCTCTATGGTGACAGTGGTTTCCAAGTCAATGTAGTGTCATAGGGAACATAAAGCTTGAGGCAGTATAGGCAGTATAATAGATGAGGCAATGCTGAAAAGGGCAAAAAATATTTTCTTTCCAAAGCATATTTAGCACCTTTAGGGAAATCTTATCTTATTTTGCATTAGCATATATTTATATTTGTATTTTTACAAATATGACTGCAAAGGGTTATTTCTTGGTCGGAGATTCTTTGATGAAAGATGCTATACATGTGTGGAATACTTAGATAAAGTATTGATTTGCTCCTATTGGTATGTGGAACTGAGATCAAAACAGCATGTACAGCAAGGGAGTTACACACATGCATAACTTAAATGATGGGAATGTTGACTATCAAATATCAAAGACTGCTTACATGCCTTATATACAGTGTGCATAGAGCCACCTATAGATCAGATCCCTGAGGGGAATTCTGAGTGCTATTTCCTTCATAGGCAATTCTCCAAAATATATTTTTTTAATAGTTGAAGTATAAATAGAGAATATTAATGCTAGAAATGTAAAGGAAATGTGGTCTTTGAACACAGAGGAGTGTTTTTATGCTTGCATATCATTGTAGGTATGTTAAAAAAACATGCATTGCATTTCACCTGTTGTATCCTGTGTACTTTACATGTGCAAATCCCTTTGACATTGTTTTACATGGTTTTGGTAGCTGAATTTCTTCTATGAGTACTTGATACATAGAGGAAGCATCTTGCTTGTGTGCTCTGCAAGTGCTAGAAAAAGGTTGACATTGATTTTGATGTTTGGCACGCATTTTAAAGCTTCACCCTAAAATGTTATATTTCCCCTGAAGTGTTTATCCATTTTCTATCTGATAATCCTCTAGGCCTCTGGGATGTGGAAGGTTATTTCAGGAGCTAATTAGTATTTTGTGTACACAAAGTAAAAGAATTTAAAGATAAGAGAATTACCGTATAGTATGTAATCCAATAATTCATGAGAGTGAAATTCCCTGACTGCAGGAGAATTCGTGAAATTCAGAAATGTTAAAGACTTGCTTTGGCAAGTAGGTTGATGAGATGGAGGCCTCGTAATTTTTCATTGGGAATGGTTGAATAGGCTTAGACATTTGGCTCTGAAAGTGTCTGTGTAGATTCTAGGTGTGTTGGTTAGATGTTCAGTAATGCCAGGTTTGGGTAGGCCTGTCTGCTCAGCTTTAACATCACCATGTAGGTGTGCTGTGTATAACAACTGTGGTTTAGGGTCTTTGACTGTCAGAGTGCACTGGATGGTGACACTAATGAAGACATGCAAGTCGAGGGATGGAAATCACTATGGCTCTTTTCCTCTGTCACTGTGGCATAAGAGTCAGCACCAGCCATTAGGATAGTGCTCTACCATGTCAGCAAAAAGAGAAATGTTTATTTTTGGCAGATGTCCAGTCATGACTGAAGAAACAGTTACCTCTGAGGAAAGACTAATGGTAGTTTCCTTTTCAGAAGATGATTCAAAGCAGTGATAGTCTATGAACTGATTGAATAAGTGGCGTTGAGCACAGATGTCAAGATGACAGTGATATAGAATGATGAAATGAAACATTAGAAAATATATAAGAGTTGAAGTTAGATTTGGAATAAAGTTGGGATTTTCATGGCTCTGAATCTTTTAATTTTGATGTGTGTATATTATTATGTTGTGTTTTATTCTTTACCATGTTCTGTGTTATTTACATGGAATGTTTGTGAAGGAATATAAAACAATTCACCAAACTTCAAGTGATGGAGACAATCAAATAACAGTAATGAAAATTTGCAGATTTGGTATGTATAGGTGTACAAATTTTACTATTTATTGCTGCACTGAAAGCATTGTTTCTGCATCCCTTGTCATGTTAATAATGGTCCTTACTTTAAGAATACCAGGAATGTAATTCATTGGCCCTACATCTAAGGAATATAGATGAAGTCAGTTTGCCAGAGTTCATATAGGAGGGATTCCATCCATGTCAGTTTTTAACTCAGTAAATGAAGACCGGTTCTCACCATTCCATTGGGGACTAAAATTGCAGCAGGCAAGACGAGGTACTATCCAACACAAAAACTGGACTTAGTTTTCATTGAGTATTTATATGGCATACATTAGACAAAACAATCATGTGCAAGTAGTTATTTTTCTCCTCTTCTTTTGATTTTTTTAGCACTACTTTCTAACCCTTTTGGTAGTTGGTAAAATGCAGTCTGCCTTCTGGTAAGGTTTGTGAATCTTTTTTCTCTTTCCAAACAGTTGCTTTATAGAGAGCAAAACATGCAGGATGGAAGTCCCTAAAACCAGTAGTCTTGTCATAATCTTTTGCCTCATCCTGCTGACTTTTGCAGTTCTAGCATGAAAATGTCATATTGGAAAGGGTCAATCCTTTGATCCTGTTCAATTTTTAGAAAGATCAAGGTTACAGATTTTTCCCAACTGCAGCGATATGCCTACCCGTCATCCAGCAATTATACAGAGACTCAGCTTGTTTAACATACACCACTGAGCAACCATCAAAGGTTATCCATTTTCCAACATACTAATCTAGCTGGATGCAAACCAACTACTTGATGAAAACTGCTCTGTATCCTGCTACTGTTTTTCTGAGTAATGCAGTCCAACTCATTTTACTTTAAAAATTCTTCCTGGAACTTACCTGTGCCAACACTATTGTGTTTTTTCATATGTTGTTTTCTTCAGTACTGAATGCTTCAGAAAGTGGATCAAGTAATGCATCCTTCTGTGTGTGTGTGTGTGTGTGTGTGTGTGTGTGCGTGATGTGTGTATGAAAAAGAATTGTGGGGCAGGTAACATAAGTATTGGAAAGAAACAAGCTTGGTCATTGAAACACCATGGGAAAGAGGATTTGATTTTGCTACAGCCAGAAGTTTCAAAGGGAAGGGCAGAAACAAACAGATTTGCCAGGGACTGCAGTATTTGAGTAGATAAAGAGTACCACAAAGTACTTAAGTTCTTAAGATTCAGACAGTGGCTTGGATGATGTGTCTAATGTGGGCTTTTACAGAAGACATATGCCAAGAAGTATTAAATTAAGCAAATAAAAATGGAAATCCTTAATATTTACTTTATTCTTGACAAAAGATGCTGCAAACATTTTCTTCTGGGAGAGATGTCAAGATTCATAACTGATTACAAAAAGATCAAAAGAAAATATAGGGACAGTAGTTGCATAGCACATAGAAGAGGTTTTATGTATAACTCACTAGTGTATTCTTGATGGTCTTGTTCACAAAGTCAGATTAGTGTAATTTTATACATGTATATGATATTTGATATATTTTATGTAGGTGGTAAGCAGGATTTTGAGCCAAATTCTTCAACAAGGAAGTCCAGGTGTGTGGCAGACTGATAGCTTTCTAAGAAACCTGTACATTAATCTTGTCAGCTTAGGCAGTATTCATTCTCCTCAGAAACAGGAGGCTGTGGTCACTCACCAGAAGATACGAATAGTGCAGTGGAATGTGCATTTCAGTGAAGATGGCAGATTCTAATCTCCCTGATTCCCTGGTTCAGTGTGGAATGGTACAGACACACTCTGCTGTGCATTCTTCCCTTTGCATGAGAACTGAAGGCACAGAGACAGTCAGAAATGGTTTTCTACCACGTGTATTTAGACTTGACAGTCTGCTGCATCTCAGGGGTAGCAATGTTCATGGGCTGTTGGGCTTGGCAATCTGCAGATGGAGAAAGTCTTTTGAAGTCTCATGAAAAGTTGTGAGGATAAAAGAAAATGAAGAACACACACCATGTGCTGTCCTCCACACGCTATTTTGTTCCCTTATTTTGTTCCATCTTTTCTTCTTTCTCCTCTTCTAGACATACTTAGGTTCAGGCATTTCAGTATCTGAAAACAAAAGATGCAGTGCAGTGATATAACCAGTTCCCAGATACTATAAGCTGTTCTGGCTACTGTCCTAAAAATTGCAATAAAGATGCACAAAAGCAAAAGTTTCAGCAGGCTTTTTCAATGAAGACAAGAAAAGCAAACACCAAAAGCAAGCGTTCCTTGCTAAAACCAAAATTTTTGCAGCTTTACGTTTTAGAAACACTCAGACCTCTGTTCTCCATCCCAACTTAATGGCCATAGGGAATCTAAAATGGCTTTCTCCAACCCATCCCAAAGTAAATGAATAAATAAAAAAAGCAAATAAATAAAATATTACTCTAATAAGCCACAGATGCTTTAACTTGCTTCAGCTGCAATTAAAACAAAGTCTTTGTGCTGCGGAGTGTTTTAAAGCTTTGCATAGTCACTCCATTTCTCAGTGGCTGTTCTTGTGGTAGGGCTAGGCAAGTACTTTTGTCCTGTAGGCCCTCTCTCTCAATTCTCCACTGTTTTATATAAAAGAACTTTAATGACTGTGCCTGCATAGCTCTTCTTTATCCAACCAAACATCAGACTTCTCAGATTGGTTTATGCTTTTACTAAGTTGCTTTACAGCTTCTTCACTAAGTCACTTCTCACTGGGGCTAACAAAACAAATCAAATGTGGAACTCCCAAGCCAAGTCACAGCATTGCTTTTCCTCTCAGTAGTAAAAATTTTTTTAAAAATGCATCCAGACATTCTATAAAGAGATTTTAAATATTTATGTATCAAAAAGCAAGTGTGCTGTAATAATGTAATTCAGAACAGCTAAGGGTTTAAACAATGAGACAATTATACACTATAGTACAATTACTAAAATAGAGCAGGGGACAAGAAATAGACAAAGTGTTCAAAATATTTTTTAGTGATTTAGTATTTTTTACTTAAGCAGATGGTAGTAAAAATCACTTTTTGACAGGAGTTACCATTGCAGTTTAGTAAACAGAACTATATTATTTCAGAAGATTTTGATTTAGGCCTCTTTTATGATAGCTGAATTATTTTATTTTATTTTATTTTATTTTATTTTATTTTATTTTATTTATTTTATTTTATTTTATTATTTTCCATTACATTCAAGAAGTACCATATTCCACAAACATCCCTATTAAAGAAGTTGTCCAGATTTTCATTTCTATGAAGACATCTTCTGTATTTCTTTGTGGTTGTAAAGAAGCATTAAGAAGGCCTGAACTTCAGGTAATGTAACATCACCTCTCTCACTATCATGTCAAACCGAAGGGAAGTAAGAAAATGCCAACTCCCAAAATGGAGCTATAGTCCGATGTTTCTAAAGATTTCTATCAGCAATTCATAGAGGCTACTTATTTTCCTGGTCTGTTGTTCAATATGTATTAATTAAAAATTTAGAGTATTTTCTTGTCATGGAAGAACTGAGTGAGGTAGATGTTTGATTATTAAGTCAGTGGTAGGCAGTATCTCTTGTAAATCACACTTTTCTAGTGTGTCAGTCCACATAACTCACAGGAGGAGTGAACTGAAAGGCTGGATGTCTTTCAGAAAGATGCATGGGCAGACTTTTTGTTGTGGGGGTGACGTTCAGGCAGAATTAGCAAATCCAGTGACAGAATGTCTGCTTAGCTCATAAATCTCTAGAGAATTTTGAGGTTTAGCCTGGAGCGATGTTTATATGTATGTCAATGAACTTAAAATCAAAGCCTCTTGCCTGGCCTCCGGGAAAGGAAATGCATCATGAGAATAGGACACCTTCCAACTCTAAGGATTCCTTATAATTTTCAACTGAACACCTCCAGGTTAATACTGTAGCAACATGACTCTCACAGTGGAATGTATTGAACAGTCCTTTCTTGATTAATGTTGTACTTCTTCAGGAAGGATATAAAGGTCAAGGTTAGAAGGACTAAAGTGATTTACTAGCAGAAATCTGTTAGGTATTTTGAAGGGTGTTATTCAAATGTCTGCTTTATTTCCAAACAAATGACTGAGCTTGGATTGGGTGGTTTTGATTCCAAGGCTGCTGGAAAGGCGAGAGCAGCAGATTTGTTACTATTATTAAATAACTGAATAAATAAACTTGTTAAGGGCCTTTCTAGTGTAGATTGCAAATGTCAGGCCCTTATGACTTCCACAGTTGATAAATGTCTTAATGACACATACTATCTACCACTGCCTCTAAGAAGTGTGCCTCTGAGTGCCTCCATGCTATCAAAACAATCAGCATCTGGCTAAGTTTGTTTCTATTAATGTCTAAGGAAAATTGATTTCCACTCATTATAAAACAATTTACCCCTTCGCTGGGAGCAGATTTCATCAACTCAAAAGTAATGAAATAGTGATGGCAGATTAACAGATTATTTCTAATTTATTCACTTTTCATTTTCTAAAGAAGCAAATATGAGAAATTATCAAATTATTAGGTTCTTTTTTAGATGTTTGAAGTGTTTTTTGAGAAATCATTTGGAATTCTGATCTGCCTATATGTTTGAACATCATTGAGAAAGTCAACTTGTGCATAATTTTAGTGTCATAAATCTAGACTATTTATAGTCTAACATATTAAAAAAAAATTATCTAATCTGCCTCTACATTGTCCTTTTCCAAAACATTTACATACTTCTTCTATCTATTTGACTTAATAATTTAGGTGAAAATTTTAACATATTTATCTTTCCTTTTTATCCTTGAAGCAAACTTGAGATATATCATGTCTAAAATTATTTCCGTTTAAGAAATACTCTTTCACTGAGTCTTTGAGAAACTTTGGCCACTGACTTCTACAAGAGCAATGGCCCATATCCTACCCACTGCAACTTTACATGTTAGAGATTCTCCACAAGAAACTAGTTAGATGTACTTGCGTAACGCGTTTTGTCTGGATCCTTGGATAGACCCCTTGAGTTCACATGTAACAGGATGAAACAGAAGGCAGATTGCACAGGCCACATTGAAGCATTCGGAGCTACAAGTTGCATCACAGAGTAACATTATTCCTTCAGAAAATTCTACATTAACATATTTCTAGTGCTGCTTTTCTGCAGATCTCTCCCACAAAAAGCCAGTCAGGGCCAAAGAAGAGACCTTAGCTAGCTCAGGTGGCATGTCAAAGTTAAGTTGCTGCTGATGGACACAGCTCCTGCTGGCTTCCCTCATGTTCCCTCAAATATGCCAGACTTAGAAATGGGCCCCATGGTCTTTCTGTAGCATGTGCAGCAAAATTTCACAAAGTCATTTCAGTGGAAGCGTCTCAGATTATTCTCAGATTATTCCCCTTTGGATAGTTCTGTATAAAAGGACAATCTAGAAGTTATTTTCCCTATTTTGAAATGTAAACTGATATTAAATGTGTATTTTGTTCCTACAGTCCAACTTCACAGACTGAAGAAGAGTTAAGAGCAAGATGTTTTTTCACCCTTCTTATTTCTGGAAGTTAAACATAGAACAGGTAGAGCAGTTTTACTGATTTTTAGTGACTATTGGCATTGAAATTGGTTATACTCCAGTCCATTATCTCAATATTTTGTGTTTTATCATCTTGGATAAGTAGCTGGATAGCAATTTAAAAGTAGATAGATGTTTGGCATTTGGGAAAAAATTTCTGTCATTAAATGATTTAATGAGACTATAATGTCTGTTAAAATAAAAAAAACCCCTCTAAGTCTGCTGAACTGGTATGCCTAGCAGCAATGTCATTTCAGTTATCTCCCTGCTAACTCCTTTATTCATCATCTTTCCTTTTATGTTTAAAAGACGCACCTTTAAGATCAGAGAATTTGAGTATAAATGCTCTCTGGTCTCATAATTTTGCTGTTTTCACAGTCACAAAACTGAATTTGAAACAATTAGTTCATTAATGCCATGGGGGGTTTTAACTGTATTACCATGTGGATCACTTAAAATTGAATAAAAAAGTGTATTACTCTTTTACATATGGCAAATTTCAAAGTGAATTCTTGAAAGTAACTTTGAGGAAGAATCATTACATTTTGTCAATAAAAATTGGGATTCAGTAAGTCAAGTCAGGCAGCAGCAGTGATTTTCAAACAGTTCTACATTAATGACCAAGATCTCTGCCAAGGACTTCATGATGAATCTTTTGGAATTAAAATGCAAAATAACATGAGATAAAATGAAGGTCAAAGAGAACTTGGGTGAGACCTTATCAGGTAAGATTTTTCATTACTCTCTTCTTGTGTAATTTTTACTTTGGGTGCAAATGGATCGTAAAAGTTAATGATTTAAGAACAGCAGAATCCCATGATGAAACCTTGCCCATAGTGTTTAAATACAGCTTGAAGGATTAAGAACAGGTGATCAGATGATTCATGCACTGTGTGTTGAAAAGTTGATTAATTACTGATTTTCTGATACATTCTATAAGAATTTGTGAATAAAAGTGCAGGACTCTATTGGCTCTATAGAAAAAATGAAACCATACATAATTTATACCATTATACTGACTTGATCATTACTAATGAAAAGAAAAAAAAATGGCAATGTCTCACTAGCTTGTAAAACTTCTCAAATATACGCTTCTTCTGAAATGTAGAGCTTGAGAATTGTTAAATAAGAAGCTGACTTGGACCATTAATAAGCACCATCTGTTAAATGGTCATATAAGATTTTTACATTGAGAAAGATTGTTTCAATGTTAAAGTTTATGGATAAACTTTTTTAAACCAAATAATAGTCTCCCTTTTTTTAAGTTTAAGTGTTGTGACTGGTTGAAATGTGTGCATTTTCATACAGAGAGCTAGACAATACAGTTTTTTAGCAGTGTTTATTTTCATAAAAAAAAAGAAACCAATGAATTTGAAAGGAAGTAATATCTGTCTTTTGATTGCACACTTTTTAAACAAAAATTATACAAGATGAAGAATGAAAAATACAGTTTTTATGTTGCTAAGTCTATGAATGTTCACAATTAAAATATATATACCTAAATGCTAAAATGTCTATTTTACATTATCTACAAAATGTATGTTCTAATCCAGCCCCAAATCATAGGAAAATACTTTGATACATATGAAAAGCTATAAACATAAGGAAATTTTGAAGGGAAATACACATAAAAGCTCATTAAATAATTACAACAACAAATAAATAGTTTGTTCAGCTTTACTTTTTGATTGCTGCCATGCATATTTTAATTTTTGGTATACTGAGATAAGAGGAAGGTGAGCATGCAAAGCACTTTTTTTTAGAATTAATCTGAAAGCAGATACAAGGTGTTGTATTTTAAGCTGTTGTCAGAAGATCATAAAACATGATATAAAAGGCAATAGATGTGATAAATGTTCTCAGGAAAACACACAACAAAGCATCATTTTACAAAATTGACTTCAGTGAATACTCTTGGCAAATTTTCTTTGCTTCCATGGCTGAAGAAATTGTAGAAGTTTATAGTGTGGTTTTGGAAGGCTTGTATTATTCCCCATCTTGAGCGTATGGAAAATCACCCAAAAGGTCCATATGCTGAGAATGCCCCTTTTGATTTTGGTCAAAGCAATAAACATGTAGTGTCAACTGAGAACACAGCAATGGCAGACTTGTCTTTAAGCAGTCAGAATGGTAAAGCAAATGGTTACAGATGAGTTCAATTTTGGCACAAGGAGAGGGAGATGAGAGAGCAGAGAATGTTTGACTTCTAACTTGTGCTATGCTTGCTGGATTTACTGGCTCTTTTCCTTTCTTTGTGGTGCTGGATGGGTTTTGCTTGAGAGGTTCCCTCGAAGTTGTGGCTGGACTCATTGTGCTGCCTGGTGTATCGCTTGCACTTGCAGGCCGTGACCACTGTTATTTTGTAGGTTCTTATACTTCCATCCTGGCACTGAAGCTGGATCCTCTGAGTGCGAGTTTTGTCATTGACACATCTCCACTCCTGCGAGCTCCGCCTGCTCCAGTACTTGGTTCCGTAACCTCCTCCAATCCAGTTGGGCAGCAGTGGCAAAGGGAGGCATTCACCAGCACACACCAGTTCTTTCAGGGGATTAATGCTGGTGCACTGGCCATCCGAGATGTACTTGGTGGATCTCAGTTCTCGACAGCCAACTTGAACGCGATCTGCAGAATGTACAGAACAAGAAACACTGAGATTCAGAATGTAGTGATTTCCTTAACCAGTCATTTTCACATTAACCAGGCATGTTTTGCAGAAGTTAAAGTAGGCTGTAATCTTAACAGGACATCTCTTTACTGTTGTGTCCCCCAACACAAGGGCCTCGAGTGCTGATGGTATCTCTGGATAATACCACAGCATAAAGAAATCCTAATGACATACACTTCAGCAGTTGTGGTAGAAGAGGCAATTTTACTCTCTGTACTTCTTCTCAGGGACATACCTTTTAGAAGAGAAAAAATGCCCCAAGGGAAGAAATGTTTCCTGTTCATTCTCAGTCTAGGGAATCTGCTCTGTGATGTTTACAATTATGTTGGATCATTAGCAAAGGGGAAAACACTGCTTTGGAAACAGTTGAAATGCTTTTAAATGAATTTCAAATAGTGTGTTTCTTCTCATTCCATGGTTACAGTGGACTGAACTCTCCCATGAACTCTGTGGCTCCGAGCAGACACTGCAGAAGTGGTAACAGCTGAAGTTACCACAGAATGGGGTTCTGCCTATGAAGTTTGAATGGTTAGCAGTAACGATTTCAGAGGGGTCGTTTTGCCCTCAAGAGAACACCATCTTTGTAACTGTAGTAGTCTGTGTATTATATGTAATATAGAGGATCCTGCAAATTCTCTCAGGCAGCTGATGGAATCAACATGCAGAGCTTCTCATACAGGCATGTTTGTACCCGTCTCTGTGTGCGGCTCTGTGCCCTGCAATAAACACAACTGTTTATTTCAGTAATTATACTTTGAAATAAACGCCCACAGTGTGCTTAATTTTAATAAGCAATCTTTACTGACTGTGCTCTCCCTCTTTCCGAAGGACAATTACGGCACAGATTCTACATACAATGCAATTAACTAACGCTTTTAAAATAGAAGTAATTACTAGAAACATTTCAGAATGAATCATAAAAGGCTTTGAAGGTGCCTTTACATATCACAGCTACAGGCTGCTTCTGTTTCTACTTGGACTTTTGGGAGCAAGTTCTGAACTGAGGCACTGTGTTAAGATTGCTTCACCCCGTCCTCTGTGTCTCAGGGTGGGCAGGCAGAGAGGATTGTAAATCTGCAGGCTGATCCCCGGAAATATTGACAGGGCTGGTCTACTGCCTGTTTTGCAGAAAAGATTCAAGTTTGCCTTCCTGCAGCTGCACTCAGGAATGTACTTGGAAGCATCTGGTCACAGATCTGAGTTTGTCTTTCCTTCTGTTTTTCTGTCTTCCCTGGCTCAGCTTTTCATCAGTGACAGCACAGTGACAATGAATACCTACTGGGCTGTCCCAGTAATCTCATAATGATGAGATGTTTCCTGTGCATTTAAACCCTTGGCATTCATAGGAGCTGACACACCTGGCTTAGCTGAAAGGTATCGGTGTCACTTGTTGCCTTCACTTTCCAGGGATGACTCTATTTTTATCAAGCTGCTGTGGGTGGGTTGGTGCGTGTGTATGTTTCTCTATCTGGATTTCTTTCATTTTAAAGAGGTATGCAGGGGAGGGAACAGATAAAGTCAGCAGGTTTCCAGATCCCCACGTATCTGACTTACATAAAAACCAGAAGGAAAAGACTGGATATAAAAAAAGGCAAGTTAGAGCAGAGATCATAGGTAAATTACGAGCTGATTTGTTTACTTTTGCTGGAGGTGTTAAGCGGGTAAGTGCTACGGCAGGAAGTAAAACTAAACAGCGGGAACAAAATTCAGAGTTTTTTATTGCACTTGAAAAGGAGCCCAGACACCTCCCCTGCCCGCAGTGGGAGGTGAGTCAAAAAAGCGAGCGCTCTGGAAATGCCTCTCTCTCCTTTTTCTTTATCTCGCTTCCCTGCCGGGTAGATGCTATAGAACCCGGCATTCCTGGATGAACCTCCCTCAGGAAGTAACCTGAGAGAGAGCCGGTCCTACAGGACTTCCCAGCACGGGGGTGGGAGGGCGGCTGGCTCGGAGGCCGCCCGGCGAGGCAGATCCCGGCCCGGAACCAGCAGCATCTCCCCGTGGCCCGGCTTCCCCCAGGCGCCGGTTCCCTGGAGCGCCGCGCTCGGGCCGCGGGGGCCGGGGCGCTGCCACGGGATGCGCGGCTCCGGCCGGGGCTCCGCTCCCGCTCCCCCTCCGGGGCCGGGCCAGGCGGGGCTGCCGCCCACGGCTGCGGTGGAAGTGCCGCCGGTGGGATACTCACTGTTACGGTCGGATCCAGTGCTGGTGTAGTGCCTGCCTCCGTTCCTAGCTTGATTCAACGTGCTGTTGCTACTTGGGCTCGCCGCAGCGGGTTTAACAACGTGGGAATAAAGTATCTCTGTGGCATCGTTCTTGAAAGCCAAGTAGCTTCTCGTGAAGATGCAAGCCAGGAGAAAGCCGTAGAAGTGAATGGCAGGGAGAAGCATGGCTGGTTCAGTCTGTCTGACAGTCTTTTCCTTCTGCTTCTTCTGCGTAACTGCAATTGCTCTTGCAGGTTTCCTTTATATATTCAGAGAGGTTTGGCATTCATTCAGGTGTAAAGTTGTGGATAGCTTCAGAATGAAAACCCACAAAAGGGGTGGGGTCCCTACATGAGCTGCGAAGACCTTTCACCAATAGGAGAGAAGACTGCAGTAAAGGAGGAGTTAGTTGTACTAATTACAGGATTCCTATTTGGGGCTTTTGAGGGTATCAGAAAACTCTTAGGAATCAGCGCACAGCAGCATTCAGGCTGAGACCTAGAGACTGCCGGCTCCCTATGGTCCTTCATGCCTGGCACTGTGGCATGATGTGACTAACACGGTGTCACAATGAGTCTCTCCTACCCAATTTATGCAAAGTTATGTACCCTCTTCTCAAACTGAGATGAGCTCTATAAGGATGCAAAATTTATAGAACTTACAGAAGGCTGCTAGTTACACAAATGCTGTCTGCAATATACTAAAATTACTTTAAAAATATTGTGAATAATTTAAAGCTGCCTCTAGATGCTTTGAATTATGCAGCTTTGATCAACAGGGAGTACTGCAAGGGAAATTACTTAGTTTAGGGGAATATTCTCTCCCTGATGTGCAGAGTTGTAAGTATTTATTTCTGTATCACCACACATAAAAAGTGTCTCCTCTAGGCTCCTTAGTATAAATATATCCATATTCATAGCCTCTCACCATGCTCATTCACCAAACTAGTATTTTTTAGTTCTGTACATTGCCTGGAGTATTCTTACATTTTAATGTATTATTTCATGTGATAAAGGAAACAAAGATAAAACATGCAAATCTTTTTTCAAAATTTTGGAAGAATAATCCTTACTTTGGCATACTTTTTTATTGTGGCAGGCACTTATTTGATTTTACATAAAATTGCATGGCCCAGATACAAATGCCAGTGTAAACTGAGATGTTGCCAGTGGGCCAATGCTTGTCTGCATCAAGGTGAATGCTCTATAGATTTTCAAAATAAAAAAAACAACAGTGATCAACACTGAAAACCCTAGTGTTCTAACTAGAAAGTTTACCTTTTTCTTGGGAAAAAGCACAGCCTTGCAGAAGGCCATATTATGTAAAGATTAGACTGTAATCTCACTTACACTCTCTGTAACTGAGTTGTTATCTAAAGTCACATTGGATTTTATTGCTGTAATAAAATCATAAGTGGAACACAGGTTAGTTACATCTATTGCCAGAATCAAAATCTGTCATTCAGAGCAGACAACTTTGTTTCACCCTAGTCACAAGCAGACATTTGTCTGTATCAGCAACACTTTCCTCTTGCATCACTAAGAACATTACCCTGGATTTCAGCAGGAGTAAGGACACATCCACAGTGAGTGCCAAAATGACAGTTTTTGCTTAAAGAACACAGGAAAAACAGGAGTGTTGCAAGGTGAAGTGAGTTTTACTGGCAGAGCTGTTTGTGGGGAAGTTGAGTCGATTGCCTGCATCTATTATAACCAGCCCAACCCAGTTCTGGAATAACAAGAATGTTGCAAGGCAGAGTGAGATCTTTCAGCAGGGTAATGTATGGAGGAGTGGGATCACTGCTAACCCCTTACAAAGTGCCAAGTTCCACTCTCATGGAGAATCTAATCTAACCCCAAAAGCAAAGATGTGCCTTTTACTTTCCCTTAAAAAACCAAGTTTTCTTAAGCAAATAATCAAAAATGATGTGTACATTACAGATCACTAATATTTGAGCATTATTTTTTTTTAACGGCAGTGAACCTTGTGGATGTTGAAGTCCTACTTCATTTTTTTCATATTCACAGATCATACAGATCTTTACACATCTCACCTACCCTGCAGGATAGTCTCTGTGCTGAACTGAGCCACTGTAATTAAAAGCATGGAACCAATTTTCCAGTTATCCACAGTACCTGTGTATACCAGTCCGGGGACCTCTTCCTAGTAGAGAGATTTTCCCACATTAGACAAGTCTCAAGAAAGTCAGAGGTAACCTTGAGAGCTGTTTTCTTTGAAATAAGGCATATAATCTTCTCACAGGGAAAATGAATGGGACTTTGGAGACATTGTAGGGCTGTGTCTACATGAAACTTCTGGCCCTCAACTTTTTCAGCTTTCAATGAAAGCTAATGATCATCCTTTCAAATTTAGTCTAGATGAAACCATTAGGTTTGTCATGTGTAGCTCTCGGTGTTGTCACTTAGAGAAGGAAGACCTCAAGAAAAGCCTCTTACATCCTTTGTAAAGAAAAAGTTTGGCCCTGAATTGGCCACAGGAAAGATAATACAGATTACCTAATTTTTCTGTGCACTAGACACAGAGTAGATGTTGTTTTAATTTTATTTGTGTTTACCACTTGTTACAAATATTGTATGAAAATATTGCAATTTCAGTTTCTTGGTCAGTACTGTCAGCCTCCCTGATCTGAAAGGTAAGCAGGCTTCTGAGGAGTTTGTCAGTTAATTTGATTCATACTTTCTTTATCAAACCTAGACCTTGCAGTCTTTCACTTTTTCTGAGTCTTCATGAGAGAGACTAGAAGTTGCTTGAAGGAATTCTGATCGGATAAATTTGGTTATTTTTCCTCAGTGAACTTCAGAATAAAAAGGTGTTTCTTGTTGCTTAACTCAGAATGAGTTCCCAGACTTAAAATATATTTTGCTATCATTAGTTAAATGTTGTGATAAGTTCTCAAAGGTGAAGGCTCTAAGTTATCCTCATAGCCTCCAAAAAAGACTTATACAGTGTATAATCAGTTTTCATTCTAGTCATATTCGATGGCTTATGTCGAACATTGCTCTGCTTAATCTGTAATATTGGCCATAAGGAATATATTACACAAGGCCTTTGAAGTCTGTACTGGCTTCCTTTTTGCCCCTGGGCATAACTCAGGATGTTCTTACTGATCTATAAAACTCTATGTGTTTTGAGTCCTAGGCAGTAAATTCTCTCTCCTTTATCTTCCATTATGATGCTTAAGATTAGCTGGGGCATACTGACTGTACCTGAGTGTCCGGAGAGGTTGAGTGCTCAGTGTGAAGGGTCTAGGAGTCTGGATTTCACTGCTCCCAAGGATACAAGAGAGCCTCATTCTGCTGCTTAGCATAGTGCAAAGGCCCTTGTTTATTCAGATGCTTGAAAAGTGACTGTGGGGAAGACACAGGGCAGAAACCCATTAACCAGATTAATTTAAATGTTTGTACATGTACCCAGGGATAAAGTGCTACATTTAACTACACGCCTTTTTCAACTTAACTGCTCCTCCTATATTAACAGCCTAGCTTCTGAGTGAACCTGAACACAGTGGTAAAACCATCCATCACTCTTCAGAGAGAATGGTATCCAGAGTTACCTGCACCCTAAATCTTGCTTTTTGCATTTTCTGTGATGGAAAAACCACGCTCTCTCAATGGATGTAGAATAATATAAGGCATACGTTCCATAAAGATCCCAAAAGAGAATTCCCTTCTTCATGGTCATTTATAAGTCTGTCAGGATCCCATTCTCCATGTTTCTTAGACACTCTAATGATGTCCAAAGGGCAAAGTTTTGTGCAGAGTGCACACACCTGTCTAGCAGCACAAAACAGCCACAGGGAATAGAAGAGTATGCACTGACAAGTACAAATGACTGCCAGAGAGCCTTGCAAACCACATGATCACTGAACATGCACAAAAAAACGAAGGAGTCCTCAATTTTTCATAAAACTTAGGCCTGCCCAGTTTTAATTATGATAGAAAAAGGCCAGAATTAGAATGAAGGTGTCATGGAAAGAAAGGTTCAAAATTTTTGTTTATATTTTTATTGTTAGTTCCAAGAAGAAGACCTCTGAAATTCTGACTTGTTTCAAAGCCGGATACTTTGAGAGTAAGCACAGGCTCAGATAAATGATTGCAAAAAATAAACTGACATTTATTATTTTGCACCTTAAAACAGAAAGGACTGTCAGGATATTTTCTGTTAAGCAATAAGTATATTAGTAATGTACTTCAAAGCTACCTAAAATGTGATTTGGAGCTTGATAAGAGAGCTTGTCTGAAAGTGAGGTAAAATTGTAATAAACTCAACTGTTGAGAACCTGTAAGCTGTTGTGCAACATGTTAGCATAGTTTTAAAGCTCATACAGAAAACATGTTGGAGAACCAAGATACCCTCCCATGCTGCAAATTCTAAAACCAAAGATTTTTTGAAAACTGAGGTTTTTCTCTACTGACTCTTTTTAATTTTCTCAGTAAATTACATTTGAGAGATTCAATGGAAAACATAACATATATTCTCAGTAATAAGAATTACTAATTAGTTCTGATTTATGTCTTCTTCATCTCCCTAAATGCCATATTACAATTTTTTTTTCTGCTTGCTCTTATACATAATGTAGACAAAATAATTTAGGTCAGGCTGTGGCTTCAAAGGAGGTAAATTATACTTTTATCAAAAAAGACATTAAATAGACTAAAAAGGGGGATTTTTTACTTTAATTCTAGGAAAATTTACAATAGAGTGAAGAACCCTTGTTGAACATTTGCAGTAAGATTTTAAGACAAGTTTGAAGACAGTGTGGCTTATCATGCAAAATGTATTTTAAGATTTCTGCATGTGTTGAAGAAGAAAGAATACCAAAACACTTTACAAATGAAAAAAAAAAAAAGAAAGAAAAAAAAGAATGAGAATAACAGCCTGTCCATTGGCGATAACATTTTCAGAAACTCTTAGATGACACTGAAATGTAACACTTCTCTTTTAAGGAAATTTAGGACAGGAAAGATGGAATTTTTTTTTTACTACACATAGACACTGAAGTGAACTGGACTTTGGTATCTACATATTTTGTAAAGTGTTGCCCTAAGGAGTGAAAGTCCTATTGATTTTCAGTGAGCCAGTCACTTAAATGCTTTTGAAAATTTTACCCTCAGGTTAAAATTCTGAAACTCCTACTCAATGTTAAACAGGCAAAGTCCCATCAGCGTGCCCCAGTTGCAAATAAAACAGAAACTGAGTAAAGGTTTTGAAGTCTGACTTGTTTCTTTATGTGTAATTAACTGAACTCTTAATATATCACTATGTTTCAGTAAACTGCTTTGTGTTTCTAATTATGTGGTCTGAAATGATTACAGTGTATTTAAAAAATGCACACTCTACTACAAACCAGCTAAGAAAATCTGGCACGGTGTCAGGATTTCCTCGGCAAACACTTGCCAAACCTGTTGTTAGATCCAAAGTCATAATTTAAAAACAAGCCTACAAGGTATCTGGAAGAAGATCCCTCTTTCCTTCCTTCTGCTCCATCTCCCACACCCTTTACAAGGAAATCACTTTATGTTATCAAAACAGAACACTTACTGACATTTGTCTCCTGGTAGGAAACGTGTCCCTGCTACATTCAGATTTCAGTTTCGGCTAGTGCACATTCTTGTCAAAGAAAAAGGTTACCTTCACCAAGAATGATAGTGTCCAAATTCTTCAATCAGATAAACATGCACAACTCCCTGCTGAAATTAAGGAAGTTCCTGAGGGCAAAACCTGGCCCCAAATTAGAATTTTAATAATTGTAATACTGTGTAATCCTTTCCCTGCCAAGAGACAAAAATGGCCCATCCTGCACAAAAAATTCACAGGTTTACCACATACTCAGTATCAGGGTTTCACACATGAACCACAGTATAGTTGATCAAAGTCTATAGAGTTTATTTTATTAAAATTAATCCATCTGATATGATGGTGCATTTATACAGTACTGAAAATTTGTTATTTGCAGATGTGGGATCTGCTATAATCCAGCAAATGTTTTCCAAGTATCACCCCAGACACAGTTTTAAACACATTTAAAATGGAAATCTGTCTCTCTCTTAAAGGATCTATCTTGATGTGTTGGTTTTTACTCTTGGCTCCTGAGAGTATTTCCTTCCTATCAGAAATTAGTTTTAGTCACCTAACTTTTTTTTGAGTCCTAAACTGTTTCATGCAATAAATGAATTAATCAGTCTGAATGAAATTATGACACAAGACCAAGTATCATCTGACTACATAGACACTACAGCCCATTCCAGACTTCTTTTCCAGCAATTTTCATTGCCTCGAATTCACATGTAAAAAGAAAACATAACAGGAAGAGCTGATTGAGATCTCAGTGGAATGCTCTAGAATCTCTTTTAAAATTACATTTTTACTGAACTAAAGCCTAGTAAAATTTATTTTGACTACAGAACCTTACCTAATAGAGTGGCAAAATGCACACTGAGAGTCAAGTTTCCAAAATTCTAGGGCTAAGTGCCTAATAGTTTTTTAGGCATTTTTACAGTGAAAACATTTTGTTGTTGCAGTTGAGTCATGTCACTTACAAATATAACACATGGAAACACATGCGCAGTCTGTTTGGTGAGAAGTGTGAAAAATGTTATTGACATGAAGTTGAGAGGTGGGAATGAATATTCAGTACATTCCACCCATTCTCCAGGTTCTATGTAAAATTTAATATCAAAACACTTCAGGGAAGAATAAGAATGTCAATTCTTTGCAGCCATAAATGTCAAGATTTCAAAATCTTTTATTCAATCCAAGTCAGAAAAAAATCTTCACATTCTGAGACTCCTTACAGAAGAAACTTCAGAGAAAGAAGAAAATCTAGCCAGATGTTACTATTTCTATTTTTTCTTTGATTAATCTTGACTTTTAATAGTGGCAGTTCACCAGCAATAGGATAATCCCTGCCTTAGGTTTTAAAGGATTATTTATCTCATCTCATCTTATCTAAGCTTGGAAGTCACTTAGTATGCCTTCATGGTAATAAATAATTATTAGGAGTACTTGCCTAATCACACAGTTTTAAGCAAAACAGTCCTCTAGCCTGAAGTGCAGTGGGATTTCAGTTTTCATCTAATGTTCTATATATCTATATGATCACAGATCAGCACTTTGAATTAAAATGTAGTTAAGGTTATATAGCTACAAAGCAACTTAACAATGAAGCCACTGTCAGCAGAGATAATCAGCAATTATTATTTTTAAATCACTACTACTTCAAAGATTAAACTTTGTCCATACTGCTCAAAACTAGCCATAACAGTAGCTCTTGTCACTGTTGCACCTCACATCACTGTCCAGGAACTAAACAGGCTCAACAACAAATGCATGTTACACAATATTCAAAACCTTGACTCTATTTATGCCTGTAACCTTCAGGCAACGAAGACATTCTTTTTCCCATGCAAAGCATGGCTGTTGTGACCAACATTTATTTTGGGACTTCAGTCTTTAGTCTTTGGAATGACAAACTGGTTTAGATGACTTATAAACAGCATTCAAGAAAGGAAATGTCAGAACATTCTGTTTGTTCACTTGGCTTTTCTGCAATGCTCAGAGCTTTTCAAAGGGTTGCTTTTCTAGAATGTATCCTAGCATGGAAACGTTAGACAAATAAAGCTTTCAAAACTGTCAACATCTGAGTTTATTATTCAGGAGGAATACCTCCAATAAATTTTCACTCTGAAGAAAACCAGAGTAGTGTCCTTCCTTCTTGGAGTTTTCATCTAAAATGTAGCTCTCATCTCACATATTCATGGCTGCCTGATTAGAACAACAAAACAATTTTTACCATAGATGGAAAATCGTGCAGGTGAAAATTTTTGACCTGATTCTTCCCGGATGGTAACCAGACTGGCCTCCTGTAAGTCTTGCAGATGCCTATTTACTTTGTAGGGCTGGATGTGTCAAGCTGCCTTGGTATAAACAGCCAGTAAGAGATGGCATTTTGGTTTTGTTTTTTGGATTTTTTTCTCATTACATGCTACCTTTGATACATCTTAGGAGGTTAGGATCATGAAATCTTGTCTTCCAGCCTCCCTTCAGAGTTTTGCCTCACAGATGCTCATTTCCATCCACCTCTTGCATAGCTGAATGGAATTAGCCCCCCATGCCGACTCTCTCCTTTTCTTTTTCCATTGCAAACTCTGGCAACCTGTTGGAGCATGAGATGTGTGATAACAACTGCCTGGCATTCCTGTGTCTGTCTACCTGGTTCCTCTGTGCAGGAAGCACATTTAGCAACCAAGAGAGGAGACAGAGGATTGGAAGTGTATCTCTCCAGACATTTTTTTGCACAACTGAATTTTCAAGGAAGGAAAAGCATTTGAAGTATCTGTAAAAGTTGCATACTTGCACAGTGTCAGAAACAGCCAGTAGATCAGGCAGGTCCAGGAGGCAATTTGGGGACATATTTTATAAATTTGGTATTCTGAGGATATTCTCTTAACTAGTAAGTGGCAATGCATTTTGCAGCCATTTATATAAAATAATTTGTGAAAAATAATTTGACAAGTTTCTATGATTCTATGAAAGTGTCTGTTGCTGTAGAGCTCCTTACAACAGTGAAGAAGCATATCTGTGATAGCTTTCTTTCTTTATGCAAATAACATAAAGGAAAACTGCTTCTAAACTTCTAACTGCAGTTAAAAATTACTTCTATATGTAAAAGAAATTTGAACATAGTTTTCGTATTTTGTAGGTGTAGAGGATGTCAGTAAATGTTATAGCTCAAATGCCTACCTGAACCTTGAGGTTTAGCCCTCTCTAGCTAACATAAGGTTTCACAACTGCTTCTTACTTGAACTTTACCACATTTACATATGTAGCCTCTTACAAATTGTGCATAGAATAGATGTCTTTTGCTCCTTCTAACAAACAACAAATACAGAGAACCAAAAAGAGGGTCTCTCACACAGAATAAACTCTTTTGTTCTGGTCAATCCAACCCATAATTCTTGTAGACATAATATCAGTAAAAGGTCTGTTAAGAAAAGAACTACAACTGAAGTGCTGGATTGAATTTATTCATGAATTACTTTCTCTGTTGTAAAGTAAGGGAAGTTGTTATTTTGTTGCAATTAATTCAATCAACAAGTATAAGCAAAACCAAAATGATATGATGGTTACTAAGGACAGAGCAATGTATGGCCATGATATGCATTTTATTGTACATTCTAGAAAACACTTTAAAAAAACTGTTTATGTTAGATAATTTGTTTTTTAAACTGTCGCAAGGAAAAGCCATGCATGCTTTTTGCGTCACCATTAGGGATCCAATCTGAACCTTGCTGAAGTCGATGGAAATCCTTCAGTCATCTCACAGGGAGCTGTGTTTAGAGCCTCCATGCAGTAAAACATACACCAAGGGAGTAGCTGGCCAAGTTCTGATGATCTATGTTCTAAGGTTCTGAGTGTGCACTTTAAAATAACCCAAAACAGCTTTCCAAGAGGTGGCACATGAGATTTCATAGTCTAAAATGTAAATACAGCAATGATATGTCACCACCAGCCAAGAAAGCTCTTAGGTAACCAGTTTGGATTTAAAGGCCAATATGAACTCTAATTGTCTATATGCAGCAATCAGAATGGTCTTTTTACTAGCTTTTGCTCAATTAGCATTAGATTCACATTTCTATATTAAAAAGAAACATTCATCATATTTATGAATAGCATGGTTATAAAAATTTTGATTTATCCAGCTTGTTTAAATAGTTTACATCTTTTCATTGTTTCCATTACTTAATGTTTATTACTAGTGTCAGCACACTTGTGCTACTTATGTGATGGCAGTCCTTCCCAAGCACTCATTCCAAACATCTGAGGGAGGACGTTATTCATTCTTCCTGTTAGAATTGTACTCTGTTTTGAGGTCATTAGTGAATGTATCAAATCCTTCCCCCCCAATATGCTTTGCTTCCTATGGACATTCAACACTGAGGCTCCAATTTCAACCTCATGCCACATGCAGTAACACTACTCTAAAAAAATCTGGGACTGTCCTTGAAAGAGAGGCTTGGGAATCCTCCCATTCCCATTCAGTCCTTTTTGTATCACTAACAATTGTATCAATTTTGTATTACTTACTATTTTGATACAATAGGTAATATGTAATAATACAATAGGTAATATGTAATAGTGACTTAATACTATGTCACCACATAAGACTTATCACACCTTGTGAAGCTACAATACCTGAAAGAACTTGAAAATACCTTAATTATCCCACACAGAAAGATTAAAGGAAGGAAGACAGTCCCAGGAATATAGAGGGTGCTTAATGTAATCATACTTCAGGATTACTCTTGGCTAGGGGAGTTGCAGAGGATTGAAGTCAGTCATTGTTTGCCTTATTACCTTATTATCGTCTGAGGAGCAAAAACATTGAGTTTGCTCTCCAAATCTAGGCTTCAGCTTTGTGGCACACATAATCTTTGCATGGTAAAAGTTCATACTGTATCCTGAACTTTAATTAGTTTGGGCTCCAGCATCAAAAGATGGCAGCGTACTTGAGAATATCTCATTAATCTAATCTTATGATTTTGGGACCATTGCAATGCATTTTATGTCTAGGATTTTCATCTCTACTGTCAGGGATGTGTGGATCTCAGAATATTCTCAAGACCTAACTCTCCCATAATTCACACCACAAACCCTTAAACTAATACCGAGGTGTTATTTAGATGAGTGCCAGGAGGTGGAAAAATTCTCACTACTCTCAGAAACGTTGATTATACTCAGTGGCTTTGCGTGGGCCAAGCTTTTGTTCAGGCAGCCTGCCTGGCCTGCACCCAGGCAAGATCAATCATAGCAATGGCTCATCAGCTAGTACTGGGAGGTTGGTTTTCTTTGTAACAGTGTAAATTATTTAAAACCAAGCTGTGAGTGGGCTATGCACAAAAGCAGAGACGGAAAAATTGTGGGACATGTGGCTTCGGGTGCCCATACGTGCAGTCAAACCCACTTTTCAGTTTGTAGTCTAGACATGGCCTTATGGCTTGGATTTGGCAATACTGAACCTCACAGAGATGAAAGTAGGGTTTAATACCCTAAGGCAGATAGATTGGAATGTGGAGAAAACCTAATAATGCAGGTTACTTTAATGTCTGCAGTATGACTGTGGTCAATCTCTCTCTTTTAAATGGAGAGGGGGAATTTCATGTCATCAAAATTTGGCAGGTACAATTCAAGACAAATAGTTTGAATCTCTAGTGAGTGTGGTTTGGAAACGAAATTAAAGTTTCTAATAAATTTCTGTAAATTTTCTTTCTCAATGTTCAGCTAAACACAGCTCCTCTCTTGGAGCCAGCTGTAATAATAAAATATTTTACATTTACAAAGTGCTTTTCATCCTGAAAAGTCCCAACAGACTTTGAAAACTGTATTCAATTGAAATCACCTAAATATGACTAAATTGCATGGGAAGCAACAACCAGACATGGAGGCACAACACATACCTTGAACTACAGAAGTTTTGGCCATGAACACTAGACTGAAATTCTACCACTACTGAATGAATATTACTGGTTTTATTTACATGAAATGATCAGACCCTGGATTTTTCAAAATACCCAATTGATTGTAAATTTTACTGGTCCACTAAGTACCTGGAAAGGTAGAAGCAGTGAAATTATTTTATGGGATTGGAACAGTAAAAGTCTGTGTGTCTTAAAGCTAATGCTTAGAATGTTAGCTTTCCTTGACTGATATATCTGGACAATAATAGTTCCTATGTTTTGCAAGCTGCTGAGACAGTTGTCAGGTACAAAGTCTTAGTGAGGCTGCAGTCAAGCAAAAGTCCTTTCCTACAGGAGAGTGAACTGAATGTTGCCAGCATTCATTTGCCTGATCGGTATGCTTTGCTAAAAATAAGAAATACTAAACATAGCAGTAACTTTCAAAGAAAAGAAGTACTTCATGCAAGCAACTAATACAAGTAATAGTATTGGGTGAATGTATATATTAAAATCACAGGCTTTTTTTTGTGAGAGTGGAATTAAAATGGAGGATGTAGTGAGTGCTCTTTTTGTTTGCTTGCAGAACTGTCATGTAGCATTGTATTTTGGCATCAAGTATGTTGGAAGATCCAAAAATGCTTGACACAAGTCAGGACTGAAATGTGTGCTCCTTTAGAAGCAGGAACTCTCACACAGTTCAACTGCAATTGTGCCTAAGTACGGCAGGATCTAGCTTGCTGAAGAGTAGCTTGAAATGCTGAAATGCTGTTAGTTAAGACTGGAAAAGTAAAAGGTTTACTACATGGCATTAGAAATACTAAATCAAATTGAAACTGCACTTTTGTGTATTGACGCAAAATTCTCAAGAAAGTAGAAATGTATTTCACCCAAAGAAACAGATTTTTGGTTTATCTACTCCATGCTAGCTTACTCCTGCCAAAGGGCCCATCCTCATCCAAGCATTTTTAAATAAATTATCAATAGAACACTTAGAGACAAAACAAAACTCATATGGTAAAGATAACAAACATGCATACAAAAAATTTTAAAATATACATTTTCTTCTTCCCTTTCAAAAAGTAAACTATAATCTACATACTTTCTTTTTTCTTTTCTTTTTTTTTAATGAGTTTTTGGAAGAATTCTCTTAAAATTGGACCAACTTTTTTTTGAAAGAAAGTAATGATTACAATCAATGTTGCTTTTTGAAGCCTATTATTCATAAAACCTTTTTTTAGCTTTCCGTACATGGTCTACTGGCCAAGTTGTGTATGTTGTTCTGTGTCACAAACTGTAAAGTCTTTAACAGTATAGCTTTGTTGCAGGGATAACTCTTTAGAAAAACATAAGAGAAGTACTCTTTTTGTATGTGTATGGAATGCAAATTTTTCTTGTTTCTGGTTTTGAGTTTGTAGGAGAAACATAGAAAATGGAAAATTTATTTTGGATGAAGTCTTTAAAAGAGCCAAAGAAAATCAGCTGCTCACTTTAGCTGGTTCACAAGGATGGTTTATTTTCTATCAGCTGGACATTTATCTAAAAAAGACAGTCACTAAAGCAAAGCACTATTTTTCACTATAGCCCAAGAATCTGAGACTATAAAAGCAACAAAAATACATGTAAATTATTAACTCTAAAGGCTACAGATATGGCAAAATACTTGGCCTAACATGAAAAGTATTCAAATGTTATTTCTTAAATGGAAGAGTAAACAGAACACAGATCGAATTTCACTTCATTTCTCAAGGCTTGTTTAAGATTGGAGGGTGACGAGATATTGCCAGGTGATTTTATACAATACATCCAGGTTCTTTTGTACTGAACTTCATTACCTGTAATGACTAAAGCATGTGTGTCAGAAAGACACTGAAATCCAAAGGAAAACTTCTTGAGAGATGTGGAATCCAATCACTTCTGCTAATCTGGACCTTCTCCATTGTTATTAAGAATATACATCTTATCTCTAGCCTGAAGGTTTGGGATTCCATTTTTTGACCACAAAGACTTCTTGGCTATAATACTACCTAGAACTTTCCCTTTTAAAGGTACAAGCACAGTAGGTCTCAGAGATCTCTAAGTCTTCTTTTATTTTTCTCATTTATCACTGTTCAGTCTCTCAGATAATGCCAAGCTAGTCAGCTGAACACAAAGGAGTTATTTTTGTCTCTAAGAATACAGTATGAGGCATGCTATACACAGAGTACAAAACATCAAGGCATTCATTACAAAAACCTAATATAAGAACAGTGCTGTCAAATTCTGAGCAGTTTCAAAGTGAAGAAAACCTTAATAAAAATAGTTTTATCTGTCTCAACCTTTTACAAGCTTTGCTTCATCATGCAGATAGGTACTTCTAGAAAATTAATTAGTTGAGGTAGACCCCCTTGCCTCTGTTTTTTTGGGTTTTTTAAAAGATCATATAACAAAAACTGGGCCTGTTTCAGGCTGGTTGCTAATTTTTCACTGGATGCTGGTAATTTGTACCTCCACACAGTCCAATTTTGCATTCTCTCTAGAATCATCTTGCAGTATAAATTCCAGATTCATTAGACTGATCTCACTGCACTGTACTGGTTTATGAACAAGTAATACAGACACTGTCTTCGATTCTAAAGCTGTGCACAAATTGTGAAGTTGATACTTTCATGGACATGAAACAAATGCTTCCCTAGAACTTGTGGGCTGAAGGTTGGTGTCATTTGATGTGAACTGGGAGCAAGGCTGCATGTTCAGGCAAGCACTGTGGTTTCAGACCAAAACTTCCATCCCCTAGAGGTATATTTCTATATTTCTTCTGTATTTCATCAGGCAAACACATGAATCTGCAGAAGGCCTTAGCAATGACACTGATGCCCCACATACCAGCAGAGTGTGACAGTCCAGGAGCACACCAAGGAATAAAGGCAGTGAATGCTGGATTTTAAACCACATAAGGGTAAATGTAATTGCTTCTCATATGTCATAAGTACTACAGAAAACACTGGGAAGTTAAACCTCCCCAAAAATATACTAATAAAGAAGGATTTAACACAAAGATTGGAAACTAATTAGAAAATCCAAGAGAGATATAGTGAATAAAAGGATGGACCATACTATTAAATAGGGTGCCAAGTAGCTGCACATCATCTCTAAGCACTTTATACCAAATTATGAGCTCTACCTCAACCATTTCATAGAACTCTTATGACTTAAAGTCACAAGAAGCCTGAATTCTTTAACTTTTTCCCTCCCCCCTCCTTTTCTTTTTTTTTTTTTTCTTTTTTTTTCTTTTAATGTAACTGTTATTTATTTGTCATTCTGGGCCAGTTCTCTACATAGGAGGCCACTCCCCACAAACCATGCTGCTTGAGAAGTGGCTAATGAGGATGAGGACAAGGCACAGAGCTGTGCTGGGGGAATGTCTGTTGGGAGGACTGCACAGGGCAGGGACAGAGGGAGGCCATGAAACAGTGAATCCACTTCCTGAACCATGATAGCTCCAGAACCTACCTCCTCATCCAAAGCAAATGCTGGAGCATACACCATGAAAAGAAACATTGCTGCTCTTCGAAGTTAACTACATCAATCACAACCGTGAGTGTGGGATCTATGTGGTATGGAGTCAACCTTTTTTAACCCATGACTATGTATCTACTTATCCAACAAAGAGATTGCCATTGGCAACAGTTTAGTTTAGCTGACATATATATAATGAACGACACACTACAGGAACCATAGATTCTGTTTTTATTTTCTGTTTTGTTTTTCCTGACTTACAGTTTTGCTAGTAGAGAATTTAAAGTGATACAGTATTCTTTCATAAACATAACCAGATTACATTCAAATACATACCTACGGCTCCATTCAGTAAAAAACCTTCAATTCTCATCTTGTGGTTTTCTGTGAAATTTTTTCAGTCTGTCACATTTCCTTTCTCTATTGTTACTACAGACTCCATGGGGTACCATAAGTGAAGATTCACGAGAATGCTCTATTGTAAGATCTTCCTTTTGTGCTGGCTTTTGTCCTGGCAGGAGATAAACCATCTCCTTCACTCTGTCTGGGACGCAGATGGGTATGGGCAACATTCTTCCACTACTGAGTCATTATTTAAAAGGATCTATTTTTCCACTTCTTAGTGGCCTTCCTTTTTCAAAATTTTGTCACTGAGTAGACTGTTGAATATTTTATATTTATATAAGCTTGGTCTTTTCTTAAACCAGCTTGAACTGATTAATTTAGTGTCAATGTTCTCTAAGCCATGCAGAATTTCTTCAGTTCTAGTAAAATATGGGTACTTTAGATCTTCCTGACTCCGTTGCTTGTTGAAAGATGAAAATGGACAAAATGTAATGCAGCAATAAACAACACTGTTTATCATGGTTTTTTTTCCCAGATACGGCAATATAAAAAACTGTAAAATTTGTCCTTGAGCATTCAAGTGTCAAAAATGTTTGTGAATTTTGAGAATCTCTTGTTGGTATTTGTGAAATATGCACACAACTGTTTCTCTTTCCTTCAGGTGGGTCCTAAGGGCTATGTTGTGAGCCATCAACAGGGTGGACAAATGTACTTAAAACAAATGTTTCTATTTGCAAATACATATTTTTGTACTATAAAATTTGGTTTTGCTCAGGTATCGTACAGTTTCATAGCCATATTTAGTCTCATGCTAATGGTAAGAAACAAAAATCCTTCACAAGCATGGCCTCTAAGTAACTCAGACTATCAGACCTTTGTGTTTAAAGTTTTGATTGTAACAAAATGTTGATGATACCCATGGCAGCATTTAATCACTGAAATTTTAGCTTGTACTTCTGCAGTATTTATCATGCTTTTACTCATATCACAAAGCAATCTCAAAACATAGAAACCAGGGTAGCTTCTAGATAAGATTGATCTAGAAGATATGCTCCAAAAGCACACCTAATGTTCTCCAGCCACAGGTCCAGACCACCATCTATCTATCTATCTATCTATCTATCTATCTATCTATCTATCTATCCCAAAATACCTTCCCGAAATGTGTGATGTGGCTATTAAGCTCTCAGCACTACCTCATGCCAGAAATGCTTTCTCATTAGCCTGCACTGCTCACTAAAGCAGGTATCATTCACATGGCTCACCTCAACCCACCTGCAGAGCAGAGATTAGCAAGATGGGCTCTGTGAATCTGACTGGAAATTTCAGCCCATCTACCAAAGTGAACTACAAAATGGAAACACAGCCGGGCCAGGCTCTTTTATGCTCAAAGATTCACTGCATATGCCTAAGGTATGTAATGTAGTAGCTAGGTAAAAAGCCCTGGATCAAAACTTTTCTCTTTAGTCAGAGTCCAGAAAAATTAATTTGTAGAATATGCTTCCCCCCCCCCCCACCTTGGTGTCATAGGACGAATGTTTTGAGAGATTTCCTTAGAATTCTACTGAATATCAGCAAAAAAAGAATTTTGACGAAGCATTATTGACAATATATGTTCTACATTTGCCTGAAAAATGCATTGTCTGCTATGTTTATATTTCTCATGAAGCATGCAAAGAGATAGAGTGTCTTTTTTAATACTAAAAAAAATGGAGACAGAATTGCATCTGCGTATAATTATAGCTGATGCGCTGAAAATTTGCAGATCTATTGTGAGCTCATCCTTAGAAAAACCTCACACAATCACCCCTTTTTGTGCCAACAAATGAGTTAAATAGCCTGGACTTTTCCACATTGCAGAAGTGTTGGGAAATACCATCAACACCACTATATTTCTAAATAGGTATAATACATTTTCTATGCTACTTTCTAAGTTCAATTTGGCTGTAAATTTGTAAGCACATGCAATCATGTAGTACTTTCTCATTATATGATACAATAAAGAACCTTAAAATACACAAATTGTATATGTAAAACAAAGTAACCACAAATCCTTACTATTCAGAAAGCAGCAGTATTCTTGTGAAGGGAGGACATAATTTACTGAAATTATTTTTATTAGGCAAGTCCAATTTTGACTTTTATGAGGCCAAGATAAGTAACATAGATTTCTTAAGTTATTTTAACAACAATTTGAACTATTCAAGCTTTACGTTCACTTTTAGGATTAATAATGCTTAACAGATTGATCCTTGCATTTACCTAAAGCTCTTAATTTAATTTTTAAAATGTAAGAAAGGTTTTACTGGGTCAGACCAATGGTCTATCTAGCCAACTTTTCTGTCTTCAGCAGTGGCAATAGGAAAAGCTATTCAGAGATTAACATACCCAGCTGTTCTCAGAGGGCCATTCCTCTTTCTCTTTCCATGACACGCCACAGTTGTGTCAGGTCTGTCAGAGGTACATCCTATTGTACATCACCCTATTGTCATATTGTCCATCCATTTGTCTAATTCCTTTTGGAGCCTCTTGATGTCCTGAAATCGCATGTGATAGCAAGTGCCAGAAGTCCACTACTTTGTGTTTAAATAAATGTTTTTTAAAATTTGTTTTAGGCTGATATTCTATTATTTTCAAGTTCTCATATTACAAGGTAGAATGAACAGAAATTTTGCTTCCACCTTATCCAGAATTTTCATGACATTGTCACTTCTCTTCCTCACCTTCTCCTTTCACTACCGAAGACTCCCAATCTTTTTAGTGTCTCCACATAAGGTAGCTGCTGAATTCCATATTATTTTAAGTTCCTCTTAGAGCTACATGTTTTATACAGAATGCCAAGACATTTTTTTTAATTTTTGAGAGCTTCGCATCAACTTTGTGATTCAACTGCTATACTGGAAAAAAGAAAACTGAAGCTTTTCATATTATCAATCTGATAGCTGTTTTTCTAGCAAGACAGGTAACTTTTCCCTATTGTTTATGCATACAGGTCCAAAAATTACTTCTGGAGAATACAGTTTGACTTTCCTCCTTACTAATTTCCAACAACTATTTTATGCATAATACTATTAACTTAAAATTTAATATTTAAACAGTACCTCATTTTTTGCTATAGCAGGCTAATACATTCAGCTGTGCTTCAGTAATGCTTACACTTTCCTCCAGTGTGCTATTTGCTTATTCCTTTAGTGCATTTATCTATATCTACAGCTCTTTTAATTATGTTAGGCTCTCCTGGAATGTCTTTAAAGTGTTGCTCGAAGACTCTGAATCATGTATATTCGTTGCCTTCTCTGACACTTAGTATTTCTTCTGCTCTAGCAACTTTGACTGAATACTCTTTACTTTCATTTGAGGACTGTTTTTTTCCACCTCATCTGCTAGGGAGTTAATTTTGCATTAGTAACAGGTATTATGTACAAGCACAGAAGCTTATGGCCACAGGTAGCTATCTTTTTCTTCCTCCCAGGAGAAAAATACAAGCATTGTGCTGTTAAGAGATTTATAGAACACAAAGACCTCATTCATTCTCATTTCAGGGTCATTGCTGTGTGATCTTCTTTGAACAACTTGCAGATAAGCATCAAGAAGTCCTCATGAATAACAATGACTAAACTGTCATAGCAGTAATAATATGATTGAAGAGAGCATCCTTTAAATGCAACACATAGTAAGGAATGTGGAGAAAACTTCCATGCCTTACAGTTGTGATAAAATGGCAAGTGCTGTTTTTAATAAAACAGTGAAGTGGAATATTGATTGGAATCAAGTCTTAAACAAATGGCTTATCTAACCAAGAAGAGAGGGGGGTTGTGTTTTGGATAAAGCAGAGCAATGTGCGGGAAGCTCAGAGAATACAGTATCTTTCTCTGGCTCCTTTATTCCTCTGTGGGACGCCACTTTATAGCATTCAAGGAAATGCCCTGATGGTGCTGCTGAATTTCATATGAGCACATTGACAGGATGCACAGTTTGGCACAATTGCCTATTTCTAATCTGAATTACAAATAGCAGTGGTGGCAAAGATCCAAACTGACCTATATTGGTGGAATAATTCAAGTAATTATTCAGGAAACTGTAATGCAAACATATTTAGTTGTTTATTTTCCTGTGGGGTTCAAAATGCTGCAAAAATCTCATGGTATGCTACACAATTATGAGTTCTATGCTGCATACATAGATTAATAATATGGTGAGGTATCTCATGAGACTGAGACAAGAAGATACATTCAACAAGGTTCTAAGGAGTGGTAAACTGGTTTATTTAATTTCTGGATAAGTTTCATAGAAGTAGGACACATGTGAAAATTGGATGGTAAAGATTCCCATGCCCAGATCAACTAGGAATGTCATGTATACTAATTAAGCAAACAGAAACAAGAAAATAACTTCTATGTATTTTTGAGGTGCATACAATTCATAATAAGACAGGTTTCCAGTCTCAGTGCCAGATAAGCCTAGTCAAAAAAGATAATTGATTGGTTTTATGCACCATTGCACAGTGTCTAAAGGCATTCATAATCTATGGTTGATTGCATTTTGAATATTGCCAAAATGAATACAATCCCCTCACTGTTGGACAAGATCACAATATTTATACTGACAATTGAGAACTTTGAATAATACATGGTCACATCATCTTTTCTCTAAAATTAAGGCTCTTTTATGCCTGAAATCAAAACCAGTCCAAATAGTTAGGATTTTGACAGCATTTTTTAATTACAATTGCTTATTTGTATAAGTTGTGCCTTTGTCATATAAATACAAAAATACATTCTCACAGTACAGACTTGGATTCAATTAAATTTCCAGTTTTTCTTAAATGTTCTTATAGTAAGCTGTCTGCCCTTACAAAATGAGATATAAAGTAAAATCTTAGTTTCTGAGACTTAGAGAAAAAACAATGTTCACATTTAAAAATTCTGTCTCAAAAGTTAGTGTTAGATACAGAGATATCTTTCAAGAAGAGTGACCAGTGACCACATTCACTTTGCCATTGCACAAGATGAGGGAAGAGCATATTCTCTCTCTGAAAAATGTCCTGCTTCTCAATCAAATTTTGGAATAAAAAGCTATTTAAACATTCCTGAGGGAATATGGGAACCATCACTATAACCTGTGAATGTCCCAGTCAAGCAAGAAAGCTGAATCGCTTATAAAAATTGTCAGGCACTTCAAAGAATTCGGCTCAAACTTCACTGTATGCATTCAAGTATTTTAAAAGTTTTTAAAAACTATTTTATTAAAATATCTTTCAATCCACTTTCTTTTTTCTCTCTTCTAATTGCAGAGAGCTCTACTATTTGGGCATCAACATGAGAGTCAGTAGATCTCAATTTTGTTTCCATCATTACTATTTTGTGCTTTGAATTTTGCACTGATAAAAATAAATTCTTTATAAAATAAAGTTTTATAAAGCTTCAGGATTTATTGATAGAAATATCTATTCACAGAAACCAGTAAGACTAATTTTGGCTGCTGACTCCCAAGAAAAGCTTCAATTTATCTAGATATCCTAGAACAAATTTGAGACATAAAACCAAACCAGAGCCGTAAGTGGTATAGGTTCACCAATGCAGTACATCCAGTGAACAAACAGTTATGTTTTGCTCATGGAAGCCTTGAACTGAAATTCCTGCTACAAATCTGTCAGAGGAGTAATTTGGGGTCCTCTATACTCATTGGACTTGGGGCATAAAAGACCTTCTCAGAGGAAAGTACACACAAAAGAACTGATGGAATTGGCATGTTATGCTGGTGCTGGAGAGCCTCTGAGGCAAGGGGAATCTCGTTGGGTACCAGTGCCACTGCCCAAAAATTACTTCTGAATGTTCTCATTCTTTACAGGCAGATGAAAAAGATGCTGGGGTGCTTTGGGCACCTAGCAGATGTCAGAGCTGCAGATTGCATTTTCTGTTGCTAGCTCAGTGTACAATCTGCACTGCATACTGATTTCAATCAATTCCAGTCTGGACAGCTAATTTTTCCAGCATGGCAAGTTCACTCAAAATTATGAATTTCTGTAAGTGAGAGGGTTTTCACAAGTCAGGCCCAGCAATACTAAGTTTTACAACTCTTATATTTCCCCTCTATAAATGTCTTCTGCTTGTGAGTATTGAATAAAATTTTCACGCAATTACATTGCATAATGGGATTATTAAGACAGGGACACTTATTTCTGGTAAGTTTGATATTATCTTTTATCTCTATTACTTAATTTTTTTTTTCTTCTTGTCTAATGTTTCTCCAATATCCTTGTGATACAAAATGACATAGGCTGTACAACATAAATGATAATGGATTGCTGATAAAAATGCATTGCTGAGAGTCAGGGCATAAGGAGAAGCTGCACAATTAAGAACTTTAAAGCTCAACAGTGAAGTTCTGAAGTTCAGTGAAGTTCAGTGAAATTCTGAATGCCATCAGAGCATTGAAGATAGAGGTGTCACACCATGGTGCTATCAAGAAGGCTGCAAAGGCACTTGTCCATGCCAGCTGTTCTGCGAGGGCCATGAGGTCTGACTGCCTGGATGAGCGGGGTGAGGATTGCTTTGAGGTTATGGAACACCCATTGATTTTACCGTGAGAAGTCTCAGGTGCCAGTTCCAAACATTAATTTGTATCACTTTTGAAATTCTTTGAGAATTCTGCAGAACTGCTTTCTACCTCTGTTGATACTGTTTCCAAAACATTAATTGGGACTCCTTTGGTTTTTTTAGGCAGTATGGGAAAACATCACAGAAAATTGTTCAGGACATACTGTTTAATTTTAGCACACACATTGTATGCCAGGGTTGTTTATGTATGTGGTTAGCACAGCAATAGGAGGGGAAAAAAAACCAACCAAAAACCCCAACAAAACCCCCAAACCAGAAAGTCAGTTGCAATGAACAGCAGTTCAGCTTGTTCTTATTCGTGGTGGAATTTTTTGCTGTTAATTATTTTGGAAAAAACCCAGTCTCTAACTACAATCACATCTACTCTGGAGTTAAATATTCAGCACTGCTTATTAGTGACCTAACATTAACACTAAAAAGCATAAGTATTACTAGCAGTTAATAATGTTCTAATAGTATATGGTTTAGCCTGTTCTGAAAGTCAAGATGATATTGCATAAAAAGCTTGCAGATATATATCCAACTCAAGCAAATTCCCAGCAGTGCACTGACAGACACAGGAAATCTTGTAGAAAACTATCAGAGTACAGACTAGGCAGTATTTTATTCCTGCCCTTGTTGAACAAAGTATTTTAAACATGTGAAAGGCTTTTTTTTTTTTTTTCCAAATGAGTGCTTTTGAAATCTGAAATCTGAATCTGAATTCTACTATAACAATTTTCCTTTCCATTATGAAGTTACATGTTTCCTGGATCTCTAGGACTTTCTAAAAATGTTCAGTTTTCACAAAACAGTATATTTGGGTAGCATTTTTTAGGTAAAAAATCTATTACTTGAATGAGCTAAAATAACAAAAGCCAATGCTCTGTGTGTGTGACTAGAATTTTTTTTATTCCATGAGACATATACTTTTTAATGGAAAAATATTCCTAATCATCAATCCACACAAAACAAGGAGCTCCCTTGTATCAACAACCTTAAACTAACAGCAAATCCTCTCTTCCCTCAAGGCAAACAATCAGGTAGCTCTGACACCTGCAGCTACTGTAAACATTCACCTAAGAAGGAATCAAGCTAGCAGGAGCCTGGGGAAATATAAATACAGTAAATGCAGTAAAAATACTTCAGCTGGTGCTTAGAGATTGCACGATCATTACTTTTTTTTCCAATAAAACAAACCCCTATAACTCAGGGGTTTAAAATTTAGCCTGATGTTGGGTTGGAGCAATTACCAGATACACTTGGCAGAGGAGGTGTAGTATGGATTAAAGCCATGTTCATACACCAAACTATTTGAAGGTAGAAGAAATGTCTAGGATGACAATTCCTTTTAAGATCTGCTGGCATACTTTACAGAACATATCTAGCATATTTAAAAAAAATACATAGATTTTTCTGTAGAAGTGGAAATGAGCTCTATCCATATGTGATTTTATAATTTGTGCTGATCTTTTTAAAAAGAAATCACAAATTCATGCTGACAGACAAAAAATAAAATTCTCAAAGGTACCAGTGTACTTAGAACTCCAATTGTCTAAATGTTCTTTATAATTGATGTTTTTTCAGCAATTCCTCTACGTTTAACAAATTTCCAAATGGTCCATATTGGATTCAAATTGTGTTCTGCTACACAGACTGTTACTTGCTCAAGTTCCCTACCACTTTCACAGAAATACTCTCAATATTTTTGTCCCCAGTGCAGTTTTGTGAACTTGAATGTGTATCTTTGTTAGTCATGGGCCTAAATAATGCCAATACATATCAATATACATAGCATACTCCTATATATCATTGCACAAAATCACTGCGAAAAATGAGAATATTAGAAAAAGAAAATTTTAATCTAAATGTATTAAACCATTTCTCTGTGACAGGGAAATCATCATGCCTATCAACTGTAGAAAAACCTCTGAAATCAGTAACAATTATGTAGTTTGTGAAAATCTTGAAGTTCATGAAGCTGCTCTTCAAGCATCTCCTCCAGCTTTTCACTACTCAATGTTATCTGCTCCCTTCTTCTCCAACACAAACACAAGAAAGAAGAAACAAAATCAGAAACAGTTGTGAAACATAATTGTGGTATTTTCATACTACTACTAATTAACAAAAACATGACAAATTTATGAACGTGATTTCATGAAGCTAAGAGGAAAAGAGTGGACTTGATCTAGAAGATATGTTCCAAGTCTAGATCCTCTTTTCTGTGCGAGACAGTGCTGCAATGATGGCTTTTACCATGTACAAAAATTTAAGAGACAACTGAGAATTAATCTATTATGGTGCCCAGAACTCATTTGACCCCAACTCTTTCCTGAATGTACATGCAAGTTCTTAAATTTATAAATTCAAACTCTTCTTCAGACTTCAGTTTTATTTTGTATTGCATATAATCATTTGTATCTATTTAATATTACCGTATGAATTCAGCACAGGACATGTGTTATCTTCATGGCATTAACTGAAAAATTAAGTTATTACACTTGTTATTGGGAATGCTTATGCTCTCTGAGCACTTTTTCTAAACCCTCCTGGCTCCACAGAGAGTGTTTAGGGGTCAGCAATGGATATGGACCCTCCAACACCCAAGGAAATTGATTCAGAACTGCTTTTGTGCATGTCTGTGTGGTACAGTCTTGCACCATATAAGCACAGTCTCATTGTCAGCATATTAAAAAGATAGAACACTGGAAGTTTACATCTGATAATTACATTGGTAGATATCACTATTAAATATTATTTGAAAATGAAGAGTTAAGGGTTTTTTTTAGTATCTGCAGATTACAAAACAGCTCACTGACAGAGAATTCTGTGAATCTGATTAATGATCAGTCATTAGTAAGAACAGTATTGACTTCTACTTGTAGAGAGCTCTACAGACATTCCTCTAGAAAACAGCTATTACTTAAAGGTTAAGAGAGTCAACTTTGTAAGGAAGCAATATTAAAAGTTTTAAACATGCATAATATGTTTTAATGAAAAATACTGTCAATATTAGTACATATATTTATATTTTATATATAAACATATTTATATATATTAGAATAGCTATAAAGCATTGTGAAGTGCACATACAACATTTTGAAAGACTAGGATGCAAACTTCTGAGACTAGAGTAATAGGATCATTTTCCATAAGACTGTTGATTGCAGAATGTTGTTCACATACCCATAAAAGAGCTGCAGCAGACAATAATTTCTTTCCTGGCTGTTGATCAGACTTGGAAGCCAAAATGCAGGAACACTCCAGCATGCAGAATGGCCAGGGAACAAAGTTAATAGTTGGCTATATTGAAATGAAAGATATTGTGCTGATAGAAAAATAAGACAGAGTATTTATAAACCTGTTGGATCTCCTCTCCAGCAGGCTTGTCACATTAGTGGTAGTGGTCTTTATTCTCCAGGGTAGTATTAGCTGTCAAGTCAGAGTGAAGCTGGATTCAAACAAGGTGCTTCATCCATATGGTGCAGTCTGCTGGGACAATTTCGCCATAGGTTGCATCTGGATTGTTTTGTCTTCTTTCTGTACATTCACCATTGTGTAAAATATATTAATTTATATTACACATAATACTAGAAAAATTAAATAATGTTTCCCAGGCAACAGCCTATCCATTGCAGTTAATCACTACCTCCAAAATGAAAATAGTCTGAACTGTTTAGATATAGGATCAACTTTGTATTATTTATTGGAAAAAAAAACCCCACCTCTCAAAATTCTGCTCCTGAACCTGCTAAAGGGTCGCTGGGATGTTATCAGTGCCATCAGCAAGATTAATAGCATGAGTGAGAGAAGTGATTCAAATTCCTGAATGCTTTAGACAGCGCTGAGTATTTGAAACATCTGCACAGGGCTTGCAGCTACTGGACCTACACCTACGAGAGAACTGCACTCTTCTGGAGCAATAGCTGGAATGCAGGTGGGATATCCTACTGATCTTTCCTCAGGCTTCTGGCTTTCACCTGATAAACACTGATAACATATTTCCGGTTACAAGAAGAAAAAAAGGAAATGCGCATTTATCTGCAATATTTTGCATTTCACTTTCCAGGTGAAATGTATTTAATAACCTCAAAAACAAGTTAATTATACTAATTTTTATGTATCATTAGTATAACATAGGCAATTTTACATTTGTCCCAGATGGTGATTTTGTTCTTTGATGGATGTTCTATAAGTACCAGAACTGCACAAACATGGACATGAAAACAGTGAGATGGAAAACAATTCTGTAGTTGAATCTGCTTTCTTTGGGGGGTTGGACTAGATGACCTCCAGAAATCCCTTCCAATGAAAATTAAATGAGTCTATAAAATGTAGATGCAGTTTTTAAAAATACCATTGTGGAAAAGCCATACAGCACAGTACCTTTTCTAATATCATAGGCAAAAAATAACTGAATTCTGAAGATTATAAACTTTGGTGATTAAAAATATCACATATTAGGCACTGGTTTTAGTAAATTTCATCTTTCACAGCCACAGAACAACAGCTTAAGTTACAAAGAGCTATTGTTCTATTGGTTTTTCAGTAAAGTACTGTCAAAATCATTGGGAAGTAAAAAAATGGCAGAATGATTTAGCACATCAAATCATTATTGTCCAAATGTCAGCTGCTAGACTGTGATAAAACTCTTCCACAGAAGAGCTTTTCCCAGAGACGGTGAAGCACATGGGTGATGGAACAAGACAGCATCCAACAGAGACCTGTTACATTTTAAATCAGGTTTAATCTGAATTCTACTGTCCCTAGCAAATCCATGTTTCTATAATGTGGTCTCTAAAGCAATACAAAGACAATCTCCTATATCCTTGGCGTGTGGCTGAAGCATGGACATACCAGGAGGCCTCTGAAGTAGAGAACAAAAGGTGTCACTTCCCAAGACACCTGTAGCCTGATGATTTACAAAATCAGTAACCTCCTGTTCTGCCCTATCACCTTTGTCAGTAAAAGCAGATCTGTCTGTGCTTTCCCCTATTTCTATGTTCTGTTATCAGATACTGTAAGGTCACATTGTCTTGTTGCAACTGCTTATCCACACATAAGCACATTAAGTATTTTTACTACATAAATATGAGAAGTTTTTTTGAAAAATATGTATAACAAACCAGTCACTATTCTGAGTAACCAAAATGAAAAATGATCGTTTGCTTATGGACAGCAATTCAGGAATAGTAATAAAAAGGTGATAGACTATGTATTTTGGAAAAAAAAAACAATACCAAGACAGTGTAAAATATGGTGACAATTCAGTCTGAATAAAAAATATTCATTTTCTGCCCAAGTTCCTTTAAAGTCATTGCGAATTTCAAGGGTTGATTTGCAAAGGCAGAAAGAAAGAGATATTAGCTTTACTGAATTTGAGACAGTCTCTATTAATTATCCAGATTAAGTCTGTAGCTACCAGTTGCTAATAGAGACAAGCACCTCAAAACCCCAAAACTTATAAAAAAAACCCCACACCTCACATACATCACACCTCTGTGAGGGAATACAATGAAATACCTTTCAGAGGTTCCCCCTCTCTCTCTTTTCCCATATTTAATTACTGAATTTTCTTGTCCTATCATGTTAATTGGACTAGTTGACAAGTCACTTTTCTTATTAAATGTGACTTTAATAATTACCTTGCCTTTCACAATTCTAAACTGGTAGCTCTATCTTGTTGATTGAAAACATCAAACTTGAATGTGGAATGAAAAAAATACAGAACTCTTGTACAAGTTTTTTCTTCTCCATTACAGTCCCTCTTTTCATGATTTTAAATACCCTAGAGATATTTTTAGAAGCTAAAATAAGGGATTAAAGGAATTTCTCTTGTCAGTTTTATACCTTTAACATGTCTAGTTTTCTTATTTGAGGTTTCTACTTGTTTAAAGCTACCTAGCTGAAATGGAAGCCACCCACGGAATTTTTTCCATGAAAATTAGATATTTGCAATATAATACTTGTACTGTAGTTCCATTCCTCCATCATACACACTGCATCTAGCTTCAGTGGTCTGAACAAGCAGAGGCATGCACATAATTAATTCCATGAGGGACAGCTTATTCATATATTTGCACACACAACTCTTGTTTTGTATATCAGTTACACATAATTTACAATGACTATTTCTGCTAACTTGAGTACTCGGCATAAATTAAATTCTAAATAAAGCTCCAAGTTTTCAGACATATTTTTATTGTAGCTTGATCAAACATTTTCTATTGTCCTCCTTGCACATGAGTGCGTGCACACGCATACACTGGAAATTGCTTTTTCTATTCTTCAGCTTGTGCTATGCAATAAAATGGTTATAAAAATAGCAACATGGCAACAGTTGCTTGCACATGTGGATGTCATAAACATTTTGTGTTCCTTTACAGCCAAACTCAATCCAAAGCACTGTCACAGCAGCAAGCCCACTCCAGGAGCCGGCACGGGAGAGGGGCTCTCAGGCACCAAGGTGATTTGCAAATTGCAAGGGAGTAATACATACGGTGTGAATTAGCTGTAAATTAAATGCACAAGTGTTTTCTTTATAAGTGACATGTATTTTGGAGGAATTTCTTCACAGAAAGGATGATTGGACATTGGAATGGACTGCCCAGGGAGGTGGTGGAGTCTCAGTCCCTAAAGTTTTTTAAGGAAACACTGGATGTGGCACTTACTGCCATGGTGTAGTGGGCATGGTCATAGGTTGGACTCGATCTCAGTGATCTCTTCCAACCTAATCAATTCTGTGATTCTGTGAAATACATACACCGATATAGGATCTGTGCTTAAAAATAAACAAACCATAGGAATACAGCTAAAAAAAAAAAAAAAAGCAAGCAAGCACACTTTTTCTGGGTTGTGAGCAAATATGATCCAGGAGACAGCCCAAGGGTGTAAGAGGTCTCTCGCAGTTCCCTGTACCCATTGCTCACCAGGGTCTCTCGCCAGCCCACCCAGGATTCCTCCCTGAGTCCTGGTTCCCGGTGTGGGTACCCCTTGCTTGCCATCGAACTCCTCCTTCCCCAGCACAAAGCCCCGTCTTGATTCACACGCAGGCTGGCATGTTACACCATTTCACTGCGTCCAGTTCTGGGACCGTCAGTTCAGGAAGGACCTGAGGTGATGGAGCATGTCCAGAGAAGAGCAGGCGAGACAGGGAAGGGTCTGGAGCACAAGTCTTATGAGAAGTGGCTGAGGCTCCCAGGCGTTGTTTAGCCTGGAGGAAAGGAGGCTCAAGGGAGACCTTACTGCTCTCTACAATTCCCTGAAATGAGGCTGTAGCCAGGTTGGCATCAGTCTCTTATCCCAGGCAACCAAGGGTAGGACCAGAGGACATAGTGTCAAGATGTGCCAGAGGAAGAAATAATTTCTTCACAGAAACAGTGATTAGACATCGGAAAGGGCTGCCCGGGGAGGTGGTGGAGTCACCGTCCCTGGAGATGTTTAAGGAAAGACTAGATGTGGCACTCAGTGGCGTGATCTAGTTGAGACAGTGGTGATCAGTCATAGGTTGGACCTGATGATCTCAGAGGTACTTTCTTAAACTGATTCCGTGATTTTAGGGGCGCGTTGGAGGTCCTGGCCGCGAAAGCTCACTCCAGCCTGGCCCGGCCGCGTCCGCCTAGCCCAGCACAGCCCAGGCCAGGCCAGGCCGCGTCTCGCGATCCCCCCCTGCGGCCGCCCGCAGCAAGGCTCTAAGATGGCGGCGGCCGCCACGGCCGGCGGGCAGGTGAGCGGGCGCGGCCCCTCCTCTCCCCTCGGCCCGCCCCGGCCGCTCCCCGCCCCGCCCCGCCCGAAACGGCGGCTGGCCCGGCTCGGCCCTCGCATCTGCGCTGCCCCAGCGGTCTGGGCCTCGCCCTCTCGCTGTGCTCGGCACCTCCACCGCACCCCGAGGCGAGGCGCGTTCCGTCCTCCCGTGCCCGGCCCCGGGACGGCAGCGAGCGGCTCGGATCCTCCGAGAGAGCCGGGACAGCCCTTCCTGTCCTTCCTAGGCAGCGGCTGAGCACGCCTGAGCCCTGCGGGCCCCGCCGGGGCCGCGCCGTGATGCGGCGGAAAGCCGGGGCTGACAGGGACGGGGCTCCAGGGTGGGGAGAGGACGAAATCTCGCATAACGGAGTATGCGAAATAGGAATCTTTGAGTACAGCCTTCCTGGCTGTGGAACGTGACGCTCGGGTTGGTGCTCTTCTGCCCTGGGTGTGCCTTCCCTATTGTCACGTCGGCACTCCCCATCGGTGCGTCCTGCAGTGTCGGGGCCTGACATCGGCACAATGCAGGTGTCTCAGAGCTGCTTTTCGCCAGAGATCACTTGGTGTTCCATGGGCAGATTTTGCACATGAAGTAACAAAACTATGGCCATTTGTTCCAGGCCTTTGCCCTTCCCGACATCTGCAGCTGACAGCTGGCCGTGCTGTGTTCCGGGCAAGGGGCAGGGTCCCACAGCCGCTGTGTGGAACAAGCGGCCTGCGTGTGCCGGGCTGCCTCTGGCCACACAGTGACGCAGGTCTCACACATTTGCAAGTTGTTTTGTGTAGGTTTAGTACACCCAGAACACGCTGGAATGGTTGTGCAGCCGATACAGGCCGCTCTCGACATGCCTGTCAGTGCTTCCAAGCCATTTTGTGCTTGTGAAGTTGTAGCAATTTTGTGTTTTAAACAATAGTGATCACAACGATGTTGGACACAATAGCTCATGTATTAAACCCAGTTTTTCTGATACACATTTTACTTTTTATCAACCACTAGTAAGAGAGGTTCATAATTCTTGTTAATGGGTTTTGTTGCTTTTGCAAGTTATAACACATCAGTAATATAACCTGAAAATGAAAATTGTGTCTGCATTGTTCAATGTTAAATGTACAACTAGAGTTTTTTAGATATGTAGTTTTAAAAGGTCTCGTGCACAGTTTTAAAGTAAAGCTGCATAAGATAAAGGTTGTAACTGTAATGCAAAGTAAGCAGTTTCCTTGTTCATCGCAAGTACTGGGTTAGCTGACCTTAGTGAGAAGCCCATTCTCCAGTTAACATACGATAATTTCTCTCTTCATGTCTACCAATTATGATTCTCCACAGGAAAAGAAAATTAGTGTAAGTGTAGCCTAATCAACAGAGTATTTTTATCAATTTAAAATAGAGACTGGAAATTTAATACCTCTTTATCTCTCTTAGACTATGTTACAGTTTGCTGTAATAAGGTGCTGTGATACATGTATTAAAATTGGTCTGCATATTACTTTAAACACTGAGTTCACATATGTTACAATGTAATGAATCCGTAGTGATGCAGCATATTTTACTGACAAATGTACTGTATACTGCCAGGCAATAGAGAAACAGCTGAAGATCTGTGGCTATAAGAGCAATGTGGATGTTGTAGCACTGTATCTGGCTAGACAGTAAGTAAAATGTTTCTTGTTTTGACTTTGACTAAAAGTAAAGCATGCAGTAAATGGAAATCTTTCACAGTGCTTTCTGTATCAGGAACTCCCTGAACATCATTTATATGTGAAATACCAGTAAATCATATTCTTATGTAGCCCATACATGTTGTGAGTGAAGAAATGGTGAAGGTGCACAGACACACAGCAGCACTGTGCTCATAGCTAAGAGCCTCATACCTAGATACACGATCTGTCTCAAGCAACCCAGAGTTGCTTGAGGGTCTGTGAGTTCACAGAGCTGTACATGAATTTCTGCCATTGGGAGCAGAGGAGTGAGAGTTGATGGGCTGATCTCTGCCTGTTCTAACAGGCTCATAAGGCTGGGTAGAAGGAGTATCAAGAAGGCAAATGAAAGAACACGGGACCTGCCCAGTCTTAAGAACTGCCGAATTTCTGACCTCCCTGAAGAAATGTGTTACTGCAATGACAAAACTCAGTGCTACCACCTTTGAAATTACCTGCATCTGTACTGCTAAGAACTGAAGGAAGGGTAGGGCAACATGAAGTGAATACAAGCACAAGAGCACTTATTTTGGGCAGACAGTGCTGATGAGAGAGATGATCTCCTCTGAGAGCTTAATGGAACAGTTTGAGATGTAGGGCAGATGAGAAAAATAAGATGTGCTAAGTGAAGGAAGGCAGACTTTCATGAACTTGTGGGTGATCTAAGTTGATAGAGGGGTATGTTGTAGTATGAACATGCTGAGAGGCTGCTGTAGAGGGATGGATACATGACAGGACACACTTCAAAGTTTTGGGAAAGCGTGCTTTGAATTTCTGGCCAGGGCACCATTCCAAGTGGTGCATACCTGTCTGCAGCCTCACAACTGCATCCACTGCTCACATGGTTGATAGCATACAGAAAAACTAACATAGTTTAATAATTTAGAGACAAGGTTTTCAAGGCCTCTTTGTCCAATGAGTGGGAAAAAAAAAAGGTGTTAAGATACTAAGGGATTTCAGTGTTGTATAATCTGGTTTTAGTGGAAATTATGTGGTCTTGAAAATCTAAATGCGCTCATTAATATGTTTAAATTCCTTATCACATCTCCTGATTTACAGCGAGAAAGTATTTGATGCTTTGTGAGGTAAAACATACAGTTACTGTCAATATTTTTAAAATGTGCATTTTAGAAGGAAGAAAAAAGGTGAAATTTAAGGGAGAAGTTTAAATAATGAGAAAATTACAAAGTGCATGTATACGTACTTTCTAAACAATACAATTATTATACCACACATGTAAAAAATTAAGACTGTGTATACAGTCTTAATTGGCATATTTTCTGTTTTTAAATGCTTAAATGTGTGCCCTCACTGGCTTTCAAGTATTTCTTTGGTATAGAATAGAAATAAATGCTCACATGGCAGATACATAAGTGAACTGTCTTCCCATTGAACCATTTTGGTAAAGATGATGCAAGATGGATTCTTTCATGATTGGATAGAAGTGAACTCCTTTTATTCTGTATCAGTTTATATAAACTTGAACCCCAGCCAAGCTCAGTATCAGATGATGCCTCCTTTACTGTTGGTTTGGCATATTTTTCTGCTAGCTGAAATAAAAAAAATGGAAAAAAAAATAAAAGTCAATCAGATAGGAGGGAATGAGTTTTTATGTTTAAACCACTACTATTAAAAGGACATGAAGCAATGTATTTTGGGCACTGAAAGCTGTCATCCCAGGAAAACTGATTAACTTAGCAGTAGGTAGAAAAAAAGTGCTGTAGGCCAAAAAGGATCAGTTTTTAAAAGACATACGAAGTCTGGAAGGCATGTAGAAAAGGACAGGCTCTTTTAAAATGTTAGAGGAATTAAGCTCTTCCTGGGGCAAATTAAATGCCTTAATATGAAAAAAAAACCCCAAAAACCCAGCAAACCAAAACCAAAAACCCAAGAGATTGAAGACAGTCAAGACGAGGCTGTTGCTAAACAGGGAGTAAAGCCAATTAAATGCAAAGCTGTAAACTAGTTACAGAGTGGCAGTGACCAAGAATATAAGAAATTTTGGCTTTGCTATCTGAAATGTAGTTCAGGGATGCAGGAGAATTAGATAGGAGTTCTGTAGGAGATCTGTATGTCATGTCAACAGCCATCTGCTTGTCCCTGCTACTTGCAGTAATGTCTTTTTCTGTTACTTGTGACAGTAGAGACGTTAAATATGTATTTGCAGGGTTAGTTTTTATGGCTTTTCTGAGGAAACCAAATAAACAGTTTAAAGTCACTACATGAGAGGATAATCTGATTTTCAGCAATACAAGGGACTAAAAGTACAGCACCTCAACTTTGTAGGGTTTGCTTTTGACAGACTTTTCATTTGCAAAAGCAAGATGGGAAAAAGCATCCACCCCCCCTTTGTCTATACCTGGAGGGTGTGCTGGAAAAAAAACGAACCCAACAAATAAAAAGACACCATGGAAAGATAACAAGTAGGCTTCACAGTTGGAAAACAAACACGCATTTAGCCAAACGATGTGAGGTTAATTTTTATCAGTCCTGTTACTTTCTGAAACACTGGCCTTCATCTTGCAACACATTAAAATCCACAACAGAATTTTTATTGTGGCAATTTAAAATTGTCAGGTAAAATTGATCTGTAATTTTTCTAGCAGAAATTAAGACCACTTATTTATAGCAATGGAAATAAAGAGGAGCAATTAGTTAAAATCACTTGGCAGCTCACTAATATTTTCTGGTCAGTAGGTAAGTTTTTTTATTTATAGTACACTAGCAAGCCCAAAGTGCTAGATATACAATTAAACATAAAACCATACTAGCATGTGGGAGATAATTTCAGCCTCCGTGGATGTAATAAGTTTCTATGACTATTGGACAGGAGTGGAAAAAAGGTAAAATTTCACAATATACACTAATATGAAAAATAATAAAAAATGCACATTGACATGCTTGACGTCTGTCTTTTGTTGGCTTCTCTGGCTCTGTGGCTGGACAATCCTCGCTGCACCTTCAAAGCAGTTTTGCTTTCAGCTTCATATCCCCAGGGTGCCAAACTTCTCCTCCTGTGTTCTGAGCAGGATTTCTACAAACTGCAAAGTACATGTGACTCAGACTCATAACTCATGCTGTTATGGAAAAGCAATTAATGTATCACTTATTTTGTTCCTGTTCCTTTATCACCTGCTGCCTTGTTATGTTTGCAGGTGTGCAGAGTGCTTACACTGTCTCTGCCATCTTTTCTTTATGTCTTTATCTGCTATAAATTCTAAGGAAGTGTGCCTTTCTAGTTCTTGTCTAATATTATTTATGGAAAATTAAAACGTTTATAAAATTAGTAAGCACTATTAATGTTAAGAAATTTGTTACTCTTTTTTTTTCTTCCACCAGAGGACTAAGAAGTATCCCAAGTCTATCAGAGTTTCGCAGATTAAGGTATTTGTGGATTAACAACAATAAGGTAATAAAATACTCCTTTAAAGAGCAGAACAATGCATCTGTACTCCCTGATTATTATTTTGTGTCTTTTCTAGCATAAAGTATTACATATATTGTCAAACAAATAAATTATTTTTAATTTCCAGGCTAATTTATCTGTCAAATATAGCAGATTTGAAGAAAACTATTTTTTTTTACATTACAGTATATAAACTAATGTATTTTCCTTTAGATTCACATCAGATTTATAAATTTTGTGGATTTAAGGAGCTGAGGTTTTGTGCTGACTCCTGAGCTCCCAGTGTAATTAGAGTGAGCAGTTCTTGTAATAGACTGAGGCTGTAGGCTGTGATGTGGCTGTAGGACAGGAGTGGATTGCAGGAAATGCATGGCTCTTCTTTTATATTCTTGCAGACATGCATAGTTTATTTCCTGGCATGCTGGTGGTTGAGGTGAGGCTCCTTTTTGATGTCATGCACACAAGAGTGACATAAAACTCTGTGAAATGAGCTTCTCCCTCTGCGTAGGAAGCAGCACTGCAGTTCTGGGGATGATGGGGTATGAATATTTTACTGTACAGTAGTTTACATGACTTTCACAGTGAGCCCAAATTCTTACATCTCCAGAATTGCTTGCTCAGGTAAGTAAGTAGATCTGTGAGCAACAGAAAAAATAAATTTACATTCCATGTCACTTCAGAGCACATGTATATCTGCTGCCCCAGGCTAGCATCAGTTATTTGGCATCTTATGTCCAATTCATCAAAAGAGCTCTACTAACTATTTTTAAAAAAAGCAAATGTATAGATATATTAAAATGTTAAACTAAAATCACAGGTATAATTAAGACTTTTTCTTATATAGATAAAGGACATTAAAGAAAAAGAAGAAATGGCCTGGTGACTTAAGCAGAACTGATCTTGCTGACCATAAAAGAGAAATAAATAGGAGTTTTGCACAACTCTCACTTTCCTACCTAAGCAGTAACAAAGAACATTCTTTTGTTGTTTTATATAACTTGTGTGGAGAAGCCACTCCGTGGCTTTTCATAGAAAAATCTTATTTAAATGCCTCAAGAGGAGGAACATATTTTTCTGTACTCAATAATTTTATCAGAAAAATAATTGAATTGATAAAAGAATCATCAAACTTTGGATGATTCTGAAAACAGAACTTGGCAAAAATAGGGAAAACCACTGTACCAAGGAGTGGAAAAACTTCTGTCTTAAGCTCTTCCTTCCAGCTTTCAGATACTGTTAATACACAGAGCAAAGCACATTTATTTTGGAGTCAGTGGCAAAATTCAAGGACTGAAATAATGCCTTTCCTAACAAATTACTTTTCATCACAGAATTCACAGAGTTAGGAATAAAATTCTGTTTGTTGTTCTTGCATTTAAACTGTAGGATAAAAACTTCAGTACCATTGGTATTCCCAGTTCTCAGTGATTATAAAGCTCAGCTTGCTATTCCACTGCAGATACTTTACCTTGCACTGGAATCAAAAGTGTTTTGGAATTGAGCTTCTCCAAACAAGGAGGTGTGATTCCATAGGGACTGAAGACAACTCTTTATTGGGAATACACCCATACCCATACTGGTTTTTTTTCTATAACTCTAATGGATTCTCTAAATATGATTAGATGACATTTCTGCAAATAAGAACAAATTTATGCTCTTTGAACCTGATGGTGAAAAAATAATTTAAAAACAAGATGCTGGGTTTATTCAAATGATCTATTTCAGGAATATTCTTAAATCAACATAGAATTATTATGGTCTACAAGGGTCTTCTAACAATAAAAATTATTTCAAATATGAATAGAAAGAGGATAAAATGTAGAGGCCAGACATTCAACGAAATCTGTTTCCAAATAAAAACATTAAATCTGTAGTTCAAGAAATTAAGTAAGGCTCTACTTATTATTTGTATTTGAGCTTTGTATTTGATTTGTAATTTTTACTTCTAGTGAAAGTTCAGCTGCCAAGAGAATTCTTAAACCAAGAGTGTTAAACAGAAATATAAGAAACTACCTGTAAACAGTTTTCAAGAGGCCACATTTATATTTCTCCAACACTACATTCAGAGTGACATATAACCATTTGCCTAACTCTAATTTCAGATCCAAGATTTAACGTTCTTGATCAAAAACTATTACTTGACTGAACTCTATCTCAACAATAATGAGCTGACAGATATATCAGGTACCAATCTGCCCTTTTTAAGTTGTTGAGCAGAGGCCTATACTCTTTTTTTTCTGTATTGGCATTCAAATTTATAAAACTGGATTATAGCAAGTAACTTATTGGTTGAAAGCTCCTATGTATGTATATCAATACATGTTAATTATTCAATATTTAATTTTTCCAACATACTTGAGTGACTATAAGGTGATATGTTTATTCTGGTTTAAGGGATGAAATGTCATTCACTTTATGTCAGACAATTGTGAAATATTTTTGATCTTACGTGACCATATTTAATATTGAGAATTTATAACCAGAAGTATTTTGCAAAGTTACTACCAAACTTGGTTTATTTGAAAAATGCGTGTCTTATTCTTCTATTTTAGTTTTGCTTGCCCTTGTAGATTAAAATGGCTTTGCCAGACTTGTAAATTTGTGAATGAACAGGCCAAAGTGTAATACATTTCTAAATATTTTAGACATTTTAAATGTTAAATTTTTTTTCTGTCCCTATAAAATGCTGGGATGAGAAATGATGACGATTAGTTTCTGTGAGATTTCAAGCAAACTTTATCTTTGAAAGACATAAACATGGGTACAAGAGACAATAGAGATGATAACAAAATATGGGTAAACAGAAGGGTATCATTAGTAGAGAAATGTGTATAAAATACTATATATAATTTCGAAGATGAGATATCTGATCTTGATGTGTGAGGATGTGAACACAGTCTGGGTCAAAACAATATTTTGTAATAGCTTTTTAATGCATCAATAATTATTTGAAACTAAACTATTTTCTAAGGAATGCACTATTTATTACTTGTGAGACAAAGGTAGTATTAGGGATGCACTATTGTTTTTGAGGCAAAGGTCATATTAGGTCAAGGTAAAAGGAAGTCAATTAACCAAATATTATAGGGATATGGGAGGAATGAAGTGAGGCAGAAGAGAGGTTGCAGTTGAGGCTGATTTTTTGATGCAAGGGTGATGTGGACAAATGGAAAAAATTGGAATGAAAAAAAGATAGGCATGTGCTTAAAGGATGTGGCTAGAAAGGTGAAAAGGATATTGAAATATCTTTAATTTATTGATTAATTAACATCTCATGCAGTGTGTTACCAAAAGACAGGCATACATAGCTAACTAAAATACCAAATCCAGTGTACAGCATAGCAAAATAATATTCTAATACAGGCAGCTATGGTGAGAATGATTAATTATTTTTCATTTTATTTCAGGTGCTCTGAAACACTTATGTTCATTACAGATTCTGTTTCTTCACAACAACGAGTTAAAAAAACTTGGCAAAACAGTGAAGGAATTGAAAGGAATGATAAGCTTGCAGACTCTAAGTAATACCTTATTTTTATTTTGCAGAACAGCAAGTAGTAGCTTTTTAGTTTCTTATCAGGATATTTCTTGTCTATTTCCACATCATTTGCCAATAGCTTTTGAAGCTAATTAGCAATTTCAGCCAAATTTGGCCAAGGAAAAAGATCTCTAAGACATGAAAATTCCACAAAGAGTACCTCGACTGAGGAAAAACTGCTAAGTGAGTTCAGAAGTTAACTTTTTGGCTGCTGGCTGCCAGTAGATTGGATTTATAGCTTGGAGGGTGTCTGAGCTGCCTCTTTGTAATGGAGCATAGGAGTACAGTGAGATTATCGTAGAGGTGAAAGGAGTTGAAAAATGGGTGTTACTGCTGTTGAGACTGTGAGTGATAGGTTATAGAGCCCAAATTCCTGCCTCATTAATTCTCTTGCTTATAGAACTTCCTTTCTGCATCTTTTTGGCAGACTGTGGATTTCTAGAGTTTAAGAATAAATGTACTTTAGGTGTTATTCATAACAATGTCTGTTAAGGAGCATACTTTCTGATACACTGGCTGAAAATGAAAATTGCATCATCTCTGCAATTTCAAATGAAGTTCTACAAGAGTGTTGGTGCCACTAAGTTACATTGTAAGAAGTAGCCTCCAGGGAAGGTAGGTATCTTATGCTATTAAGATATTGAAAGTGAAAATGTAAGCAGTCTTTTTCCATGAATTCTGAAGGAATGTCAACATGGGTCATGCCAAATGCTTAGTACTTGGAGAAGAAAATAAACGAGTTTTGTGCCTTGGTGACATGGTTAAGGAGGTGAATGTCCAGGCCATAACACCTCCTTAAGCATTCAGAAAACTGAATGTGTGATTGTGGGAAAGGAAAATATTAATGAAAAATTTAACTTCTAATTGAACTTGACCCTGAATGAAAACTAAGAAAAACAAATCAAGTGTTTAGGAAGACAACATGCCAGCCAAACTATTGAAATTCTCTTCATTATATGCAAGAAAAATGAGTCCATTTAAGAATGCAGTTGTTTGAAGTGATTAGACAGCATCTGGAGAGACATCCTATGTATGAATGGTGCAGTCACTTGAATTTAATGTTATCTCTACAAATTAATAAGGAGCTTCAACAAGCACAGGAAGTTTGTTGTACTTGTTGCAACCATCTGTGGGAAATACATAGCAGATAGTTAAAGTGCTGCTGACTTATTATAAATGGCAGTTACAAAGGCACAGTGAAAATTGTACGCAAAGTGGATTGGCCCCCACCATGGAAAAGGAAGTGTTTGAAAGAACAATCAAACAATATATATAATATACTGATCTACCCTAATTAAAAAAGTTGTTTAGTTCAACGATTTGTACAAGAGTAAACAGTAATCAGTGGAAGAAGCTTAATGACCTTAATAACCATATCTTTAAAGTCATTCCTTCTTGACCTTTGCAGTCATTCAAAAAATTTTCAATGTGTTTGTTTCAAGGGGATTTCGTAATTATGAATTCTCAGATTAACAGGTCTCTATTGGTTTAATAAAATGCCCTGTCATATTTGAAATAAGTTAAATCAGTAAATGAACAAAATAAATTTAAAAGTCATATCCTATATATTGTATTACTATATAATTTATCTTCCTTCTTGCAATATTAATAAATATTAAATGGGTAAAGAATTTGCACTGTGTAGCTTTGCAAAGGGCTGTACCCATAACTCACTTTTATAAAACGAAACCAGTGAGACTTTTCACTGTCATGAAGTAGATATTTTTTATTGCTAATCTGATTTAAAAAAAAAAAATCACTTGCTAGCCCTCAATAAGGCTCCTGGATGCTTAACAACATTTCATTATTTTGTAGCTCTTGGGGACAATAGAACTATTAAAACACACTATTATTGTTTGCTTCAGGAGGAGCATCCAGCTGCCAAAATGTTGCATTTCTCTTCTTGAAGGCTCTCTCGTGATTTTAGCCACTGCCCTGCACTGGATATGTAGCATAACAACCATCCCTCATCAGGTGTCTAGGGAAGACACTCAGCTTCACAAGATTTACTGCACATGCTGCCTACAACTGCAGCCTTTTGGGAGATTCAGAGTGTTTCTTTATGGGCTCACCTTGTGCTCACATCTCCCTTTTGGAATCCAAGATTTTTGTTACGTACTCTGTAAATTGCCTCAACTGATTTATTGTCCACAGCTGATAACATCCTGCTGCTAGACCTCAGAAAACTCTCTTGTTCACTATATTTCTGCCCCATGTGGCAGAGGCACACTGTTTTCCTACACTCCAAATAGAGAAAACAGACAAAACTGTGGAGGAATAAAGCATTATCCTAATTTGTACAACTAAAATTGCATGACCTTGACAAGAAAGTAGATAGCTCAGCCAGGAATTGATCCCAGATGTTTTTAAAAACAGAACCATCTTGATCTGTACAATGGTTGAATTTATTGTAAAAATGAGTAGTAGAAAAATGCACATTCTCTAAAACAAACCTACAAATCAGTGTTGTTGAGCAGGGACATAGTCCAAGGAGCATCCAGATTCACAAGTATTTAGTATCAGACCTGGTTTGTGCCTTGGGAAAATCTCTCTTGAATCTTTATTCTATTTCACTACCAAACATACCTGCTGAAAACATTTTTCTCTTTGGAGTGCTGTAGTATATTTTCTTGACTCAAGAACAGACTTATCAGATACATACATAATACTCTTTCTGATTAACACTTTCTAGGAAAAAAGAGTCATTCAGTTAAAATAAAACTTTCTTTTGCTGCCACCTTGTGGGTGTCTTACTAATTTCAAGCACAGCGATTTTTAAAAATTTGTTAAAGAATTAAAATAAAAAGTTCTCCTATGAATACATGAACAGGTGTTTTCTATGTAGGAGAGGACAAATGCTCATTCCAGCCTTGATGCATCTTTAAAATACCTGCTAAATCCCATCAAGCACTGAGCCCTTTCAGCAGTCCTGAAGAACTTGAAATTGCATCTTGTAGTTTACAAATCTGTGTGCAATATTTTCAGACTTTTTTCTTCTACTATCTCTTACTTGCTTCTGTAATATCATCTTCCTCTCCCTAATTGCTAAAATGACCTAATCATTTTTACAGCTACTGCTACAGTCTACAGTCATCTGTTTTTCTCTTTCCGAGGAGAGGCTGTGGCTAATACTTGCTCTAGGGTAAAAAGCTTAAGATTTTTCCCCCTGCTCTCATCTCAAGGTGACAGCCTCCTGATTATTTTTACTGTCTTAGAAGGACAGTATTTGTATAAGAAGATAAAAAGCATTATTATGTTTTTTATTTAGAAAAGAAGTCCTACCCCACAACACTTGCTTGTTTATCAGCTCATCTGTGAATGAGCCAGCTTCTATTTTAATCAGCCTCAGATATCACTGTCACTAAACTGATTTGGCATGTGAGCTAGGCTAATGTTCCACACCTGGCAAAGCAGCAACCTTTTGTGTTGCAAAGGTTTGATTATAGAGATAATGTGAACCTGAACATAAACATTTTAGCCAAGTTGCTAATGAGCTTTAGGAGCTTGGTATCTTCAGTCTCAAGGAAAGCAACTGGGACTCAGGTTCTTAGGAATTTAGGCCCTCTGAAACATTTTTCTCTTATGTTTCTTGAGTTTTCAAACTCATCATCTGTCAAAATATGAGAAGGCTGTGTATTTGCATTTCATATTGTATCTGTGGGATACTGCATTTTGTCAGCTCTGCTAAAGTCTTAGGTCTCCTAAAGCTCATCAGGTATTAATAACTCTCCTACAAATTTTGTGTCTTACATTTAGGCTGTCATGCCTAAAAGACCATTGCTTTCTAAAATAGGCATTACCTAACAATACATAAGCAAATCAAAGGCAAACAGTTCAGTGTTTTTTTCTGTAAAGGTTTGGAATGCATGATGACACCTTTACTCAGTTCTTGCCTATGGTATTTTGCATACTCTGCAGTAAGTCAGTTCCTGTAGTCCGTGTTTAGATGAGTAATTTTACATGTGTAAAGTGTTTACGCAGCCTAAGAACAATTTGAATTTGATATTTTGTACAAAATCTTTGGCTCCTAGTGACCTTTAATTTTCCTGCCTTGCAAAGCTGTTATTTTGCTGGGTTTGCTTTTTTGTGACATAGGGTTTTTTTTTCTGTATATGTTTTGCAGACCTATTCCAAAACCCTCTGGCATATGATCCAGACTACCGGCTTTATGTGATATACTTCCTTCCTTCAGTTCAGCTCCTTGACAGGAAGTGTAAGAATTGCTTTCCTCTCTCACAAAGCATTGACAGTTGCTTTTGATTCTATCCAGTTTGGAAACATAGGTGAAATTATCCTATCTGTTCTTTTACATGCATTTGTTGATAGAGAAAGAGAACTAATGAGCAAGATACCTGATTTTTCTAAGATTTACCAAGCAAAAAGAGTTTGCGTGGCATAAACACTTTGTCAAATGTTTTTGATTTCTTTTTCTTTTTAAATTGTGTTGATTTTTCTTGTGTCTTGGTCTGTTTGGGTAAAGATAAAAGCTTGTGCTTAGAAACATGTACCTACTTCTGTAGGTACAGACTGGTATATTCATATGTGTGGGTGTGCTTAGGTTTGTACATATTTCTGTACTGTTTAAGTATGTATATGCACACTTCTTGATAAGGTAAACACAGACCAAGCTTTCAAATATAATAAATATTCAAAAGTTATCAAGAGATCTTCCACAGCTTGTCTACTGTAAATTTTACAGAAAAAAAAATTCATAAGAATAGCCAGATTTTAAATCAGATTTTAAATCCATAAACATGCCACAATGTACCCAGAAAATCACCTTTGGTGATTTTTTGTCTCTGGTGTTTGGAGAACTATGTGACTGATAGGACTGACAATTACTGGAGAGCACTGCAAAAGTAGCTGACTCCTACTTCAGCTCTGTAAGAAAGTAGCAAGGAAAAACCAGCACCTTCTTGAAAGGGGACTGAGCAAGGCAGATGCAGGACATCTGCAGGTGCTGGGAAGCTGTGCAGCTGTCATGAAGGAAAGTTGCTGTATGGGCCCCAGCAGGTGCCAGGGGCTGATGAGAAGTTGCTGGATCTGACCAGGTGCCCATTTGCTCACACAGTCATTTTGCACAGGTACCTCCGCTCTCCTGAGCACTTGCTCTTGTGTTACACTTGTGCTTAACACATCTGTCAGGCTGTTACTAAAATATTTTTGACTGGGGAGTGATGACTGAAGCTTAATGCGCTAAAAAATACGTGTTGCATTTACATGTCTAGAAACACTTCCATAAAACTTCCTGGACTTCATCTCCTAAATGCAGTTCTACTGTAATCAGTCCTGGAGTAAGAGTTGAGGCAGTAATTTGTATCAAACTGTATCCTGGACTTTCTATTTAGTGAAATATTTCTCTAAAACATTACAAAGCTTCTTCACCATCTGTAGAACATTACCAGCATAGTCCTGGCTGTCTGCTTCACACAAGACATGTGCTCATGTTCCGCTACCTGCAGGCATGACTACTGCAGTTCCTTCCTAATTGCTCCCCTAGACACCATGACTCCAAAACTTCCCTGAACTGAAAATGCTTCTGCCAGTTACTTGTTCTAAAGTTTAGCTGATTTCTGTTCCATAGCTGAAGTACTCAATTAGTATAAGGTTCATAAAATTGAAGCTACCATCTCCAATTTGATTTAACAGCCTGGAACTATTTGTTTAAAAATTAAAGTTATTTCTCTTAAAGTGCAAAACAGGAAAAATTTAAACTTTTCTTTTGATTGCACTCCTAGGGTTTTCTCTGTAATTGACCAATGGGAATTGAACTGGCCTTAAAGCAAGACTTGTTTTTGCTATTCATAAAGGCACTTCCAAATCTTTACTGACTTCTGCAGGAGATCTCATTTAAGCAGCACGAAAAGTCTTGCTTTCCAGCATTTTCATTTAAAACTTCTGATCCTACTGCACTCAGAAGAAAATACTTTACTGTACAGGGCTTCACCCTAAAGTCTTAGAAAGTATCACTCCACGTTCCCATTTTGAATTGCCATGAAATTGTGTAATTAACATCACTATTGTTAAAAAACTGCAGAGAAAAATATATGACTCACCTTTTGCGTGCTGCCTTTTCAACGGATAGAAATAAAATTAATTTTTTTTATATCCCTTTTAACAGTGGTTACACAAAGAGAAAGGCAGTCAGCGCTTCAACTCTATGACCCCAAAAGGGCTTGGGTCATGCAGTCAGTAGGTTTTGGGAAGAGAGTAGACGCATCCCTGGGGACTATGGCGGGATCTAGCAGATGCACTCAACCAGCCAGAAGACCAATAATGCCCTCAGGTATTTATAATACTGGAAGGAAGGCATACATTTTTAGGTCATTTGAATTATAAACTTTTTTCTCATTCATCTGATAAAACATTAATGGCTTTAGTAAAAAAAATATAAATGCATCAAGAACTCAGGTCATTTGCTTCATTAAGTAAGTAGTCATAGCAGCATCAGGCAACAAATGAATCCTTCTACCAAGAGTGTTGTGGCAGATAAATTCTAGTCATATCCTGTAGTTACAGAATTGTCTTTGAAGATAACTGAAAAATTTGTCAGTATGAATCTTGTGTTTAGTTTTACTTATATTTAAAACATAATACACTTCTGACTCTCAGTGCTCAGCATCACAGAGTTTTGATGCCCTCTAGTGCCTTTACAAGATAATCTCTTGAAGAAAATATTTTCTTCTAGTATTATAAATTTTATGTATCTTGCCTGGTTTTGTAAGCAGATTCCTCTTTATGCTTTCCAAGCTGAGAATAGTCTAATGATGTCTTATAATAGCATGTAAAGCAATTTTTAGAGTTCTTAAAACTTGCACATCTGGAAGACAGCATGATCCTGTACAAGAAAGCAGGCAAATACCACCTGGAACCATGAGACTTGTATCACAATCCAGAACCAACTTTGAAATCTCATACAACCTTGTCAGCTTTTTTGATGTTTTAAAGATAAAAAACCACCATTGTGCATAGATAATTGAAACTGTAGCACTTTAAATAGTGTAGATGAAAGCGTAGAAAGTAATCGAATACCTGCAAGTTTTTTTAAATGTATGTATCACAATAGTAAAACTGAAAGCACCGTATTTAACAACGATTTTGAAGAAGTTGGGAAAAGGAGGATAGTTTAAGCATATTTAATAATTTGTTTTGCTGATGATTATCAAAGCAGGCAGACAGCTGTCTTTATTTCTACCCTGCAATCACACACATCTACAGTGGCATCATTTTCTGTGAAAGAAAAAAAGTGTGGATGTGTATGTCTATAGGAAATAAAATACAAGAAACTTAAAACTACATACACTTAAACCCAGCAAATACTTGCTTCCGTAGTAATTTAATAAAATATTATCTTAAGCATTTCAAATCATATGCTAGTTTTCAATTAGGTTGAACAAGCAATTTAGGATCAGGATAGCAATCAATTCTCAGCTACTCAAATTGCTGTACAGCCATTAACATCTTAATTTGAACTTTCTCTTATAGGTCATGAATTTGGAAATAACACAAATAAGTAAGTAATGTTTTCAGTGTCTTCTCCCTTTGCATTTCTGAAGTTCCTTTTCCTATGCCTAAAAAATACCCTAACTGGAGAAAATGTCCAGTAAAAATGAGCTTTTCAAACTGTTTCAGGTCTTTGTATTCAATATAGCTGCAATTCTACACTAGGTTTTTTGTCTAAAATTTAGTATTGAAAGGTATTCCACATTTGGAAATGGGTACATAAAAATGTCATTTATTTGTAAGATCAAACACTGATCACTAGAAAAAGCATGCTCAAATTATTAGAGCATCAGAATAGCTGTTCTGTATTATGTCCCAGAAAAAGGTTCTCCGGAGTGGCTGTTCAAAAATACATTCTCTGGAAAATATTAAAACTTGTAGAACGAAACTTTTTTAGTCTGTACATAATGTTATTTTTATTCTGTTCAGTTTCAAAATCATAGAAATAAATGTAAAACCTTTGTGTCTGAATTCAGACAGGAGAAAGGTCGCATTTTAATGTGATGACATTTTAGATGCAAACTTTTTAAGAGCAGATTTACAAACTTTAGGCTTGGATTTACTTTCTAGCTTTACACATGAAGATTTGAAAAATGCATTGAAGGAAATATTAAGAGCCTACATATAATATCATTTAACAGTACTCTGAGCACAGCTCTTTAAAAATCAGGCTAATTTCTGTTGAAAAATTAAATCTTACTTGCCTTTAGTGTAGTAAGCTGTCCTCACTGATAGAATGGATGTACAGCTGCCTTGAATCTTACTTATGGAAATGCTGAGGCTTTGCAAAGTACCTTTTCGTGACAAAGTGCATGATACTCAGTGGAGATAGTCCTGTGGCTTACATGAGGTCTGTTATTACAGGGACATCTTTAAGAAGTAAGTTCTTATAAGATAAGGTTTTAATATTGCATGTGAGTTGGAAGGTTTTGGTTCCTTGCCAGTGCTGCTCTGATGTTGTGAATCTGCTGCTTTTCTCTCCCAGACTGCAGCTGTGGCAGGATACATGAACACAAGCTCACAGTAATCCGGATTCAGAGCTTGGAGAATGGATACATACCTGTGGGCTAGTTAAGAGATCCAAAGTGAAATAAATGTCCATTTTCCTTAATGGGTACCAAATCACTTGAATCATGTCCATTGAATCAGAGCATTAAAAGTATAGAATTGTAACTTTTGTGGGGGAAAAAAATTGAAAAGAAAGAAATGTTTTTAAGTCTACTATGTTTTCTAAGTAATTTATAGCATGATTTTTTCAAATAGAATCCCATGACTCTGACCTTTCTTCATTTTGTCCTGCTTTCTTAAATTTGGTAGAAAAAAATCTTCTGAAAATTTAAAAACTTTAAATCCTCCCTCTTTAGTGTCATCATGAGTGCTACTTTCACTTTCCAGAGAGTGTGTGTTGTGAATTAGCTCTGAAGTGGTTTGGAAATGTTCAGGTAATGGACTTGCTTTGTTCTTTTTGCAGAGTACCATTTGAGGACCCCGAAGATGCTGTTTTAGTACGGGCAACGACAAGATCCCTAATGGAATTTTCCTCTGTGGACTGGAACAAAGTAGCCACCTGTCAAGAACAACGGCTTAAAAACAAAGCAGAAGAGCCCCTTGAGAAGCTGACAGTCCAGTTTAGATGAGAAAAAACCAATTTCTCTCTCTAACCCCATAAATAGGTTAACAGCTCAATAAAACAAGTACACAACAACACACATCTAATTAAGTGAATTTCCAGAAAAAAAAGTTAGTGTAACATTTCTGTTATCATATGTTGTATAGAGAGTGAAGAAATTAAAATAACAAATGATAAATAGTGGCAATGTTATAATAAAAGTTGCTTGAAATGCAATTCTTACCATAATTTTGTTACCTGAAAGTACTAAACTGCACACTAATTTTTACGAAAGTAAGGATAAATACTTTTATTTCTTATAATACATTTCCTCACATATTTCTCCTTCCATTCCGTCAAGGCTTAAAGTCAATGATGCTCTCTAAATATATCAAAGCCCTTCTTTCAGGTTATAGCTTGTCTTCTGAGTTCCTTCCTTTTCCCCTAAGTTAGCACAGAGTCACAGGACAGTCTGTGTTGGCAGGAATCTCTGGAGCTTGTCTAGTCCAACCTTCCTGTTGGAAGCAGGTCAGAGATGAGGTTGTCCGGTGGCCTGTTGGGGAATCAAAGACTTCCAATAAGCAAGGCACCACCACTGGAAGAATGAAAGCAGGATTGGTGCCGGGGATTTTAGCACACTTCCAAAATCCTACTCTTTTGCCCTGAAAGGATGGCATTTTCAGAGAATCTTTGAAGAGCAACACACCTCTGTGAGCCCCAAACACATGAGTGGAACACGGAGGCAGCAGCACTTCTGCATTTCCAGATCTCAAAGTGGAGGGTGACTACAGCATGACTACAGATCTGGGTTCCAGGCAGGCACTTCTGGCTTGCCAACTGTCATGAAGTTAAACTTGTACACTCAAGCTACAGGAGGCCACTGCATGTCATGCATGTCACATGAGAATGTCACCGTGTTACAGACGCATGAAACAGAATTGCCACAAAGCCCCCTTCTTTTAAAAAAATTCCCTTTATTCTTCACAATCTACTAATCCTGGAAATTAAAACACAGGTACATTCCCTGCACTGGTGCATTTATGTATCATCACTCTTACAGTTTTGAGAATATTAAACAGACTTTCAACATATTAAATAGTAAGAAAATTAATAGCGCTTTCTCTGTTTTGAGGATGGTCCTTACTCCTCTAATTAGAAGAATACTGCCTTGTTTAAAACACCAGTGATTCAGCTGGTAAGACAGCCTCCAATTTTGCCATCCTTATGCAGCAAGTGATATTTTCAATTGTGGCATTCCCATTGATTTAATGAGAAAGAAATAATTCTGAGTGAAAAACAAAGCTGAGGGAAGCTATTTTCTAGATCTGGTATTTAGCTGAAAGCCGAAGTAAAATCCCAGTTGTATCAATGCACACATGAATTTTCTCATCTAATTCACTGTGACCAGTTCAGCATGAAAAATATTAAGCATTTTTTCTTTAAGAAATAATTCATAAGCAACATCCCACTGTGCTCTAAGGCATCTTTACCTGAAAAATTATTTAGAATGTATTATTCCTGTCAGTCAAAATATTTTGAGTCATTCTGGTCTTCCTTTCATTAGACTTTGGAATATTTCTGACCAAACCAATAGTGAAATACACATTTCACCATCAGCTTGAGACACCTGAAACAGCTGTTTCATTTACTACAATTGCCACAAAATAGACATTATTACTGTGCTCTCACTAGTCAAAAATAATTACAGTGATGTCATGAAAAGTTGAGAGTTCAGATGAGTATCTTCAGCAACTTAATTGCTACTGAATTCCTTCAGATAAAGGTTCATAAAGTGCTGAAAAAAAGCGCAATTTAACAGTTGGCCTTCCAGTGCTTTTAACTACAGGTCTATGTACTTGTAGAAAAAAAATATTTAAATTACAATTAAAATAAGATTTACGTTTGGAAAACATGAATAATCCAAATCAAATGCTATTCATATTTCACTACATGGTTCATTAACCACAGAATCTCAGAGTTTCACTAGGCTTATTGTTGGTACACATACAGATGGATCTATGCCACAAATTTTTAGCAGATAATAAATCCCTATCTTGACAATTTACAACAAAACCTGGAGTATTTATAGACAAAGTAGCCAGTATTCTATCTCTTGATGAACAGAGACATTCTGTCTTTTGAAAGAAGATTTGCATAAGCCATGCTCCAAGAGCTTAGACATGGTCAGCATAAAAAACTCTTTAGTATCCTTGAGAACTCTCAGTCCCTTCCTACCCTCTTCTTACTCCTCAGAATCCTGAATTTTTTGAAGATCAATGTCATCTAAGGCAGTTTCACTCTCCAGTGGACGTTCGGGTTGCAGGGCTAGCGCCTCCATCTCTTTGGTAAATTCAGGTTCTTCTGTTCCATCACTAGGATGATCTGGATCCACTTTTTTTGTAGGATCTGAACCAGGATCTGACTGTTGTTCACTTGTAGAACTACCCTCTACTAGTTGCATTTCATCTAAACAAAAGAGAAATCACACAATTAATAAACGCTGTACTCCTCTGCAAACAAACATTTTTATTGTTGAAAAACAGTAACACTAGGATGCTTTGCATCAATTACAGAAGTGATTTATTCAGAAAATTTTTGAAATTTATTCAGAAAATATTCATTGAAAAAACTCAAAACACTAAAGCTTTGCTTAAGCTGGTACAAGGTTACTCTGGAACTAACTTTATACAAAGCTCTCATTAATTTATCTTCCATTTTTGTCAGACTTTTTTTTTTATTATAGAGAAGAGCAGAGTAGGACACTACTATTTTAACTTCAATTCCAACATGCTTTATTGACACTATTCTTATCACCAGCTTTTCAAAGAATGGCTGCAAGCCAGTTAAACACTGAGTACAGGTGGGGTTTGTTTTAAACCAAAAAGGCATGGACACAACTACGTAAGAGTCATTTCTGAATAAAACAGACTGAAGAAATTACGTGCTTAAAAACAATGAACTTTAGTTGAAATGAGTCATCCTAAAATCTGTAACCTGACTGCATGGAACAGAATAAGCTATTGCACCTTTACTCTTCAAGCAATGTTTTCTGAGAAAAAAAAAGTTGTTAAATAACTTTTTTACCCTGATTCTACTAAGTAGGGCTTGCATGCTAGGAATTCTGAAAAGAAGGGAGGGAAAGCCTAATTGGGTGCAGTAGTTATATCTTGGTTTATTGTTCTCTGTTGTGATTGATAGCCAGCCAAAACCAGTCACAACTAGCTAGCCACAACCCTGCCAAAGCCCTGCGAAGGTCCTACATGGCAGTGAGCTAACAGCCTTCAGCACACGACTGAAATGTGGACTTTCCTGACACTCACCCCTGTACAGCAGAAACACTTAAACTCTTGAGTTTGCTTGTAGTTGCAGTTGTTGCATTTGTTTTTTTAATTATTACTGTCCTGATGTGCAGATTTGTAGGGGGTATTACTAACTTTCTGAAATAAAACTGCTGTTGATATGAAATGCTCTGATACAACACCATTCACAAGGTGACCTGAAGCTCAGATGACTTCAGTGTCTTCCTAACAGTGCATAATTGGGTAAGGTCTGTAGCGTGCTGTCCATCTACCTGAATCAATGAGTGAAGATTAACATGTAGATAGTGGAGTAGAAACATAACAGAAAATGTCAGCTTCCCTTTCTAGGCAGGGGGGGCTAAGAGCCATCCACCAAGATCCTGCCTCTCCCTCCGAAGAGAACAGCACGTGAGGCATCACTGCTCACAGCTCATTATGTTTTGTTGTACTGGTATGCAATATATCCAGGGATTTCTAATATCCTTGCCTCCAACTTCCACAGTCATCCTGATCCCATGCAATAGCAGCTCTTGTAACAGGACCAACAGAGGAAACCATTGAAAACTTCAATTATTACTGATTTATTTCCTGCTATTTTGAGTACGGCTGAAGTGAACAACATTACCATTGTAAGGCAACCATGATTTATGCAGTGCACTTTTACAATCCTTAAAACAAAGGAAGGGAAATCCAGTAAGTTGTAAAGGAGAAAAAGTGATTTCATCCCCTACTTTCCCATTATTTCACTTGGAGAAACATGGGAAGGGGCAATACAGTGTTTATCAGGTTATTACGTTTTAATTACTTGTTTCTCGAAGGGAGAAAACCACCATGAGCAGTTTAAAGACTACCGCTTGCTTTCCTCACATTCGAAGCACACGACACAATTAACTTGATACTGTGATTATGAAGAGAAGTATTATGTAGATTTAGCACCTACATTAACCTTTGCAACTGGAAGGAGGAGGCTGCTTGCTTATTATCCAACTTATCCTAACATCTCCAACAAAACACAGAGCAGCATTAAAGTTCTGCACCAGCTTGATTAAAGATCTGGATTTTGAAACAGTGCAGTGTAAATCAGACTGCTTTCATTGTAGAAATCTGTGTAACTGCATCATTAAAAACCACATTTGGAAAGTATACCGAATTCGTAAATTGAAAGGCCAGAATCCCAACAAACTGAGCTTTGCCGTTATGTTTCATCGAAGATTTTTCTCCCAACCTCAGCTGTTACTGTTTTAAGACCTGTTAAATTGCTCTTTGTGATGCAGTTAACACAGCATTAGTTTCAGCAAGGGAACAACAGATCCTAACCTTTCTTTTGCTTCTTTTCTTGTTTTCTTTTCTCTTTGGCAGCTTCTAGTTCTTGTTTCTCATGAATTTCCTTCAAGATCTTGCAGACTTTTTTGTGGGTAAACCAGTGTATTTTCTGGCAGTTCTGGTCACAGTACATCACCTGAAAGTTACCAGAATTATCAATTCATTTTCATGTACTAAAAGAATTTCCTTGCATTTCTTAGTGCAGCAAGTTAAATGTCTATGTATAGCACTTAATAGTATTTTTAAGCAATTTGTAGGGCCATATTGAGTGATTCTAACCTATATAAGAATCTATAAAGAGCACTTTTTTCTTAACTCTAAGCATACAGAAATTTTACTCTTTCTTCATTCTTAAGAGTACACACTAGGAAATTCAAGTACTCCTTCCTACTTGGGAATTTCAGGCATCTTTGTCAGAAGTAGATGGCTTGAACATCTTCAGTGCAGGCATGCATGCCACCTCTCCTAAGTCTACACAGTAAACAGGGACGCATTCAAAATCTTCAGCACCTCAGTGGAACTATTTTTTTTCATTCTTACCATTTTACATACTGAGCATCTTTTGTCTGCTCCCTTTCCCCCACAAGTTGTACAGAATTCAGCATCCACAAAACCCACTTGGCCAGTAATCGCTTGTGTAAGCACAGAAAAAGCTGTGGGGTCAGAGCCCTGAAAGACAAGAGGTGGTAATGGATTAAAACCCAGCACTGCTGCAGAGAGGGACGCACAAGGGAAGATCAGAAACAATTACACAAATGTTGGTCTCACTGAAGCTGCTGCAGCAGTTAAAAACATAAAACCAAATCACAGAACTTCAATTAACATGCACAACTTAAGATTTATCTTTAGATAAACTCTTGTATATGAAGTTAACTTGAGCCCTGAGCTTCTGTAGTATTTCCTCTGTAAACTCCACGTTCTTTACATCTGTAGATTCTATGCAGCAGATTTTTGCAGCTCAGTCTCTGTGCTGGCACACAAAAAAATGTTTCATTTGTCACTGTTGCGTTCAGTGCACGCAAGTGCTACAGACCAAATGGTCAGAACTTGAAATTTTCAACTATTTGCATATTACTTCGCAGCATCCTTCCCATGCAATGCAAGCAGTAAGGTTTAGGTAACCATACATTAAAACTATTCTTTTGGGCAATTATGTAAATATTCGAAGAAAAAACACCAAGTTGTTCTGGCTCTAAGTAATTCCTTAAACTGTTAAATTACCATGGAATATGTACAATTGTAACTACTACGACAACACTGAAATGCCCAGACTGAATCCAAGTAATTGTGTAATGACAAAGGTGAAAGGCCTTCACATAAATAAAAATTACAATATGTCCTCCTTTCCAGTTCTGCATAAGGGACAGAAATCCAATGGAATAAACTGTCACTGCTTTAAAGGCATGAAAGACTGCAGGCTCTCCTAAGAAAAAAGCTACAGGAAGAAAAATGTTTACTCTAAAGCAAGTTGTAATGCATCACAATGGCTTATGTTTTCACACAGTGTTTATCTTCCTGGCTTAGGCAAACAGGAGAGATTGCACTAAGCCTCAGGACATTTTAGCAGACCTAGAGCTACTTAAGATGGAGGCTATTTTTAATTGGCTCTGAATAATCCAAACATGTCACAAGATTGTTCCAATTCCCCTGTGTTTCTGCGTACAACATCTCGCTCTCAGAGACCAGAGAGAACATGCTTAAAAAAGAACAGCCACTCTTCTGTAAAATTTATTACCAAGCAATAAATAGTCCTAAAATGAAGAGTGTGTTAGCAAAGACATAAGAGGACAACTGAGGCTAGATTTTTAACTTGTAATTTTGATTTCCTAATTTAGAGATAAATTTTGCTGCACATTGCATCATCTTGCCTCTCCCTCTCTGTGATAAAAGGAGCCCCACAGAACGTTTCTCCTTTTTCTACCATCATATATTACCAACTTCTTATGTACAGTAGAACAAATGAATGCATTAAATCTAGGAAATTATTCAATCTTAAACTGAATTTAGACATAGTGAAAAGAGACTGCAAATTCAGCTTCATTTTTGTCTGAATCTATCATTTCAATAAGTGAACTGGCATATAAAAACTAAACAGACATCCCAGAGGGGGAAAAAAAGGCTGAGAGACAAGAAAAAATTGCATCAGTTTTCTTTAAAAGCTGAAGTGTTTAAGCATTCGTTAGGGACACATGAAAAAAATACTAGTTGAAGTACTTTAGAGCATTTTTCTGCAATATGTAAAATCCAGCTCCAGAGACTTTAGGGACATCAAAGCCCTTTGCTTAATGTAATATGTTGCAGAAGCTGAGGACACAAAGATGTCTCAATCTGGATTTACTATGCAAGTCACTGAGAAAGGGTTTTCTTGACAAGAAAAACTTACTATTTCAACAGGAGCAATACTTCTCACAAGCTGCTGGAGCAACGTGGCTTCACAGTAAGGAAACTTCCGGATACTTTCTCGAATTAGCTTCTCTTGATACACAGGGAAACCATCTTTATCTCTCCCTTTCAAGAGGCTAGAGAAATCACATAGTAAATATTCAAGAACAAACACATACAGCATGCTATACTCTGTCCACTTTCAGATTATAGAGAAGAATTCACAATAATTTGGCAACTTCATATGTTAAGTTCATATGTTAAAATGCAAATAGAAGTGTTTTTATTCTAATGCACAATCATTATGAAATACACAATATATAAATGTATGCTCTGAAACCACGACTTACTAATTCAGCCACAGAGAAAAATAATAATCTGTAGGTAAACTATCTACTATCTGCATCTGACTAAAATATGAAAATGCTTTGTGTGTTGTTTAAAAATGATCACTGTAATAATAAACACTGATAAATGAACAACATCTTAGAACACAAATCCCACTTTATTATGTTTAATAACATGCTATAGTCCTTACACCTCTTTGGCTAATATTGTTTTATATGGATCACTGATGAACTATTCGATTTCAGTATGTGAAAGCTGACTTCATAATTTATCTTCAGACTCACAGAGGATTTCAGTAAAAACCCACAATGGTGTACAGGGAACATGATCCTTCTACAAGTCAGGTCACTTACTTTGATATGTAAGATCAGGCAGCTGGTAACTCAGTAGATTTTGAAGATCTAAGTGATTTAAGAGGATAAGTCTCATCCAGAGTCTGTGGGATTTGCAGTTCTCACTTGCTTTAAGTTTTTGAAAAAAAAAATTTCAACCTGCATGACTGCTGGCGAGCAAAACAGCACAATAAATGTTCCCAGATGAACCAGATTGGACACTGAGAAATTCTTTTTCAAGCCTATCACTCCCTGTTTTTTCCATCACACATTGCTATCTGCTGCTTCCTGGTGTATATGTAAATGTCAAGTTCTAACCAGTTCCAGCAGAGCTGAAATTCTAGGAATGTTTCATTTGTACCCACAAAAGGACAGTGTCACTTCAAACACAGAAAAAAAGGAGACAGTGCCACCTTGAAGTAAATGCAGCTGGGATTATTTAACACGTTATTTATCACAGGCTTTATCCGAATCAATCCAATCTATTCCTTCAGTTGTCTTTTTCCTGGTATCTGTAACACCAGGGCGTACATGTGCTTTCAGACCTCTCTGTAGAAATACTCACCTTTTGATAAACCCATCTAGTTTATCCTCTCGTTCTTTTAAAAATGTAATACATTTCTGGAAGATGCAACTGATGTAGTGCATTTTCATAGCAAGAACTTCATTCATGTCTTTCTGCTTCATGCATTTCTCACAAATGAGATCCAGAACCCTGTAACATTTCTGTAGTGCTTCTACTTCGGCCAACAGAGGGTTCTCTTTCACCAGCAACACTATCTAGAAGATTCAAGAAAATGTAATCCAGTTAAGACTTGTGCATTGGCATTAAAGCTTATATAGCTCATTGTAGTTAAATTTCATTGGAGGTTCTAATATTCTTCTACTTCCTTCTTATACATTCTTCCCTTTCTTTTTCCAGTCATTATTTAGCATTCTTATTCAGTATATGGTAGTTCACAGTTCCCATACAAGAAAACATTTAAAACTAAGACTGGTATTAAAAATATCAAGTTTGTTTGTTTTGTTTTTTTTCTTCTGCTTCTAAAGACAGCTATAGAAACTACCAAATGTCACTGTTATCGTAACAAATGACACAGACTCCAAAGGCTGGGTTTGCAGAAATTCTACCTTTACTATAAATTCTTCTCCTTTTATACACTGCTCCGATCCAGCTGGACCAGATTGGTCAACTAATCAATACATTTCACCTGGTTGGCTGGCCAGCTGAACACTCTTCTTGTAAACTCTCTTAGGCAGAACAAAAAAAACCAGAAAGTAGGAAAAACAGCACCTGCAGGTTTTTTGTAATTAGAAGTTATCATTGTTTGGGTTAGGACTGCTTAGAATCTCACAAGCTGATCCTGGGAAAACTTAAGTTTTCTCACTCTCTGACCAGGCTGTGGTAACCACAACCATGCACTATCCTAAAATCTCTTTCCTTTTGAGCACTAAAATAAACTGGACTTGTATGATTTAAGCAGTTTCACAGAACACATCAACCTCACATAATCGTGGAGTAGTTCCTGTAGCCTAGTAAAGCACTGAATAAAATGTTCTGAGAGGAAACTGTATGCTCTACTCACTCAATTAGCTGCCACTGGTGCGCTACTGTCTCTGTGTACTGCAGATACCTGTCTGGAAACTGTTAAAAATTCTGGACTCTGATTGGCAAGCCCAAGGAATTTGTATTTGAATTCATTTCTCTGAACTACACTGGGGGAGCAAACCATAAAAACCAATATTGTCAGCAATATCCTGGGAAGTAAAATAAACATTATCTTGCACATACTTTCAGAAACAGCAGCAGTGGTAGATGTGGCGAACCAGTGATGAAGGTAGGAAGATATATGCTGAGAAAAGCACTGAGAGAACAACGAGATTTTGTTAAGATAGGAAATTGTTTTATGTTTCCACTTCAAGTGGGGCTGAGAAATAAAGCCAAAAAGACAGCTATTTATAGTTACTGATGTAAGAAGTAAGAATCTCTCCACTTACAGGTGTTAGTTCAAGATTCTGGTGAATACGAACACTGAAATAATTTTTTAATCACATCTAAACGCTAAGCCTGATTCTTCCTGATTTTCAGAAGTAGCTGAATTAGCAGATAATGCTTTTGATCTCAGTTGAACTTGCAGAAGAGCAGAATGCTTTCTGACACAAAGAAAATGCTCCCACTCCAACAAACACATACAATTTACACATTACTCCACCTTAACAGGATGCATGTTGGTAGTAGTAATAATTTTATGCAGAGGCCCAGCTAATTTTACTGGCAGTTTTGGTTCTTTGTCTAAGCCTTGTGGTTTAGTATAGTAGTCCAGCCTCTCACGTGGAAAGAAGTTGTTGATGACAGTCACACAGTCATGTTGACCTAAACGCACCCAAGAAAAAAAAAATCACAAGTGAAATAATAACAAAAAAAACCCCAAAACCAAAAAACCTAAAGAAAAAAAAAAACCTAAACCCAAATCTAATATAAGCAATACAAGTGAGAATTACCCACAGGCAAAGGAGCTTTGCATGATATATTCTGCACTGCAAAGAGGCAACTCTTGTCATTTTCTTGCATGCAGCTTTAATCTTCAGTAAGTGTTATTAACTTAGTGACTTCCAGCCAGGAATGCCCTCATGAAAATTCATTTTGAATATCTTATCCCCTTCCTGCATTCTCTTTGCCTGGTAAGCCACAACTAAGAGAATAGTTATTTCTCCCCCAAATTATACTATACTAGTAGTCTTATACTAGTGCTATAATTTTTCAAGCTAAGATTTTTCCACTTTGTACTTTTAAAATTCATGACATTTGCATTGAGATTCGTAAGTTTTCAGACCTGAAGAAGATATTACTGTATTAACCTAAGGTGGGAGAAGTTATAAGAACAAAACATGCTTAAAGTTTACCAAAAATAAAAGGACTGTAATCAAAGTAACAAGATGAGAAAAGTTACACCCTCTTGTTCTCTATATCTGATAATACAATGGATTGCTTGACTAAAGGAGAAGTAAAACTTATCTTTTCTAGCTCAGGACCACATACTTTAAATTGATTGATTTGTCTTGGCACCAATCCTATCATCAGTAGAAGACACAGCCAACCAAATTCCAGCATTTAAAATCCTCCACTGTTTTAGAAGAGACAGTTCTGAGCTAATAGAGCAGTGTAAGACAAATGACAGGGGAAGAAGTAGCCTCACTTCCCACACATGGGCAGATGAATTAATGTTGATTGGATAAAGAATAAAAAAGGAACAGGAATAGATTCCAATGTGCAGACTTTTACAGAGTAGTGTATCTCATTATGCCTGAAAATATTTATGCTACCTAGGTGATGTGATGAGATTTTAAACAAGAATTCTCAAAAATTATGTTGGAGATAATATTCCCCATTCACTCCATACAGCATCACATTGGAAAAGACTCTCCAAATCCAAAGGATAATTAATAGGAGTAGACTTCTCTGATACTTAAATTAATAGTTAAGGTTTTGCTGCTTGAACCTCAAGTGAGCAGTCAGCCTTTTCTTCTTTAAAACAGCAGAATGAGATAAAATGGAAACTGAAACTTAGCACTAAAACACTATTCAAGAAAGTAAATCTAAATGGCACGGTAGCCTTGAATCCAGAACACCAAAAGGACTTGAAAGGGAATTCTCAGGCATTTAAACACCATGAGAAGGTTGTGTTTGAAAGAAAATACTGGTCTTCGTTTTTGGGAAGCAATAGCTGTGCCATTGAAAATTACTCCACTGAACCTCATAATATTTTATCAATTCTCCTAAATTCTCAATTATCAATTCTCCTATCAAATCTCCTAAATAAAAGTGGGATATCAAGCCAGGAACCTAGTATTGTCAAAGAAGGTAAAAAATTGTAAAAAGGCTTATAAAAATGAACAAAAAAAAACCAAAAAAAAAGAAACACAACAACAGCAAAAAAGCCTGTTGCATGTTTTGCCAGGGATAATTCCGCATGCTGGAATGACAAATCTTTATCTTATTCTAGTGAAGCACTGACTCCCTCAGAAGATGAAGAAGAATAACATATAGAAGAAGTAAGTCACCAGAATAAGATAAAATAAGTAGTGACTACCTCAGAAGATGTTCCAAGACTTCTCCCTCTCCCAGAATCCAGGGAGACGGGCAGGGAGCTGCTTGCTGCCAGCACACAGCTGCAAAACTCAGCGGAGTTCCTGACTCCTGGCACTACGGTCGTCCTTTCCCACAAGGGAAGCACCAATTAGTACTTGGTGCTGCACTTTGGACCCCTCCAATGTAACCAGCTTCCTCTTAGTATTTCCAAAGCGGTGACATTGCAAAAACTTACACACTTGAACAGTAGCACCTGTTCTCACAGATAAGATCATCTGTGTTTTTAGGAAATCAAACATGGGAATAGGACACAAATTGACTCTTACACTATGAGGTGTGGAAAACAAAGCTCAACAATGTGACAGTTCAGAACAAGTCATTAAATAATGTTTCTCCAACAAAAAGCATCAGACTCTAACACTTCACTTCTTTAGTTTAGAAAATGATAATGATTTTCATCTTACCCACAAAAGCAGCCATCTGAGCTGCTGTCCTTCCCACAGAGTTGACAACATCAGTTTCTGCTCCAGCCTCTAACATCATCCAGGTGATTTCTTTATTTCCTGAATTTGCAGGAAAGATATGGGAAATGAGCAAGGACAAATCAGAACTCGTAATTCTCTATGCTTCAGAAAAAGATGTACTGCATTTCTTAAAGGCCAGGAACAACACTGAGGAAAATGAATGTTCTTAATGTCATTATTTTAAGCATGTATTAAGAGAAAAGCATGTGCTTAATTTAGAGCTCTAGCAGGTGTAACTCTGCTCTCTATAATGCACATTCAGCTTCCCATGGAGCTTATGGGAGTCATACTCATGTAGCTAAACTAGAGGTGGGTCCCTCTGGACAGTAGTATAGAAGGAAATTCTACTAATCTAATGTAACAGTTCAACTACATTTGCTATTCTAAGAGGAAAAACACATTCAAGACTATGATGTAGCAGGAACACAGTGAACAGAACAGATTGTTCTTTCTCCACAGTGGGAACTGAGTGTTCAGACTGGGCTAAATACCAAGTAAAATGAAGCTAAAATTTGATGGGAAGATTAGATGACTTAATTGGTGCCCTTCAGAGACTAAAAAAGGACACTTGTCACCACTCCTGCTGGTTCTGCTTTCAAAGGTATTCTTACGTTATCAGTTTTCCTGCAGATGCTAAGTACAGAAAAGTGAATACAAAAAGGTGATGGTGGATGAAAATGAATGTTTAAAAACAAAGTCTCTGCATCAGTAGTGCTCATGTACCTTTTGTGCTCACAGATAACAGACTCTAAAGTCAACAATGCAGAAGCTTTCACACCCAGAATGACAGGCTAAAAGCTCAGCTGGGAGAAAATGGTAAAAATCCAGCATTTCCCATAAAGTTGCAGTCATTTAACAGCCTCTAAGAGTTTGTTCTCATCTATCTGCTGCAGCTGTGATAGTGCTCAATACCACAGAACACTGGAATTTCACAAAGCTTTTTACCAAAGTTGTAGCTGAAAAACAATCTGATGATCTAGTTAAGATTCATATACACACATAAGCCTTTTATTTTATACTTATGATGAAAGAAGGCAGTTTAAACTATACCTGCTAAGAAACCTGACTCCCCTAGAATCGCAATTTTGGGAAGACATAAGTGGCCTAGTAAAGAAGGTACTTAAAATAACCTAATATTCCCAAATCAAATCTTTTCTCCAAAAGGAACAATGTTTTAATGTAGTGTCTTTTTCTCACTCAAGGAAATTACTGTTCCTGCCATTAGGGAAAAAGAATAGCAAAAGGAAAGCTGCAAACCACCACTTGAGACAGGAGAAGATATATATATAGCTATAAGCACTCTCATAAAAAAAAAATAATGTAAGAGGAGAGTGAAAATTATTTTGAGGAAACAGGTTTTAAAACTCACTAAGTACATTTTTAAAAGCCCACCCAATAGTTGGAAAAATAATGTAGGAGAAAGACAAAATTTGAAAAATACGGGATTGAGAAGTCTCAAATATTACCAAAAGCTACGAGAAGATCATCATTTTCAGTGTGACACAGTCTAAGTAAACAGAAAGCATCCCACTGCACAGGAAAACTGTCCCAGGAAAGTGAATGTTGAGATCTCGAACAAACAGGACAAAGTAGGTACAGGACAAGTAGACTGTATGCCTCAAAATGCTGAACAAAATCGATTTTTATATGAGCCTGAACAGAGGCTCTCTTGTTGCATTGCCCACAGGATTTTACTGATCATGACATAGTTGCATGGTTCACATAAGTAACAGCAAATATATAAATAATAGAAGCATGTCAACACTTACTTTTAAATTATTAACTTATGGCAAATTGTACTCATTGATATCATAAAAATCAGTGATCTGAGTTTAGTAAGAAGTTACCTGAAAGTCCAGCAAACATCAAGGCAGTGTATCCGTGCTCATGCTCATTGCAGTTTACATCAGCTCCGTGTCTCAAGAGCAACCTACACATGTCCACCTTCCCTTTGTAAGCTGCGTGCATCAGAGGGGTCATGCCATGCTGGCAAAACAAAGGAGAAGCAAGTAGCATACAAAAAAACAATGTTACATCTCTTGATCTTCATACCACTGATCATTTTTACTTGGCCATACATACTCAATATAACTACCAAAGCCTGATGTAGTATTTTATTTACAAAAAACTTCACAAAATCTTCATGAAAAAATACGGTTACTAAAATGCAGCAGATTTCCATGTCAGTTTTCTGATTATCCTGTGCTATAGATTTGAAAACAGAGCAGCGTTGAACAAATGAAAACCATTTACAGTCAATTTATCATTGTCCTTTCATGTAAGACATTATGTTGAAGACAACTAATGTTTCTGCTAGTTGAAAAGCTTGGTTTAGAAAACTTGTTAGCTTCTTATGTTGTTCTTTTCTCCGCTGCTGTGGCTTATAGCAGCAAGAAAGCTAGAAATAGTCTGTTGCTATTTTAAACATTACAAAGATTTACAGTCTCTGAAACTCATCTTGCTCATTTTTAGTCATGATAACTAGTAATTTTGCCATCTGACTCTCTCCCACTTCTCTACCCTTTTGGCATTGTGTCCATGATCAGCCAGAGCTCTGAAAGCCCTCGTAAGGACACACGGGTCTTGTCAGACTTTAATACACCTGGCTGGTTTGATCAACTGGCCCTGTACAAAAAGGATTCGCTACAGCATGGGAGCACTGAGGTGTGACTATAAATGCAAAGCTGGGCAAACCCCAGAGGAAATTTTCAGAACTAGGGTGAACTGTTAGTGCAGGCTCTCTCCCTCTTCAAGGGCAGGGAGAAGCATGCTGCTGTTCGAGACAATTGCATGACACTCCATTTTCAGAATATAGTATGCTTTTTCCAATATGCTGTTTATTTTCACTTAACATCAGGTCAGGATTCATGTTATCAGCCAAGACACTTTAATTGCCCAAGAACACCCTCCAACACTGCACACCAAGGAGAGTGCTTTAGTTTGTCCCTGAAGAAAACCAAAATGGCATTCTGTTCCTTTCTCTGCCAGTCAAGGCTGTGTACTTGAATACATTCATGTAGACCATTACTGCAGCTCTGTAAATGCCTGGTAATGTGATATTCTGAAATGATGTAATTGTCAGTTTGAGCCTTAATGTATTTCTTGTTTCAATTTATGACTGAGTGAAACCAAATAAGTTTAATTTACCAGCATAATTAAAAAAAAAAATTCCTAAAGGTGAAGGAAACTGGAAAAGTTAAAAGTATAATAATTTTAAGGTATTACAGTTTTATTACTCTCCATCCTAACTGAAAATAATAAAAAGTGCTTACTTGATGCATTATATTTTAGTAACCCACATATTTTGGTAAACTACAATATAAACTGCCATTGAAGAAACAAAACACCTTAAGAGATCCCTTCATGCCTATGAAATAGACTGCTTTTGCTAGATTTCATTTGGGGTGTCACAAGTGGTGAATAAAGACTTTCTGTCCTACTATATAAAATACATTTTATTATATTACGTTTCGTAATGTTACATCAAAAGCAACTTTACAGGCCAATCCCAGTCTGGAGTCACAGTAGGATTTGTCTCGTTTAGCAGCACAGAAAGGTACTGCAGTAAGGAACTATAAACACAGCATGGTTTTGATGGGAGAAAAAAGTAATTGTTTTCTAAAAATTCTAAGTTTGATTATATCTTGAAAGCCAGTTGTTTCAATTAAGATCTAAAGATTATATGACAAAGTAAAGAAATGGGTTTGTTTTATCCTCTCCTCCCAGAAAACTGTTTTTAAAATCCTTTGATTAAATTTTGGAAGTGTCATTCTGTGGTGTGGATCAAAAAAACCTATCAGGCAGAAAATATGTGGATGGTGGCTATAAAATTGGATTTAAAGTCACTTAAATAACAGTTGTTCGCATTCACAGCAAACAAAAAAGGGTCAGGCTAGACTCAAATTTATCTGGAGATGCTTGGTATCCTGCATTATGTCCCTACAGTGAAACTGGATTGACCACAAATACTTTTCTCAGCCTGAATGTCAAAGACAGGTCCAGCAACAGTCTGTTTTCTCACAGACGACATTTGGATTGCCAATACAACGTACTTAAAAGACAAAACTTACAGATGGTTTATTAAGCATACAGATGAAACAAATATTTGTCCACTATGAAACATCAGATGAAGGATCCTTTTTCTAGCTGTTACCATGCAACATTCTTCTGACCAAAAAATCAAGCTTTTTAATCTTATTCCCCAGATAAAAATGAATCCTCCCCAGTTTTCTTTTTTTTGCAGGTATGTTACATAGTAACATCTCTTCTCTTCTGCAGGGCTGTAAGCATTCCCTTTATGTCTCACCATTCAAAAGTGCCTCTAAAAATTACCTGGAACTTCTCTTGACTGGGTTCTTCAGCTCACCAACCAACAAGGCCTCCCTGGCACAACAAGGCCCTTGGCACAGCCAGCCCAGCCATTACAGACCATCCTTCCCAGTCCCTCATGTTGAAAAATACCCAAAAGCAGACTGAGGAATGGGATTCCAAGAACTGCTGCCATGGTGGGGAAGTCAATTGATGAAAAAAACCACAAACAGCAAACTATGGGGTCACTGGAGGGGCAGGGAGATGAGTACCAGAACCAGGGAGGGGTTCGACTCCACCACCAGCAGAGGAAGAAGAAAGCAGGTCAAATTCTCTTCAGCATCCAGCTGAGGTATGCTTGAATGGGATTAATAAAAACAAATTTATAAAGATAATTAAATGGTAAGGCAACCTTCTGCCTCCTAGGAACTACAAAGGAAATTTCCAACAAAACTCCTGCTCAACCTTCATCAACCAGAGAAATGGGGAAACACAGAACAGCTAGGGAACAAGAAGTGGGACAAACAAACAAACAAACCACAAACAGTATCTTCCACTCCAGTGACATGTGCATATTTAGCACAAAACCTCTCCATTTTGTGAACACTTAAACACTCATGCTGACTGTGTAAGAACACAGACATCATGTGTGTATTGTTTTGTGGATAACAGGATGACAATTCACCACTGAAATAGCAACATAAACCCGTGTTACTCAAGTGACAAGCGCAATCCAAGTGCTCCCAACATTCCCATGCTCACTTCACCCTTCTCCTCAACCATGAAACCGTGTCAAGATGAGGCATACAGGCTGGATTACACTGGAGCAGTCCTTCAGCAGGTACTGGGGTACAGTAAGACATTGCACATGCGAGTACCGGCTATTCAAATAAGGGGGAAAAGTTAAAAAGAAAAAGAAAAAACCTAGCTGAAAAACTGCTGTAGACACTTGTATGCCAGCAATATTGAAGCACCTCTCCCTCTCCCAGCTCATTTTCCAATGAGGAACGCAGCCCCACAATAACACAGAAAGAGTGTCTTATTTTACCCTTTAGGTTCAGGCAACAGCTCAAGTCAGAAAATTATAAACAAAACACATAACTCTAGGTTAGGCTTTTACTTGAGACAGTATTTGGGAAATTACTAAAAATGATGTAAAAAGAACAGGCGCTACAAGGCAGAAATACTTGCTGATGTATCCCTTCAAAATCAACTCTCTTGTACTGAATGCTGTTAGTCTAGAAATACAACTTGACTCTTCACTGGATGAAAGCCTCTAGAAATTTCACCCTTCAAGCTTTTGAGTAAGACTCCTCTTACACATCTTAAATTTCCTGAAAGCAGGATTTGGAAGGAGGTCAGTTACATGCACAAATAATTTTAGCTGTAGCTAAGGATGGACTAATTAGAATATGAAATACTGTTCAGTAAGTGTCGATCACAGCTATAGTTCTCCTTTATAGTCATCCTGCTCAGCTGTTGGTTTCACATATGTAACACATTAGATTCCTCACATGATCTTTCAGTTCATCTGCAGTGATGAAAAGTTAAAGCCTACATCAATCAGCAACCTGAACTGAAACCAGATAATTCTTACTAGCAGTGGAATTTTCTTTGGTTTGTGCATTTTGAAGTACTATGTAAAAAACATCAAAAGACAAAACTCTTCCTCCTCAACAAAGGCCAATGATCTGGCATTTTCTGCCAGCATAGGATTTTCACACTAGAATAGAAAGACCTGAACAACCCTCCACTGAACACACTCAGTATGAGCGAAGCTACACACATGTTAGCCATGAATAAGTAGGCTGCTGCTGTAATTCCCAGGAAGTGTTTGGTTCTGTAGCATAGAGAAGTGGACTGTTTCTAAATGATGTATTACCAAACTGAACAGCTGAATTACCAAACTAGAGGACAAAAGTAATGCTCCTAATGCCAGATGATAATTCTGTATGTAAGAAGATTATGAACAACCTTACAATTATTTTAAATAGAGAAAAATTATGTACTTTTCAGGTCAAGTCTGTTGGGTTGATCTGCAGAAAACAGGGGATATAGTACTGAAGTGCTCCTTTGCGGCCTTAACTACCAACATGAGCAGAGGAAACTTCCACAGTTGCAAAGCCCATGGGCTTCCTTGAGCCTGCCCTTCTATAACAATCTGAAATATTTTTGCCACATGATGCAGATAGAGCTCAATTCAACAAAGTGCTGATAAAAAATCACAATATTTACAAGCTCTGCACTCTCAGGGGAAAGAAAAGTTCTGAACACTTTCTACAATACTAAATTTCCAAATTAGCAACCACTCCATTTAAAAATGACTAAGCAGTGTGCATTTAAGTTAAATATATTGTGTTTATTTTATATCCATTTCTACAGCCCATCTATTTGTCCTTACGTTTGAGGACACCTGAACATTTTAAATGTCCCTGAAGTTTTAAAGTTGCCAAACTGTTAAAGACCAGTTTGGAAGAAAAGCCATTGCACTTGTTTTCATAAAGACACAACAAAACAATTTATTTGGCCAGAAAAGGTGCTGAGAAAAAACAGGACTGTAACTGCTGAGTATCTCCAACTTTCTGGAAGATGAGCATCTGGAAAACTCATTTGAGTGAAGGGATCTTACTCTGTGCTGACATTCCCAGCAGAGCTCGGCAGACAGCAGGAGGTGAAGGGTATGAGGGAGTCTTGGAACAAGGGCAGGAAAAGCAAGCAGACTTAGAGGAGTAATTTTTTATTTTTAAATACATGTACCAACAGCAGAAGCAATGCTGAAATACTGCATCCAGTTCATACTACGTTTTTAACGTAAGAAGCCAAAACAAGTGGAAAGGATTTGAAAAAGAGCCACTATTATAGCTCACTTGCTGCAGAAATAAAACTTAAAAGGTCACTGCATCTGGAAGATGTTGAAACGTGATTTGGTCCTTGTCTAAAGGTACATAGAAAAAAGACAGCTGATTGCTAGTAGTTTTTAATCTACAAGAAAGTGGATCCAAGCAGTTAGAATATATGGTCAAACCAAAAATGAAAGGAACAGATTATGTGTGGGTTTTTTTAAAATTTGGAAGTGCACTATGTAACAACCTACTTTTGATGCTGTGCGTTCTTCAGCCTGAAATTATTAAATTGTGATTGCATGCTTGCTGTACCACAGCTAGAAGATAGAATTACATTAAACCTGTGCTCATTCTGTGGATTCTCTCATGTAAAAAAGTCTTCAAGGATGGAAATGAGTTCCTAACTGAATTGAGCTCCCACTTCAATTCCTAACCATTCCATTTCAGGGCTCCCTTACTTCTTCACATTAATAAAATAAGTAACAGTAGTAATATAAATGTGAATTTCAGAATAAGCAACTAAAGCTACAGAGATAAAAAAAAGACCTGATGCACTGAGACCAGTCTCCAGTTGTGGCAACAATGAATAACAGATGAAGCTGATGTCTAGCTGGGATTTCACACACTCTTACTTATGTACAGATATTAGAATAACACATTGGAGTGAAAATGGGTTATAAAAGAAAAATTGTAAAGCTCACACAGCTGATGGATTTAAGAAATCTAAACAAACTTGTTTAAACTGTACTGTTTAATATGCATGATTACACACTATTCTTGGAGTAAAAAGGAGTCTGCAAGAAGTCATTGCATAAACTTCTAAAGGTTTATGGGCGTTATGTGTATTTAGTCAGATGTGAGCCTTAGGCAAATACCGTTAATGCTATTTCTTCTACAACAATAGCCTGAGGCATAACTCAGATATGGTTTCTTTGAATAAGCCATATCCTCTCAACACTAATCCTGGATGTCATACTAATACTGCAGCAAGGCTGCTGTCATTCAGCACAACTTCAGCAATTACACTTAAGGAAAACCTTTTGATGTCCATACAACGAAGCACACTTGCAAACATATTTATATTGTGTCTTGGGTGCCTAGAGTTCACTAGAAAGCTTAGTTTGACTAGTTTTACAGAAACTTGTTGAAATTCATACAATAGAAACTCAGGTTTAGTATTTAACTTAAGAACAATCAGAAAATGGGTCTGTTGGCAGAAAAAAAGGCTAATAATATCCCATGAAGATACCTGGCAGAAAAAGCGGCAAATTTTCTCCATTCAGCATTCACGAGACCTCATCTATAATATACCCTGTCCCATTTTGAGCCTTCCTCTGCAATAAAGACATGGATAAACTGCAACAAAACCAATGCAGTACCACCACTACACGGTCATAACCTGAGCACCTGACAGTGAAGAGAGGCTGCAGGAGCTGGTCTGGCTCAGCCTGGAGAAGAAATGGATTTTGTGGGACCCAACAGGAGCCTGACAGAGTGATCATGAGAAGACAAACTCTTCACTTACGGTGGTAGGAGGGCAAGAGACACTGAGCCTAAGCTAAGGTTCAGACATAAGTGAAACACTTTTTCACCAAAATCACAGTAAGAGAGTAGAACAAGCTGCCCAGAAATATTGTACAGCCTCCATCCTTAGAGATTTACAAGGCCAGACAGGTCAAAACTCAGAGCAATTTCATCTGACCCTGGAGCTGAAGCTGCTTTGAGCCAGAGGCTGAACTAGACACATTCCCAGAATTTCCTAGTGATTCCTATAAAATTATAAAGCTGTGAAAAAACCACAAATTAACATTTAAATTGATAAATTATACATGGATTTAACACGCATGATGGAGAATTAGTTTTGCTTGCATGTTACATTTCATATTAATGTTGCGTGCTTTAGAAAAACATTGTAAAAAGAAAAAGAGGAAACACGAATGTCACGTAAGGTTCCTTTCTCCACAAACATATTCCCATCTTCAGGCAGCACTTCAGGACTTAATTTTCTACATGTTTACCACACCCACTTGTATGAAAGGCTGTGGTTCCATTTCTGATCGAGCTATCCACCTTCCAAGTATGTTTGAGACTCACGCATGGGATGGGGACAGGTGCTGTGTCTGCCACAGAGGGACTAAGCAGAGGGACTACTGCTTGTGAAGGTGACAAGAAGTCAGGGAGCACCCCCATGAGTTTTGCTGCAGTGTTTATCTTACCTTACAGACAAAGCTCACGCTGGAAAATACTTAGTACTTTAGTACTTTAGTACTTTTTAAAGTGTAGTACTTTAAATAACATTAAACTATAAAAGTTTCTTAAAAAACCAGTAAGAACTCTTCAAAGGTTCATAATTCACTGCATCCAGCTGCAGGCTGGAAGTATCTCGAGATATTTCAGGGCTATAGCAATTGCTGTTGGAGATATGTTATTTGACAACATGAAAGCCTTCAGAGCTAGCATGTTACTTATTAAACTCAGCACAATGCTTTCACAGTTTTGCAGTACCTCATCCAGGCAATTGACACGAACATTCTTGCTCCCCAGTAGCCTTCCAGCCTCCTCGGTGTTTCCTTTAAATAAAAACAAAAAGACACAGAGAGAAAAGGGGGTGAGAAATAGAATTAACTGAGAATCTGGAAGAAAATGGTCATTTCCATTTCTCATTAGAATCAAAATCTTTGTATGTTAACTGCTTGGGACCACCAATAAATTAATTGCACTTAGTGAAGAAGCTCAGGAATGAACAGTGTTATTAATTAACCACCAATAAATTAATTGCACTTAGTGAAGAAGCTCAGGAATGAACAGTGTTATGTTCTAGAAGCTAAAAGCCAAGAACTCACAACATCAAAGAGCAGTTGGAAAGCATGAACTACAAGGAAACATCCATTTTTTGTGAAGTAACTGATCTACACACACAAGAACGGGACACTCACATAAACAGCACATGAACAGCTCCAAATGAGCATAACGATACTAAGCATTTTAACACATTTTGTACTTCCATCTCTTTTGGAGCATCTTTTGTCTAAAAGAGCTGTCTACATTCTCAAAAAAGGAAATTACCTCACCTCAAAGACTTTTTGGTTTGAATGAAACATGCTTTATCATTTTCTCACATTATTTTTCTGTTTCAATTTGAAATTTGCAACGTATCACATTCACAGGAGTGGAATGAATTTGCTTTTGGTAATAGAGAACAGAGATAGAAAGGACGAGGACCCAGGTAGCTTGATTGTTCACGTTTCTAAAAATCGCCAAATGCATAAGTAGACTGAAGTCTGAAAAAAAAAAGTGCCAGGAAAAACAGGCTACACCTTTTTCAATTCTACTGTCCTACTATTTTTCCATTCATTACCAAAATCCTTTTGGCTTAGGCACAGGTCTAAGAACCTGATTTAAAGCCCATTGGAGGAATATTCAAATATTGCCAATGCAGCTTCTACAGGCGCAAAGAAATAAAAGAACACTCCAAGAGTCTGAGTTTGGAGAATATTTATTGCAAATTAACAGAAACTTCTAATTACTGATTCAACAATAAGCAAAGCTCTTTCAGCAGTGATGTGCTCAATAAAAATAAGCACTGCATCACTTATTTTAATGATTTTCATGTTTATCTTCACTCTTTCAGAAGGAGGTGGTCATCCAGCAATTTTTCAGCAAAACAGCTGTTGCAACTTCAGTTTTGGCTAAAAATCCCATTGAAATACTAGAAATAATTTATTTTCATAAGGCTGTTTGGTGTGGTTTAACTATACTACAGGAGCTTTTACCATTTTCTTTTTAATTCAGTAATTTCAAGAAAAAAAGACCTGACTCACCTGAGTCATCTCATACATTTAGTAAAGAGCCCTGACTGACAGTCAGGGGGAACTATCAAGTAACTTACTCCCCCTACACGTTAGAAGCTTCAAAGAACAAACATCAGTAAGAGAAAGTCTTCAAGGGGTGATCTTCAAGTAAATTTTAATACAAGCAAAGCAAAATTGCATTTACAAACTCAGAGTTCCGTATGACAAAACATTGAAGAATTTGCAAACAAGACACTAAACTGATGGAAGTCAGACTTCTAGAACTGCCTAGAGCTAAAAGTTGGAGCCAGGCTCTTCATAGTGGTGGCATGGTAGGAAGCCAAGCGGTAAAAAGCAGAAGCTGAAATAAAAGGAAGCTTCACACTGGATATAAGGAAAAACATTTTCACTATGACCTCAGTAAAGCAAAGAGGTTGCCCAGAGACACTGTGCAGCCTTCCTCCTTGGAAGTTTTCAAGACCTGATAGGATAAAGCCCTGAGTGATCACATTTGACCTCACAGCTGATGTGTTTTGAGCAGGAGGTTGGCCTAGAGACCTCCTAAGGCCTCTTCCAACCTGCATTATCCTATGACCCTAATCAGAAGCATCAGGTAAATTAGACAGAGCTGTCTGCAAGACCAAGGTCTGAAACTCTTATTAAAGTGAGTCAATCAAACTGGTTCTGGTCCACAATAAATTCACTGCTGGTTATCCTACGCTTGTGTCTCTGACACAGAGGAACATTTTAATACAACTGAGAGTGAAGCACAAAAACTGTAGTAAAACTTTCATGGGCTCAAATTGCCTGGAAACTACATATAGAAATGCATAGAACACAAGGTGTTTTTAGTTCACCTCCAACTAATGTTGTTCATGAATTTTTACCCTCCAGTTGGCGAGTAACTATCTAGTCGGGGTTATGAAATTCACGTAGCTGGACTGGGAAACACAAATGACAGAAAGTTACCCTGGCAACAAGCATGTGTGACGGACAGTGTGATGAAACTGCAACACTCGCATGAAACGCAGAATCACAGAATGGATCAGGTTAGAAGGGACCACAGTAGTGCGGTTATCTGGTCCAACCTCCCTGCTCAAGTAGACTCATCCTAGAGCACATGGCATAGAATTACATCCAGACAGTTCTTTAATATCTCCAGTGAGGGAGACTCCACAACTTCTCTGGTTAATCTGTTCCAGTGCATGGTCAACTGCATAGTAAAGAAGTCCTTTCTCTTATTCAAGTGGAATTTTCTGTGCATCAGTTTCTGCCCATTGCCTCATGTCCTGTTGCTTGGCACCACTGGGAAGTGCCTGGCTCCATCATCTTGAAACCCCTCCTTCAGATAGACATTGATCTCCTCTCCTCTCTCTAAGAAGACAGTATAAGATAGTGTACGGGACAGTAAAATAGAATATTATATGGGATAAGAGGCGCACAACACCACAAACAAGCTCAAGTTCTGGCAATGTGAGAATAACATGCCTGAAAAGATGCCCTGGTCTGGCAACAGCACAGGGATAAAACCTTACAGCACGCTAGAAGACTAGATTACCCCCAAAAACTTTTTTTTTTTTTTTTGCCAGTGGACATTAAAACCAATAATTAGGCAAAGGGCAACAGACACTGCCAATAAGACACAAGGTTTCCTTGGCAGAGTTAGACCCGCCCAGCTGAGCCTCCCCAGCCCCACTGCACCGCAGCGCGCCCCCCACTGCACGCCCTGGGTGACGCGGGCCTGTCCGAGAGGGAAGTAAACCATGGGAACAGCCACTCTGCCCGGCAGGGCGAAGGGTGACGGCCCGAAGGCGACGCGGGAAGGCAGGAGGCCCTCAGCGCCGTGACCTGAGAAGCGCGGCCGGGGACGAGGGGAGCCCGCGGCGAGCGGCCGATAACGGCGCCTCACCCGCCGCCCGCAACGTGCGGGGACACGAAATCCCTCCCGGGGCACGGCCAGCGGGGCCCGTGGGAGCTGCGGCCCGGGGCCGCGGGCGGCGAGGGCCGGGAGGGCTCACCTGTGGCGATCACTGCCAGCAAGTCCTTCTCCTCCGCGCTCAGGTCGCCTTTCCTGGGGGGAGCCATCGCGGCCCCCGCGCACGGTAAGGCGGGATTAGCCCGGGACGGCGCCCGCGGCACCATCCCCGCCCCGCTCCTCACGGAGTCTTCCGCCCGCAGCCCCGCCCTGCCGGGTCGACTGCGGGGCGAACCATTCTTGCCCAGGGATGGGGGTCACTGCGTGCCAGCCTCTCGCCCACCGCCAGCTTCCTACCCGGTGCTGCCGGAGAGAAGGAGCTTGTCCGCTCTTGCCCCTTGTTTTTAAGTTGAGAAATGCGTTACGCTTTTCTTTTGTATCCTCTTTTTGGCTTCTCCGCCGCTCCTTCGTTCCTCCCCCCCGGGGAGGTGCCGTGAGTGGTGCGGGCGGGCGGAGGCGCCCGTGTGTCAATGTGTCCGTCCTTCACTCCTCCATTGTCTCCCGCCGTCGCTGCTGCCGTCGTGCTCGCTCGCCCTCCCCGCTCGGGTCCGCGCAACCACCCGACAGGTGCGGCCGGGATGGGGAGAGTGCCGGGCGGGAGCTGTGCCGGAGCCCCGCCGGAGCCCCGCGGCCGCGCTGCCCAGCGACGGCGGCTGCTGTGGGGCAGCTCCGGCCGTGCGGGCGGGCGCGGCGGCCATGGTGGGGCAGGGCGGGCGGCGGCGTCACAGCCCCGGTGTCGGTGCTGGACCCCGGGTTCGGAAATGCCGCCGTTCGCGGGTTTGCGGAGTACCGGCGGCGCCGAGTCCGCTGCGGGCGGGCGGCGGTGCGGACTCTTGTGCCCTTCTTTCCGTGCTCCTGCTTTCCTGCCTTTTTATGGCATCGGTTGGTTGGGTGGTTGGGCTTTTTGTTGTTTTATTTTTTCCAGGCAGGAAGAGCGTTTTGTTCGGCTAAAGCGGCCGAATGGAGCCGTGGTCGTGCCACGGCATCGTGTCTCCAGGAGGAAGCGGGCGCTGATGGATCGGGAGGGGAAGGAACGCGCTCAGGGTGTTCAGAGCGGTGCCTTTTGTTGGCGCCTTTCTAAAATTAAACTGTTGGTGGAAAAATAATCTTTGTTATAGATCCAACTTTCCACTATTCCAGTGGAAGCTCGGTAGGCGCAGGGACGATCCTGCAGATTCCTTCCAAGAGACAGAGACTGAGGTTTAACATATTTGATTTTTGCCTGTATTTATACCAGAGAAAAGAGCAGGACCGTGGTACTTGATGCTGACTTTTACCCTCCTTTGCCCTACTCTTCAACGTATATTTTTTGTGTCCTTCCTTTTAAGGAACCCTTTTTTTTCCTGTAACTAATTTATAAAGGCATGGCTTTATCAGCAAGACATATTTTTCCTTTCCTTAGTACTTGCAGGTTATCTCATATTGAAATATTTAAATACATATTGAAATTTCTAATACTAATCTTATTCTCTATTTTAATGCCTGTTGATGATTGTTGGCTGACTTTCAGAAATGGTTAAGTCTCTCTCATAGAAGAGCGTATCTCTGAATATAGTGTATCTTTGTAACTGGGTAAAAAAAACAAAATGTAATACAATTTTGTTTTAACTAAACAGCCAAATTGTATACGTTTCCATGTTTTTAAAAATCATGGAAATACAGGGATGTACCACCATCTAGTTTTACTTGAATCAACAAGTGTAAATAAAAGAGATTGGTTTGGACTTCAGATTATAACAGATTCACTTGACTTTTTTTGTGGGAAACTAAAAATGTCTTGAAGGAAATGCCATTGAAGCACAAGTGCTTTTAATACTCTGATCCAGAAAACGATCCTCATCTAGTGCTAACAGAAGCATGTCACTGGCTGAACCATGAAGGCTGAAATTAGGGTTTAAGTGGTCTTTTGTTGGTTCACTGCAGGGTGTGAATTTTACCTGCTGTGAACAAATTTTGTCATACTACAATGCCCTGATAATCTCTGTGGCACTATTAAATAGCAATCTTCAAGCTTTTTTTTGCATTAAAAAAAAAAAAACAAAAACAAACCAAACCAAAAACTGTAGTACATTCAGGACAGAAAAGTATGCATATGACATTCCTTTTATTTAACATGAGAATGTCACTATTGCCATCCTGCCCTTGTTCACAGAGTGAACAGTTTTTCCTTGGCAGCTTTACTGGGTCTCACTTGGTGACTAAGGCTACAGGAGTGTTCCGTCTGCAAGGGTAATAAAATACTTTCAGTGCTAGTTAAAACATGTTTCTCACTCTTACCTGGCTTCTGTGTGACCTTCAATCCTGTTATATGCAGACATTTCGCAATATTCAGATTATCCTTGTGAGATTGTGATGAAGTGGCATTGCCTCCATTTTATGAACATAATTTGAAGCGTGGAGGGAACAAGTGATTTTTTTTTTAAGTGGTGTAGTCAGGAGTCAGTGTCAGGGCAGGGAGCTGGAACATGAAAATATAGGTTCTCTGCTTTGTGTCTTTCCCTTTAATACATTTTCTTTTATCTGCTGCATCTGTTTGTTTCACATATTTAACATGTGTGTATTACTGCTTGGTAATTAATAATTTATATTTTGGGTATTACAGAGGGAGAAGGAAACGTTAACCTCGCTGTGATTCAGAATATATTTAAGATTTTAAATTATATGTTTACATGTTAAAAATTTCCCATTTCCTCATCAGTTGATACATCTGGTACTTGTGATTTGTGAAGCAGGAACCAGCGGTGGCATTTTTCCCCAGTGGTTTGCTGGTATTACTGCATGGAGGTGTGCTCATGGGGATTTCTGATAGCTGTTGTTACCAATGTGTAGGTGATCCTAAGTGCCCATGTGCAATTGCCAGGGGTAAGATTCATGCAAGAAGATAACAAGGATTTCTTTAATTAAGTAACATTCATTTTGAGAGACTGTACAGAGCAGGAACCTTTTTTTTGGGTCGGTTTGGGGAGAAGAGACCTTGGAGGGTGCGCCATGAAATTCTCAGTCTTTGCATGTGGAAGAGAGGGAAAGGAAATGCTGAACTGGTTTTACTGTTTTCTCTCAAATGGCCTACCTTCACTAGTCTTGGAGGGTTGCCTGAATTCTGGGCGTGTACTCTGCAAAGGTCAAAGATCCCATAGTCTCTTTCAGTGCCTAGGCCTGGCAGGGTCAGAAACCTGTCTGACCCACTACATTTTGTCTAGGGGAAAATAAAATAGTAGGTCAAACAAGTACACATAGCTCTGTGACTTATTTCCTAGCTCCCATCTCACTCTTTAGCTAGGGATTTCCTCAGCACGAAGTGGTGTCTTTGTGTTTACCTTTATATTTGACAGCTTAAAGTATACAGCATCCTATGATTATAACTTTCGTGACTGCTTGAAAAAGGACTGCTTCTTTCCTGTTTTTGAACCTGCTACTTCATGATTTTGTTCAATTCCCAGCCCCCAGTTCCTGTTTTGGGAGCTGATGAGGAATTGGTTCCTGTTCAGCCTTGACATGCAATCAGGCCTTGACAGACCTGTGGTGTCCTCTGCCATCGTCTTTTTGCCGAGCTGAAGTCTTAGGTGTATGTAAAATCTGTTGCATCTTTTTGCCAAGTGTGTTTTTGAAAACTAGCTCTGTCTTCCTGCATGCCCTGGGCAGTAGGAAATCTCCTTCAAGTGGAGTTGAGCCTTGCAGACAGACCCCCACTGGGTTTTGGTCCTGCTGTCTCCAATCCTTATAATTATATCCTGGCCAAAGTTAAGAGGATGTAATAGGATTATTCATTTAGATCTATTCAAGTTCATGCCAGTTCAAGGGGTTTTTACTGCTAGAAACATCCTCTGTTTTTTCCTCTCAGATCTCAGAAATAGTAATCTGTGGATGAGTTACTTCCGCGCCTCCGCAGCCCTGTTGATTGGCATTGTATAATTCTTAGACTTCTTTAAGGGTTTTTATTTTATTGTAAGGGATGTTTTTTCAACTTTCATCTGTTTCTGGATCTCAGGGCAGCCACTTGGTCTTTGTTATGATCTGTCAACGTTGCTAAGGCCTGTTTTATACCAGAGGGTAGATTATAAAACCACAGAAAAATAACTGAAACTGGTGAACACTGATACATGTTTTTGAGCACAACTGGTGTATCCACAGTAGCTACACACAAGGTATTCCTGTAGCTAAAATGCTAATCTGAGATCTCGATAGAAATCTCCACCTGCTACCAATTCCTTGTGAGACCTTGCACAAAATTAGGCTTTCTCTACACTTTGAACTTTAGAAGCAAATCCCAGGACTTGCCACTAGCTGTATCCGAAGTCTGGCAAGATGAGGCTTATGCTTCTTTCATCTTCTCTTGAATCTTGACTTGAAGGATCGTTCCATATATGGGACAGAAGGACACCAAAGTATTTTCCAAAAGATTGTCTGATCCACACTATAGGATGAGCATGGTTGAGGTGAACGGTGTTCTCTGGCAGGAAATACAGGTCAGAGCAGTGTGAAAATACCAGTTTGAGGCTTGAATGTCTGTATAATGGTAAGGAACTCCTGTCTGGGCTTAGTCTGATTTAACTTGGGTGTTGGTTTGCTCCAAGACTTGACCTGATTGAACAGAGCCAGCTTTGCTGGTTTTGCACTTAAAATATATCCAGAATAGCAGTCACCTGTAGAGTTTTCTTCTAAGAAAACTGTTCACAAGTTTATTTGTATATGTTGCGAAGCACATTTTTGAGAATAGGCTTTTATTTTTGTGTGTCTTTAACTGCTGGTCCTGCCAGGGCAACCATAATCTTCTCACAGGGAATGAGGATTAACGGAGCAAAGAAGAAAGTTCAAGGTGCTTAGGTATTGTTATGATGATCATGGGCAATGTAAGTGCCTCAGATGAATGTGTATTTGTACTACTTCATTAAAAGCTTCCTTTGAAAAAGTCAGCATTGCTTTCACAACAAAATCAGATATGTGTACCTCTTTCTTCTTTTATATACTCAGCATAGGAAAAAAATAAATGCTATTTTACAGGTTGAGTTCACATTCTCTTAATTGTTTGTTCTGCTGGTTCTAGCATGAATGGCTTACTCAGACAGTACATGCTTTGTGCTTTTCATGTGTAGCTCTGAGTCACTGTGGTTTTATTGAATTAAAAGAAATCTAAGCTTTAAACACATTGTTTCATGCCTATGAATTCCACATAGTTAGGTACTTGCATTTTTTGAAAGAGATGCATGCAAGCAGCTTTTTGCTCTTAAAGACTGAGATGTGTTTAATGACAGCAGAGCAATATGTGTCAGAGTATGTCTGAGCACCTTTGCAAGATTAACTTCTTTCCCACTTAAGTTTTGCAGGTGGTAGCAATAACCCAGTAATGCATTAGCACAGCTTCTCTAAGAGTTGGTTCGCAGTTGCTTTTCAGACAGATGTTCCTAAAATAAATTCAAAATTTCAGAGATACAAAGCAAATGAAATTACATAGAGGTGCAGAAGGAGAAGAAAAACTACAGAAGTGTGTAGAAGGAGATTGAAAAACTACAGCAAATATAGAATTTGTACTGGTTTTAGGGATTCATGAGTGCAATACTGGGAAAAACATTGTTAGCAGTGTTTAGTCAGTGACAAACTTTTCTTTAGTGAAGAATGGTGGAGGCACTTGGGTTAAACATTTAATTAGATCTAGTTAGTGAGTAATTTTTTTAACCTCCAGACAGGATTATTTAAACTCTGCTTACAGTCATGTGCAGATATATGTACCTCTCTGTAGGCTTAAGGTTATTTTTTAGGACAGAGGAATTAGATCATGCATTGAATGGATGTGTGCTGTTAAACTCAGATTGCTTTAAGAGACATCATCTTTTATTCTGCATTTTCTGTCCTCATTCTTCTGTGCAAATTCGAGAATTTCTACATCTGTGTTGCTCATAAGGAAATGGGCTGTCACCCGCATCTGTCTCTCTGCCTGAGCTTACAGGTGAAATAATTTCATTTTGATATTTTATGAGCAATAAATCACCTGTGAACTGCTATGATTGCCCATTAAACTGTAGATTTGATTCCTGAAATGGTTTCTTTTTCCATGTGATTCAGTGTTGATTAAAAATTACTCTTTCCCTCAACTGCAACAGTACTTACATATTAAAGTAGTAACTGTCTGTTCAAAGATAAATAAGCTACTCAAGGATCACTCAGACGTAATCCTTGTGTGTGAGAGGAAAATTGACAAATGGAAAAAATCTATTTTTTTTCCCTAGGGAAAAGTCTGTGAAGTGCAGTAATCCTCTGTGATGCCTAAAAACCCGTTTGAACCTACTGTACCGTAGTTCTTAAATGTACCTGTAGATCTTGCAAGAGACTGCAAAAGTCAAAAATGAAAAGCCAAACAGAGTCCAGTACCCACGTGCAGTGGTGTGGTGGCTGTTTTACTGCACTGTAGTGCCCTTTACCATTCTTGCGTGCTGTACAGCTGAGACCAGAATGAAACACTTGAGTTTCAGGCTTTAACAGCTTTGGTCTTTTGTAAAGTGTGGTTGTATAGTGCAAGCACAATACAGGGAACTCATATGTTTGTAACAATTTGCTGGTAAAACTTGGATCGCTGTTTGTGATGGAGATGGTTAAGTCCAAGTGTGGCAACTTATGTAGGTCAGATTTCAGGACTCTTCTCACTCCATCTTTAGATACAATTTTGGTGGCTAAGCTGCTTTTAATAAAGAAAAACATCTTCCTCACATGTGCTGTACAAAACAAATAATCAATGTTGATTTACTTGTTTTGGGTTTTTAAATTACAGCAAGTCAGGGAAATACTTCAAGGAAGTAAATCAGTAGTAATTCCTACTTTGTCTCTGAGAGCTTTTAGTTGCTGTGTCTAAGAGCTTTTGAAATTAGAAATGTGGTTTTTTTCTACTACAGAAACTATAGAATGAATTTTAAAATTTCACTGAGTCCTTCATACATACATATGTTTTGGCATTCTGTATAAGGATTTGCTCTGCAAAATCTGAGCTGTTCTTAGGTTGAATGGAGAAGTTTTATGTAGAGATCACTTGCAGTTTTTGCAGACTCATAGGGGCAGACAAAGATTACTGCTTTTATTCAGTCTGTAAGATGATGGATTACCTCTAGTGAGAATTAGGACTGGAGACAGACAGGTCAGGCAAAGGAAATGCTAGGCACAGTCTGGGACAGAGGTTGGCCAGGGACATTGGAAGGAAGCATCTTCTGTGATGTCTTGAATCCCAACGAGTTACACCCTCCTACAATTCCTTCAGCTACTGCAGGCAGAACAATTAAATATGACTTTGGGGTTGTACTTGCTTGTAATAACTACTGTCTCGTGTTTTCCTTAGATGTGTTTTCATGCAGAAAAGGAGTCTAAGCAGTTCAGCGGCTTGTAATTTGCAAGCTAAAGTGATCCTTTCATTTTAGGTTTTGTTTCCATAAGTAAAATCCTCTAGTTCTCTAGAAATGTTTTTAAGAGGGAAGATACATTCAGTGCATTCAAGTTATACATTAATCATTTTCTTCTGATAAGACACAAGGGTGAAATCTTGGGAAGATACTACTGAGCATTGGATACAGGGCTTGTCATTTATTTTCGCTATCATTTCATGCCTTGAGGAACAGAAAATTAGAAAAACAAAGTATGTTACTTCTTTTAAGTGCTTGAGGATAAGTCAGCCCTATAGAAGAGGGGATGGTGAGTTCCTTTTCAGTCTACAACCTTCTTTGTATGCACCAATATTGATGTGAGTTTGGTTTGAGTCTGGTTGATGGTTTTTTCTATGTCTCTGCACCTTTCTGAAGCCTGTGTTAAGTCTCTTTTGTCTTTGCTATATAGAATAAAGGTCTGCTTTGGCTACTGTTTTAATGTGTGGCTTCTTGTGACTGTGACCTGAGGATCCCAAAATCATTAGCCAGTGCTATGGAAACCCAGTGTTGTGCTGTTGAATACCATATTCTGCCGAGATGTTTGTGAGTTTCTTTCTCTACATTTTGTATGACAAGAGGCCCCAGTCAGTGTACCTCCTGGGTATGAATCCTTGGCTCTGGCCTTCAAATTTAGCATCCTGCCCATCCATCTCAGCTGCCTTCCCAGCATGAGGAAGCACCTATTTCTATGCTCCAGCATGTGCATGAGGCCTTTTGCCAGGTTTTGTCTTTGGCTGTCTTGTTTTTTGAGGCTCTGTTAAATGGCTTCTTGAATTAGAAGAAGGAAGGATGCACATAATTCTCTGGAAGAGCCAAGGGAAGTGCTTTATTTTGTCAGTTTATTCCTGCTAAATTGTTTATTGGTGTATGCTGAAAAGTGCCTTTTTCCAATGTACTCTGCCATCAGTATGTCAATTTGCATTGCTGTTGTGCCTCCGAGATTCTTCGTGATGATGCTGGACAGGTTGGTTGGTGATTCACACTGCTAAATTGCCAATGCATTAGACTCTCAGGTCTCTCCTGTGAGGAAGTTGTGCAGTTCTTGAACTTTTATCTGTGAGCCGTGGTTCCCAGCTCACTGAAGCCAAATGTGGCAAGCCAAAGCATTTCATGGGTAGCCTGTTGGATGCTAGGATTAGTTTAGTATCTTAGTGCCCTGCCTAAGCTTTATTTTGTTGACATATAGAAAGGCCTCATTCTTTCCCCATTTTTCTTTGTCCTGTCAGTTTAAACAATTGTTGACCTTTTCAGTAGATATTGGCACCGCAAAAGCAGTGTTACAGTATGAGGAGACAGCATAAAGTCTTTTGAAGCTGAGGGAGAGCAAGATCTTGGTGATGGGGACAAGAACTGTAGGCCATGTTCCCCATTTATTGTTTTCAACATACTTGTTAGTTTTTTTTTTTATCCCAAGATAAATTACTTAATTTATGTTGAAAACTAGGCTACTAAATTACTGAGTAGAGTACCTTAATTCATCTTCCTTGGTTAGTAAAGGTTCATGTTGACATATTTTTATCTGAAATATCAACTTTATTTTTGAAGCATTGTCAAGAATAGCAAAAAAATACCAGCCATTGCAAAGCCCCCAACTGAGAGTCATGTTGAATGTCTCTTCTAATCTCATCTAATATCTCTTCTGTTTTCGAATTGAAAAAAGATTAATTTAGGTTGTCACTTCTACCTTTGCATTTTTATCCTGCCTTAGCAAAGAATATATGCTAACTTAATTTATTAGTTATTCAGCTCTGCAGAGTGTATCGAAGTATGCAGAGCAACACTGGAGGTGGGATACAAGTTTGTTGGTTTGCATGGCCTTCAGCAGTCAGTTCACTGACTTGGAGAGTTTGGCTGTATACAATGACTGAACAGTTCTACATTCTAGGATTTAGCTAGGTTAACTGCCGTGTCTTTCTGAAGCCTCAGAGGGACCAACCAAGCCTTTCATTGTGGTTTCTGATTCCAGAAAAAAAAAATCCTTTAGGTGTCTCATTAGGAAACCTTTTAAATTCTTCATAGTTTGCATCTTCATAGGAAGTGAATTGTAGAAATCTAATGTAGCTTTTACTGGTGTTTTTGCTCTCTTGTACATATGTATGTATGCATACACCTACAGATACATTCCATGGAACCCTTATTAGGTTGTCTGCAGAAGAAGGTTGCTGATATTGGTCTTTCCAGTGAATGAACAGTGATGTTGTAAACAAGAAAATAGATTTCCCTATTAATAGTGTCAAATATCATTGTGCCGATTTGACATTGACATAGGCCAATCAACCACAAAGTAGACGCGTGCTTTCTCTAAAGGAAGCAAGGCTGTCTGGCATAGTGATGCTTTATGCCCTTTAAAAAGATACTAAACATATTCTGGTTAGAAATCAATAACTCCTGCAGTAATGTTTGGCTTCAGAAACTGAGTTGGGGGTGGGTGGATGGCTGTGGTCTGATGCTGAGACTATGCTCCCAACATACTTGTGATACGCTAGATTCTGAAACTTCTTAGCCAACAATCAAAGTTCTGTGAATTATTTCAGAAAGTTAAACAAGCAGGTCTACTGAATTAACTATAGAACTGAATAGTATACAAATAGTAATTGCTTTATTGTTAATTTTGGGTGGATAACTAAATTCCTAACTCTGCCTGAGATGTTTGTAGGTATCACTGAGCTATAGACTTTCACACAGATGGCCAATCTGCAGGTGTGACGTTAGATCTGATTCAGATACCTAAAAAGCGCCTTAAATCTGAAGCTGTGAAGCTGTTCATCCATCTCACTCTAAGATGGGCAAGCAGAATATTTTAGATAAGCTATTTTCTGGAAATGTTTATGTTTCTCTTTAAGGTGAAAATAGGCAAGAATTGCAGAATCAGACTAGGTGTCATCATTCATTTCTAAAGGCAAGTCAAATGCACCCCATATTTGGGTTCTTACAGTTGGCTGTTTAGTCAAGAAAAGTCGATAGAGGTTTTGGTTTAGCTGATTACCTTCTAAAATGATGGACAGAGAAACAGAGAGTGGTCCTCACAACCAGTAGTATTAATTAAATTGCTGGGTTTTGCATTGAACTGAGCTGACTGACAGCTCTCTGTGCTTCCATTACCAGTGCATGGGCACAAAGCACTGCAGCGTATTCAGTGCTGCCTGCTGCCTCTGTGGTGGAGTGGGGTAAAATATATACCTGCTCTGATCCACATCTGGGTGAAACAGATGTCTCAATAACTTCTACTAGCTTATTGTAATGTGATTAAGCTGTTAGGAGATGATGCTAATACTGGAAAACAGACACACAACAGGCTAGTTGCTCTATTTTTTTCTACCTCAAGTGATTTATATTGTTGCTTTATTTGGCTTCTTTTGTGGCAGTGTTTCTTAGTTGTGAGATTTTGGCCACCTGTATATATAAATGTGTTTTTGAGAACCAGGTTTTCATCTGATTGCAATTATGATCAAAATTGCATATAATTACCACTTTTTGAGAAGCACAACTGAAGCATTCATAATAGCCATTGCTTGCAGTGCTGTGTTTATAGATAGACTGTGAATTCTTTGGGTTCAGCTTGATGTATTTCAAAGTCTCCAGAATATAGATTACCAAAGACATATTCTTGGTTTTATGCATTTATGTTTTCAGATAAGTCTTGCGTTTAATGTCATTTATGTTTAGATACTGGATGGAAGAAGATCAAGAAAAGCAGTATTAAACTGTCAAAATTGAGAGAAGATGCAGTGCTTTGAGAATTTTCAGGACTGTGTCTGTGTATGATATTCCAAAATAAGGGAAACTTTGCCATACATGATTGCTTGGTATTTTGAGCTTTGGGTTACCAAATCAAAACTGATCTCCTGGTTCTGATATGTGAATAGTGGCAGAGTCCAATACTCTATGATCAGTATCTTTCAGATATTCCACATGTGGAGAGTATGATGTTTAATATCCAATTTCCCCACCTGAATATAGTTGAGATTATGTGGGATTTCTGATTTACCAGAGTAACACAAATTATACTGAGAATGTCATACAATTGTAAATGACATGTAACAAAGTAAAGCAGTTGCAGTACACAATTCAATCACAATAACAATGTGATTGCCATCACCAGTCTAGACAGTATTCTCTCTGGGCACCCCCAGTTTTTGGGAAGAAATATGTGGCTTGAATCACAAAGATGTCTCAAAGATTTTTGCTCTCTGAAGAGAACCGGTTTGAATGTTTTCCCTCATATTACAAAAAGCAGCTGAAGTCCTCCTGCAAAATTAGTAATACAACAAGCTGACCCAGGATAGTCCTCTTGGGATTTTTGTTTACTTCTCCTCCTAACCTGATCTTACTTAGGTGCCACCCAGCTCTCAGTGCTGTTGTCCTAATACTCTCGGATGGAGTATGCTGTCATGGGTGAGTAATGTGAGTAATGTCTTGTGTGTTTGTGGATTTAAGAGACAGCCTTCTCATACCAAAGCTTGGCTTACTGGGAGAAATTTGCCTTGAGTCTATAATCTCATCTCTGAAAGTGGTCTGTAATGTTGGCAGGTGAGAAAAGGAAAAGAGAACAAAACAAAAAACCCACCAAAACCAATACAGATAGAAGGAAGTGCTACGTTTCACTTTCATGTCCTGTCAAATTCACAGCAAGTTCCAAGCTTAGAAGATTGTATCATTCATGGGTTTAATAGCCCTTGATAGACTCTTCTTCCATGAATTAATCTAGGAGCTTTCAAGTTTCCACATAGAGGTAAGGAAATGCCATTCTGAAGTAAGGCTGAGAGTGCTGGTATGGGAGCTGCCAAGCACTGGGTAGGATAGCAAGTGTCTGCTCCATCTGTAATAATTGTTTTTCTGACTCACCTAGCATAACAGTTGATTGTGTAGGCATCCCATGGGTGGCCTTTATTTCTTTTTCCCCCCCAACACGTAACTTGGATGTGAATGGGATTATCTTAGCTTGATCTGAGAGAAGTTGTACCAATGATTGCCTAGAAAGTAACTGTTTGCAGGTTGAACCAGTCCCAGCATTGACTGCTTCTATTCCCCACTCCAGGAATTTATTTACCAAAATTACTGTGTTCTGTCAAAATGTTCACCCACTCTGAGGAGGAAGAAGCAGCCGCAGGGAATATGGGACTGCTTTTGAGATGTGGAGTGACACAAGTCAGTTACAAACTCCTTTTTTTGTCCAAGTGAATACTGCTAACAGCATAATCAGTGTTAGCTGGTATGTTTGGAATACTAGATGTGGTGCAAAGTGTTGCATGTTTTCACTGCTGGCCCTTTGTGCCAGAAAGATCAGAATTCAGATGTCTGGAAGCTGATTCACTTTCCCTCAGGTAAAAAAAACATGCATTATCTTGGTGAACTCCTTGCACATGCTTTGAAGAAATAATTAGGGAGGTCTGAATTGAAACTTGCTTTAATGCTTGCAGCAGTTGTTCTGTTAAAATCAAGGCCTTCACCAATTGCAGGTGTGTAGGAGGTGCTGGCTATTTATACATCCCTCCTCCTATTACTCTATTTAGTTCATGAAATAATGAACTGCTACCATCTGGGGGGCATTGCTTTCTGGAGACTTTACAGATTGTATTTATTTATTTTTATTTTTAACCTTAGCCCCTTCGTTTATCAGATTTCAAGTGCTGCAGTGCTGTGTCCTGGAGGCACTAGTGATGTCCAGTGCTTTTGCTGCTTCTCAGAGCTTTGAGGTAGCAAGAAGAATGGAAGAGGCACATCTTCTGGTTTTGTTGTTGATACTGAAGTTGCGTGGGTAGGGTCAACATTGTTAAAACTTCCAGTGGGCTGTTACAATAGAAAAAACAGAAGCAGAACGGACTTGAACAGGGGAGTAGTATTCTACATGAGAAAGCTGGTCTTCCTGCCTTCATTGCTGAGCTGTTATTGTGTTGTCTTGTGTATTAACAAGCTTTCTTCCCAGGAAGGAAGTCTCTCTGGTATTTTTTTAAACATGTTTTCTTCCAAATATCTGTATTTATTGGTTTACTAGAGACCTGGTTCAAGGGAATCTTATAAAGTAACTCCCATTAATGATTTCTTGCAAATGTACTGTGGACAGTGGCTACTGCAGTTCTCCCCCAAACATTAGTGAAGGATTGAGCTAAATTGCTGCAGTACCTTTACAGTCATGTTTTTGCAGAATTTCAGCTGCACCATTTTTCCCATAACAAAGTCATCTCTGTGGCAGTTGCTAAGACAGTTATATTTTCCAGGATGATCAGGACATACAGTGTCTCCAAATTCAAGAAGCCTGTTTTAGCATTTACACAGTCCATTGAAAGTGGTGTCTTGTGTGAGGAAAATTTTTGTTAGCTTTGGTAGAGTTCTGTCTTTCTTCCTCTTGTTTTCTCAGTTCACCTGATCCTGATCTCTGCCTGATGCTTTTTATCCCATTTCCCTATTGGCAAGGTATGCAAGCTTGGAGTTGGCATTTTACCTTCAAATGAATGTTAATTAGATATGAATTGATCTGTAGCAACACACCGTCTCCATTATTGCAGCCTATTCCAGTTAAGAGTATAGCACCTAAGAGAGCTCTCAACAGTGAGAAAAGCTCCTGCTAATACCTTGTTCTTAAAGAATTACATCTAATTCCTGCTCTTTAGTTGCTGGAAGAAATCTTGTTACTGGAAGACAACATTTTTTGTGTGTCAACCTGAGTGTGTGATTTTAATTTTCTTAACTTGTATTTCTACCTGTCAATTATTAGGATTTTTCACTCTTTTTTTTTTTCTTTTCTTTCACTGACTGTGCCATGACACATTTTTTAAAATGGTTCCTGATGACAGGACAGAGAACTCCATTGTCTCAGTGCTCAGTTCTCTTGATGCTGTGAAGTCCATTGAAAGTGCTTCAGTAGTGTTACTCATCTGAGCCACTTCTGTAGAAATTCCTGGGTAGTTACCTAAGAAATACCTGCTGTCCTGAAATAAGTGCAGTGAGGTGGATCTCTAATGCAGTGTGTGATTGTATTATTGGTGGCAGTGGTAACTGGGGTTTTTCTGACTGTTTTTCAAGAAACATCTTCCTGTGCATCCCAGTTTAGCTGTTAGGTGATGTGATTTATGGTGTAGACTTCAGTGAGTCTGTCTTCTCATTTTTTCTGGGTTTATCATGACCTTAAGTGCCATCTGCATGTCTACCAAGTCCATCTACATGTGTTTTAAATACTTCCAGTGACAGTGACTCTACCACTTCCCTGGGCAGCCTATGCCAATGCTTTCAGTGAAGAAAATTTTCCTACTACCCAATTTAAACTTCTTCTGATGTAACATGAGGCTATTTCCTCTTGTCTTGCTGCTCCTTACGTGGAAGAGACCAGCTCCACCTGGCTCTGGCCTCCTTTCAGGTGGCTGCAAAGAGCAGTAAGGTCTTCCCTTTCCCCTTCCTTTTCCAGGATAACTCTTCACAAGCTGTATGCCCAGTTCATTCCTGGAGAATCTTGCATGAGCACAGGTTTTTATTTATTATTTAACATGTGGTAAGTTTCATTCTCTTCAGGTATTCGTTTCTACTTGCTGCAGAATTAAACCAATTCCTTCTGTTTCATCTCTTTGTTTTCTCTCTCCCACTAAGCATGCTAGTAAGGGACAAATATTTTTATTGAAGCAGATACACTTTTTACTGTGGACTGATACTGTTCTGTGATTAAAAAATAAACATTTTTAAAAAATTTTAAGTGCCTTGAGAGCTTGTGGAAGGCTCTTTAGGGAAAGACAGGGCATGTGGTTCAGCAATGTTCGTATTTCATGTAAGCATTAAAACCCCATGTTGATTTTATTTACCCTGCAGATTCTTATATTACTGTTTTGTCCATGCATGCTGCTGTTGAGGCTATAAAATCAGGGAAGGGATTTTAATGTGGCAAGAGCCTGGCTTTGGCTTTATTGTTCCTAGTGAGCAGCACCTTTGGGTTAAAGGTTTCATAAACATGGCATCTGTGCTGGTGCCTCTGTGGCAAGTCTGCAAGATAAACCTGGTTGCTAGTGCTGCACTTCCTGGTGATTTGTGCCATGGTTGAATTTACAGACCTCCAGCTTATTAGTCACTTCTTTTAAAAATCTCAGTGTTTTAGGGACAAAAGGCACAGTGTCCTGATGGAAAGTGGGAAGCCTGATGAAGATTTATTGAGAACCTGTGTCTGCATTGCATCTGCTCTGTCTTCTTGTCCCCTTTCATTGCTCTGTTCCTCTCTACTGGTAATGATTTATAAGTTTTCCACCAACAGATTTTGTTAGCTGATGATCTAGCTGTCTGCTGCTTTTCAGAGAGCAGAGACAGCTGCTGGCTGCATGCTGACATGTTTCCTCTCTGGCAAAAGTGCAAGGGCAGCTTTTCCTCTATGCTGCTCAAGTTCAGTAATTTGCATTTAATGTAACTTCTTGGCTTGCTGCTGAAAGGGGTGGAAAACTGTCTTTACCCCAAGCCTGGAACTGGAACTGTGAGAGAATGAAAACACCCAATAACATTGCTGGATAAAAAGACCAGCTAAAGCTTTTTAATGTCCTGGATATTCTTTGGTGGGAAAGAAAAGATTGCCCTTGATATGTGGGTTGGGATGTTTCCTTCATAGCAGCTCTACCCATCTATGCTTCTATTTTATTTGCCTTTGTGATGAGTGCTCCTGTCTTACATGATAGCTCAGCAAGGAAAGGAGATGGAAATAACTCCTGCCAAGCATCTGTTCCTGTGAAAGCTGGTGGTGCTGTGTTGGTGGTGTTCCTGGCAGCTCTCTCCATCACCCTGTCAGTCAAATGCCATCAGTGCCAGTCCCCACAGCAGCAGCACATCCTGTGGAGCAGTGCTGTTTGATCCCCCCACTCCCAATCCAGTGGGCTGCCCAGAGGGTCACTGCATGCCCTGGGGGCTGTATTTTGTGCCCTGCACACACAGAGCCATAGAATCCTGGTAGTTTTTATTAAAACGTTGCTCTTTTTCTTACGTCGTCTGGCATTGATTCCCTTCTCTCTGTAACTAGGGCAGTGAAGTTTTGCTGCTGTGAAGCAGCTGTTCGCAGATTCATCTGAGCATGTTAATATTTGAAGAATCTCAGATTCTGATATTTTGGTCAAAAGAAGTGCAAAATGATGCTTAGAAAAATGGTGTTGCTTTGAATAAAGGTTTTCAGTATTTTTTTTCAATTTGAGATAAATGTTTCCAAGAACAAATGGTAGAAACTTCAGCCTTACCAAGGCTTTAAATAATTCAGGAGTTAATCATCATAAGAATTTCCCTGTGGTGTGGATAAAAGACTGCATTTTTCTAACTTAAGTGAGTTCATACTTGCTGAAGTGGTGAAAAAACTTTTACTTCATCTGTTGCAGGTTTTATAAATTAATTTTATTAATTAATGCTGGATTTATTAATTATAACTGTCATAATTTTTATTAATTGTGTGAGAAAGATTGGTTGATTAGAGCAACTGCTGTATGTGTCTGCGTATCTACAACTGTGTATGTCCCTCGGTTTTATTTTAACTATTTGTGGTCTTTAGCATGAAAATGAGGAGCAACTGTAGAGAAAGCTTAGCTCTTGGACTTCAGGGAGTCTCAGGAGAATGTGCCAACTCACCAAATTATGAATTTTTAAAGTATGAATCTGTTTTATACAAGCCTGTTAATGAGAATGGGAGTGGAATTTGGTAAACTTTGAAGTCATGCATTTTTTTTTATTTTTCTGATTAATTTTGTAGCTACAAGTTAGTATTTAGCAGGTTTAGACACTTAATGGTTTGTATGGAAAACGAACCCATTGTGGAGTGTAGTGCCAGGTTAGGTACTGCTCTGACATCTGCTTGAGTACTGAGTAAAAAATCCAGAGTAAAGCTTCTATTGCTGAGCCTCTCCCATCTTCTGCTGCAGAGTGGAGCCTGTGAAAAGAGTGAGCTGTCATTTCCATATGTCTTGCTTGCTTTCCTGCTGGCGATTCATATGAATCCTGGAGGATGTTGGGCTGCAAGATATGAGTTTGGCTGGTGGTTTGGGTTTTCTTTTGGAGGCTATCCCCTTCCATTCCATATCTTTCCTTAAGATCCTTGCTCCGCTAAAACCATTATGACTTCTTTAGCTGCAAGTTCAAAACTAGCCATTGCCTTTGAGCTGCCCAGGTGCTGTTCCTTTCAAAATGGAGAATATATGTAATAGTTCAAGGTCGTACATGATTTCAAGGTGTTACACCTATCTGACACCTGAGAGACAGGCTGCACTCTCTGATGCAATCAAATGTGCTGTGCAAGTTTATACGCTGCACCCTGAATTTACAACCTTCAGCCACCACTTCTGTGCTGTTGTTGGTTTCTTATTGAAACTATTATCCAGGCATCTGTTGTGGTAGCAACAGCACTTTAAAATCTCATTTTCAGGAGCTGATGCCATTCTGGATTGTTGTTTCGATCACTGGGTTAGTTTTGCTCAGTCTCAAAATGCTGCTTCTTAATGAAGGATCCTGGGCCATTGCTTGAGGCAGTGCCTTGTGAAGCCAGACCCTCACTCGAGCAGATTAAAGCACAGTACATTTAAAGCTACATATAGAAGAAGGCATATCCTGTGTTCGTAGTGATCAACTGTTCAAGAGTCTCTTCTGTTCCACTGAACCTCTAGTCATTAAATCTGCCACAAGCTGAGTCCTGCTTTAACTGGGTTTTTTTTAAGTCTTTTTTCCCAGCTGTGTTAAAGGACATATTTTATGTTCTCAGGCAACAGTTAAAATCCATAGTCAGGCTTCAGGTGCATGCAAGTGTTTTTACAGCTGAGAAATACACCACATCCAAGGAGAGAAATCTGGTGTTAGAAATTTAGTGTATGCATTTCTCTTTTATAGAAACTGCAAAACTGTATGACTATGCTGGGTTTGAAGGCTTTTATGTGTTCCTTAAGGAAGTGGGCAGTGTGACCCCAGCTTGACAGCATGTTTGTGCTCTGGAAGAGCTGTGAAAAGTGGATTCTTACAGTTCTTACCTGCTGTGTGGCTTGCTTGACATTTTCTTTGCAAACCTCTTGGGCTGCTCTTGCCATCTCTTGAAATGCACATTTTTAGAATGAGGTGTAAGGTGTCCAGGCAAAACATAAAAACAAGTCCAAAATACCTAGGTGAATGTTATAGATCATTCTCTTTACAAATAACTGAAGATCAGAAAGACAAAGCAGATAAATATGTCAAATCTAGCCAGTCACTGGCTGGAGACTGGGCTGTTGCTTATCCCTGTAGACTGCTAGATTATCTGCCTAATTGACTTAGAAAGCACCTCCTGTTCCTCTAACACTGAGCTGTCTCATCAGGGGAAAGAGCCTTTTGAGCTCTGCTGCGAAGGCACTCTTGGATCCTACAGCACTTTGCAAGATCTCATGATATCCTGGTTTGCCATGTTTAACTCTCTTTGCAGATGAGCAGAAGATTTTTGCAGAAGTGTTGCAGTTGTTTCGAAATGCTCTTTGGTCTGTTACAACTGCAGCTTTAAATCTCAGCGATGAGCGTGAATCTCAGTTGAACTGCTTGTTGTATATTTGTGGTTTTGTGACTTACAGGAAGCAAACCTAGTCTTGACTCCAAACTTTATTGGCTATTTCCAGTTCATGTGCCTGCATGCAGAGTTTTTGACTGTGGATAAGTGGTAAACCTAAACTAGAAGGAAATGATTTGCCAAGTAAAACATTTGAAATGCTGCAAAAGTGACCAGCTAGGGATGCTGCCGGTAGAAGTCTGGTGAATAGGAATACATTGTGTAGCTGGAGCATTGTTAAGAGAGTTAAATTAACTTTCAGGGATAGAGAAAACACTACTTGGATAGTAATGTGTGATTGATGGCTTCTTTATCAGCCATGGAGCTTGAATTTCTTTTCATTTGTGGTAGGAAGCATGTTGGCAAATCTGTGTACTTCTAAACTAGACTTGCAGAATCCACAATGAAAAAATACAAATAATACAGATTTCTGTTAAACTAAAGTTATTAGAAGAACACACTCAAAGTCTTGCATGAGAAGGCTTAATTTTGTACAAGCAACTTATATGTAACAGTGAGCTAATGGCCTGCAGCGTGTGAAGTAGGTGGCCTCTAAGGCTCAGGGCTGACAGGTGCTGTGGGCAGGACAGGGTGATGACCTGTGGTGATTCCTGGTGCTGCAAAGCTTCCTTTTAATTGCTGCTGTTTGCATTAACCTCTTGGTTTAGCTGTTCTTTGCATAAGCTATGTTTTATGCAATGAAACTGATTATATCCAAAGCTTAAAAATAGTTTCATTTTTTTTAGATAAAATGACATTAATATATTATCACTTCCCAAATTTTTTAACATTGTGTGTTGAGATTTGCTGTAAAAATCTGAATTAATACAAGCCCAGTATTTTTACTGTTGTATGATGTGCCATGTAGGTCCTTAACTCTGAATTTATGCTCAAAGTTGATGGGGCAAGGGATTTGTTTATCTTCTATTATTTTTATAACACCCACATGCTTTTCAGAACTGAAAGTTGCTAAGATACAGTGATGGTTGTAAGAAATGTTTGATTAGAATTTGATGGTTAAAGCACTGTCTTTATGGTTAGACCACAAAATCTTGCCTTGAGTGTGTAACCCTGGGCATCCATCTGCCTGGTGGCCATGCTGGAGGGTGAGACCTGTGCCATGCTGAGCCTCACCAGGATGGTTCCTAGTCCTCTGCCTTAGTGGCTTCTGTGCCCCCAGCATCCTCATGAGCTGCGTGGGCAGTGGTGCTGGACCCCTGCCCCAGGAGTAAGGGCAGTGACTCCATCACCTTCCTGGTCAGTTTTGAATCTTCACTGGTTTTTTACAGAGATGCCAACATCCAGATTTTAAGAGAAACATATCTCATTGAAGTTATCCTTGGATGGTAGTGCTCTTCATCTTAAAGATAATGTGAATTACTCTTGGAAAATGTGTTAAGAACTTCCTTACCTGTCATATGTTGGGATTTGCTACACTGAGTCTTTATTTTGCCTTTAGATTAAACTGTTGCTGTAAATGGTAGAGTATAAACATTTTCCTCTTTTTTTCTTTCTCCAGAAATTTTATGAATAAGAATCAGAAGCCGGTGCTAACAGGCCAGCGGTTCAAAACTAGGAAGAGGGGTAGGTTGCATTACATTTTTTGCTTTATTTTCCTCTTTGTTAAAATGACTAGAAACAGAGCAGGCGGAATGGTTGAAAGTTCAGCTAAAGGATTTTTCTCCACTTCTTTTCAGCCATGTTAAGATTGAAGATGTTACTTTTAACTCATTCTGTTATTTTCACTATATACCTTAGGACTTTATTTAAAATTTGAGTTTATTAGCTGTGAAGTCTTGTGGAGGCTTCAGTTAAATATTAGATGTTAAATGAATTTATAGTATATTTACATATGATAAAGAAAACTTGTTAGATGTTTGGTTTGGATGTTTCTTAATATGTCCTTTTCAACTAAGAGAGCAAAATACGAGCTTTTATTTAAAGGTTGTGTAAAGAAAATTATCTGGGCTTTTTTGATTTGATTTTCATTTTTACTTCTTTGACTCAAATCAGTGCCATCTCTGTTTAAGTGAATCTTTCATATATAAAAAAGGAATTTTCTCACCTTCCTTCTCCATGAGATGGTCAGATCATCTCACTGGCCCTACTTTCAGGTCAGAAGGATGTCCGAAGCTTCCTCTTTCACAAATACTTTTCTCCTGTGTTAGTGTAGTCTTTTTTTTAATTGTTAAAATAAAACAATTGTCTGAGTCCCAATTTACTCATTGTGATACTGATTTTCTGTAAACATGACCAACACTTTGTTTCGTTAAGTACAGTAGAGCATCTATTTTTAAAGAAAGCTGAGTGGTGCTGGTTGTACTGACCATCCAGGTATTCTGGCATAGCAGTTATTATCCTAACATGCTTGCTCATACTCTACTCAGAATTCATTTGTTGCACTTTAGGTGGCTGGGATGAATGCCCAACAGTCTGAGGTAGACAGACAAAATACATGTAATTAATGATTTTATTCCCTTCCTGCTCCCCCACCAGAAAAAACAAAACCAAAAGTCTGGTTTGTGAAAAGAAGGATCATGTTTTTTGGTGGTATAATAGTAGATTACTACAGCAGGCACAGGTGGGGTTCCTATCTGTCATGAAACAGACTTTTTCCATCTTGACTTTGCTGTTTCTGATCGAAAGCTAACACGTCTTAAAAGCTTATCTGAATGTCTTATGACAGAAAATATAAATATGAGCATTTTCTTAGTATGAATGAGAGAAATAAAGAGTTGGTAACCTTTCTCAGAAAATTTCAAATTCTATCACAAGTCTGAAGAGCTGAATGATGAGTGTCTAGAGATCTAGGATGATCACGAAGCTTAGGTAGGAATTGCAAAATAGTTTAGTTTCAGTCATGTTAAAAAGCAGTCATGTTAAAAAGCCAGCTTTCTCTCATCTTTCTTCCCTTGTACCCAACACTTCTTCGATTTGTTTCACTAGTACAGTCTCTTAAATGCAAAATGTCTTTCCTATGGTGCGCATACAATGTTTGTAAGGATAACTAATTAAAAAAGAAACCAGTATTGTTTGTAATTAAATATCATGGTGCTCCAGTAATTAGTGGGATTAACTTTCTATCAGTGCAGTCGAGAGCATTATGCAGTGGGAGCTGTACACTGCATTAACTCACAACCATGTAGAGGTAGCCAGAGGAGTGGAATTAGCAATCCCTTAAGAAATCTGTCTGTCAGATAAGCCAGTAAAAGCACTCAGACATGCACGCTCCTGGATTGATCCCATGTGTTTTTCAGTCTAGGTCAGTCAGTTGTGGTAAATGTGTTCTTTGATAAACTTGTCTTAGAATATATTCTCTCTCTCAGAGACTTTCACCTTACGTTTTCCACTGAGTTTAGCATAATCTGTCCTAATACAGATTTGGACAGATTTGACTCCTATTTAATGCAAGCAATAATTAGAAAAAATAAAGGTATTATGATTTGCAATTCTGTGCCTATCCCTTGGATTTCCATTTACAGTGAGTGGAAGTAACCCTAGATAACTCGCTGATTACATGGCAGAAAGAAAATACATGGGGGTGATCTGAAAGATTGGTTGAGGTTTCTCTTGTGAGAGAGGTTACTTAAATGGGATTTAAGTAAAGTGGATATTAAGTGGCTTTAATATAGAAATTTTAACATGCAAATACTTTTTGTACTCAAAGCATGAAATCTCTTCCTCAAAAGCGGTGTCATCCTGGTTGCCTTAATATTTTAATATCCTGCTTAGAAATTTGTAGATACTTGGTTCTTTCTAGAGGCATAGGTTTGAGGAAGAGAAATGGCTTCCAAGTATGTTGATTCCCTTAGGTTTCCACATACTTTTGTATCACAGCAGTGTCACAGGTTGTTACATCTTTGACTTAAGAGTAAATGATACAATTAGGGTTTTTTTTATGCTGAGTTTCAAGTATGTCGGGGAGTCCCAAAATGTCACCCAGGTAGGAAAGAGTGCAGTAGCTGTGGTTTAACCATGACATTTTGTTTTTTGGAGACTGTTCTGTGGTGTGTAACAGGCAGGCAGGTAAGAAGTGTGAAATATGCACATGCTGGGGACAGTGAGCTGCTTGTTTTTACTCATTTGTGTCCCATGATACTCCTTTTTCCCTTCTGCAAATCCCTGCAGCACTGCCATCTCAGCAAGGTGTGACACTGCAGTCAGGCATCTAATAGAACTAATTGCACATGTGAACTCTTAGCACTGGTCAGCTAGCTGCAACTCATCTTGGGTTGTGAACAACTTCTGAGCTTTCAGAGAACAAAAAAACCCAATAATACAGTGTTTTTCAATTTAAAGTTTGAAAGTATGCTTAGTGTGTAAAATATCTTTGAGAGAGAACCATGAAGGAGGAGCTTGTATATCTCTTTCTAGTTATATTGATTAACCAAATGAAAGAAATAAGCTTTGCATGCAGCATATATAGTGGCAGACATTCAAATCACTTCAAAAATATTTGAAGGAAGAAATATTATGCTGTTAAGGGAAGAACCTTCTAAGGGAAGGAGGCATCTCACAGTTCTATCAATCTAGGCAAATAAAATAGTTTGTTCTGTTCTTGGTATAATCTCTGTACCTGTTGAATATTCCTTTTTCAGTGAGTAGTTGGTGTCTGGCCAGTACTTGTGTTTATGGAGCTATGTTTATGGAGATAAGAAAATTATCTAATAAAAAGTCAGTATTAACACCTTTATGTTACCTTGTTTGGCCCCTCTTCTTACTTCATATTATCTCTTTTCTTCCACAGAATTACAGTTGTGGGCCTTCTGTTGAAGTGATAAAATTAATTAAGGACAGGGCTATGAACATACTTTGTGATTTTCTTAGAAGCAAAAGATAGGAATTAAGGATCTAGGAACATGCTGAAAATGAAAAGCTGTGTATAGCACTGCTGCAGTGGATATTGTGTGCATCGCATCTGCAAGCTACACCTGCCTCTGCTAGCCCATGATTGGAGCTGTGCTTGTTTAGTAATTGTGCACTTGACAGCTCAACAGACTGTCACCCCTTGTTGGTGATGGCTTCTTACTCACCCTCTTGTACTACATCAGCATATTCCTCTTCAGTATGTTAGCTTGGTAGGAAAATGTTTCAATAAAACTATAAATCATTTTTCATGCAATGAATTCACCTCCTGTTCCTGTGTAAATTTTTAGATTGTGATAGACAAGAAAATAGTAGGGTACTACAGATGAGAGGAAGACTTCTGGGGCAGGGGAAAAATCTATTTAAAATAGCTAAGAAATATTAATCACGGTATTTGTGTTTGTCCTGAGCACTGTGTACCCATGATATAAGCATATAATACCTTCTAGTTTAGATGAGAACATCTTAAATTTTTAGGTAAAAACCTAAAAACCTTTGAAAAGGTAAAACAGGATTTTTTTTAAAGTCTTAAAACACAAGTCTGTCTTCTTGCTGGTTGATTTGTCATCAAGCATTTTTAAATTTTTTTTTTACTCTTCAAATAATACATACTTATTTGGCAATCCAAAAGAGAGTAATTATACTCAGATGCTTGTTTATGGATGGAACTGTGTTTCTTGTGCACAAGTAAAACTGCCTGAAGTACACATACTGAAGTACTTATTTCAGTAAAAGACTATTTTGTTTGTAGGTTAGTTGGCTGGTTTGTTCTTTGTTTTGGGGTGGTTTTTGTACTTCAAGTTGGAGGAGAGCTGTAACTGAGTGTTTGGTAACACATCTGGTGGCTCGGATGGGATTCCAGTAGTATGCTTCTCTGTGGGTATTTCCCTGGAGCAAAGTTACGTACTTCAATTCCCCTCTCAACCTTCTGGTTTGTCCCTGATGGCCGTGCCCTGCAGATAGGAGGGGTGGTTCTGCAAAACACAGACTCCAGCTTTTCATCACAGCCAAAGTCAAGATAACATGGCTGAGAGCCTGAACATCTCCAAGGTCTGGTGTGAAGTAAAAGCCTGGGAAGAAGTCGTTTGCAGTCCAGAGAAGGGGCATTATTGAGTAGTGTATTGGGTGGTGAGAACGTGGTAGTGGAGAATCTAGATTGGCTCTATGATTGTGTGCATCACTTCAAGGTGAGCCAGAGTTGGGAGCAGATGGCTGCATGAGCATACGTGTGGGTGTCCATGGAGTTATCTCAGGTTTGGTCTGAGGAGGTCAGATTTGGGAGATGAGGAAGCAATCCTTGTGGAGATGGATAGTAGACTCAATAAGTCATGAAAAGCTCAGCATACCGGGGATTTCTGGAAAATAAGGAGATGCTACAGTTTTCCAGTGCTTAGTGCTTGAGAGACAGCCCTTGAACTACACTTGGCTGTGTGCTGCCAGGCTCCTTGAAAGGACAAGTGGACTAGTACCCTGAGCTTCCCAGTGGCCTGGGACACTAAGTGGAAGGGACTGCTTTATGCCTTCCAGGTACAATTGCTATGGAAGAAGGGGACGCACTGGAAGTGGAGGAGAATGTGCAAGTGATGTACTGAAGGTGCTAGAATGAGTGCACCCCAGGTACCTGCTGCAAAGGGGAGAGAACTTCTTTGTATGAGAAATGGAAAAGCTGTCAAAAGTAGAAATTGTCTGTAAAACAGTTGCCATGAAAGTACTGTGGCAGGAAGGAAGAGATCAGGGAAGAGAGGTTGTTAAAAAGCAGGGTGTCTTGTTTAAGGCCTGGGATGAAAAGCTATACTTTGAGTAGCAGGGAACAGAAGCCTGCAACCAGACGATGCATAAAGACCAGAACCTCTTGTAACATAAAACCTGCAAGAGTTGCAGCTGGCATATTTCAGATTGCATTAGCACATGTTTAGACAGAAATTTAACTAATCGTCATTTATCTTAGTAAGTAAAAATCTCTGGATTGATCCTCTGGATAGAATATTTTCCAATTTTTCAAGAACTTGTGTCAGTGTTTGTCAGCAGGTGATAACAACCCTGGATTTGAGTGCACAGAACAGCTTGCAATTTTGTTTCTCAGGTTCGAAGTTATTTTAACAGTAACAGGCATTTCGTTTGTGCCCCTACATAAAGCCAGGACAAGTTTTCTTAAGCAGCTACAAGTGGCCGCACTTAACTGCACGTGCAAAAAGGCAGCAGGCGGTATGGGTAAATCTACATAAGAGTTATCTGGAGGTTGCAATTGTTTCTGTTGTGGCTAATGACCTTGACACAGGGACATTGTCTGAGGGTCAGGCTGTGCCTTAATTGAATTCAACAAGGGACAGCTGTGGAAAATGCAATGTGAGTGCTGTGTTCCTAGTGCTGCTTAGGTGTGTGAATATAAAAGATAAATTCTTGGTTACATTGTGTTGCCTTAAATGTTTATTCAAAACCTAGTTTTATTAATAACTCAAATCTCCTATTTTTCATGAAGACTTATCTTTTTGGAAACATTTTAGTTGTGACCATAGTTATAACAAAAATAGCAAGAGATGAAAAGTGAAGTGTTCATTCAGTGGGATTATGTACTCATATCTTGGCATTCTCTTTATTCTGCTCTCAGAACAAGAGAAGAGTATGAAGTTTGAAAACAGTTTCAGTAGTTATTCCCATATGTTTGTGTGTGTTTCGGTATTGGAAGATGAAGAGGAGAGGGGAAGTGAGGGTAAACATTGCAGAATTTCCAGAAATTATACAAGCCAAACAAATTTTTGGTGTGTTGACCAGAATGAGAAGAGTATGTTAGGCGCCTTGCTCCTTTCAATTGCTGACTGATACAGGATTTTAACAAGTTTTAAAACTGACACTCTTGCTCTCTCCTTCTCTCTCTCTGTTTCAGATGAAAAGGAGAAATTTGAACCCACAGTCTTCAGGGATACCATTGTCCAAGGCCTCAATGAAGCTGGGAATGACCTGGAGGCTATAGCTAAGTTTCTGGATGCAGCAGGCTCACGACTTGATTATCGCCGCTATGCTGACACGCTCTTTGATATTTTGGTAGCTGGCAGCATGTTAGGTAACCTGCAGAATGTCTGACAGAGTTTTGATGATCAGCCTTGCTTGCTTCTTTTAAGATGCTGTCTTCCTCTACACTGGAAATTATAACCTGTATTCCAATTTCACTGCTTGCTTCTCATATCATAGCACTGTTTGTCGTTTATCCTGCAGTAACACCTCGGTACTTTCTGGATACTGCTCTGAGAAGCCTTCAGTCTGAGCTAAACCAGCATATAATTGCAGCAGCAAAGAGAAGGAGAGAGATGCTAGCTAGGGGAAACAGAAGGCTTTATTGGCATAAAAAGGTGCACTCCAGGTTAAGAGCTGCTGCAAATCTTGCTTTGTAGATGTTGCAACAAAAGGTAGCTCAGAGAATTGAAAGATAATGAGATGTGCTTTGTGGATGTTCATGGGATATTTCTACCAGGTTTCAGTAGCAGCTTCTGGCAAAAACATACTTTTCATTTCCCCTTTTTTTTTGAGTAAGTCATCTCCTTTTACTGGTTGCATTGCTTTGACTCCTGCTCTTTGGTATATAAGAAGAAAATAGATTTTTGTAAGACTTGAGATAATGCAGGAAACAACAGCTAGTGGAAATACTTAGGAAAAAAACTCTCAACAAAATAAGACAGTGTTTTGAATGTTTACATGAGTTTGGTAAGCACTAGAGGGGTTAGCAGGATGTTCCAAGTACTCAGATTACTAACACAGTGCTAATACTTTTCTCTTTGGGGAGGATTTACATTATTATGGTGTTTAAAATAAGACAAAATAATGTGTAAAGGTTGTACTCCAACCCATACTTTGATTATTCTCAGTGCTCTCCAGACCAGCTGAGATTCCTTAAGGTGAGCTGAATCACTCAGTCTTGTGAAGACTGTGTGATCTGCAGTGCAGCATATCAGCCAGGTGTCCTTTCTGTCAGGTGCCACCACATCTTAGCAAAGTTTGGTCTGTCTCTGTTTCTCCCCCTCCCCTGCTAACCGTTACTGTGGCCTTTTGCCTCAGTGCTATTAACATAAGACTTACTAGACTCATTAAATCTTACATTCTTTAAAGTAAGAAATAATTCCTTACCTTTTTTTTTTCTCTCCTTATAGCTCCTGGAGGCACACGCATAGATGACAATGACAAGACCAAGATGACCAACCACTGTGTATTTTTTGCAGATGAAGATCATGATGCCATCCGAAATTATGCTCAGGTCAGTAAAGGCATAGCTGATTACTCAAATCAAAAGGGATTATAGTGGAACATCTGCAGACTGTCTAGGCTGCACTAGGCTAGCTACAGACCAATTGAAAATCCTGTTAATCATTAATCTGCCCTAACATATACATTTTAGGTAAGAAAATAGGATGTCTAAGATAATCTAATCACAGTTGGCAATGCTTTCTTTACAAAAAGCAGTCTTGCTTATCATAGTGTAGCATTGGTTGGGACTATTTCTAGACACCACCCTTATTAATTTTGTTGACCTTTTCTGTGTGCAGACTGCAATATTTATATGACCATATTTTGAGAAACACATGAACTGTATCAGAAATTCAGCTGTTATAAGCAGTGGTGTGGCCAGCAGGATCAGGGTAGTGTACATCTCTCTGTATTGATGAGGCCACACCTCAAATCCTGTGTTCACTTTTGGGGCCCTCATTAAAAAAAGACTTTGAGGTGGTGGAGAGTGTCCAGAGAAGGGCAGTGGAGCTTGAGACGGTCTGGAGCACAAGCCCTGTGAAGAGCAGCTGAGGGAGCTGGAAGTCTTCAGCCTGGAGAAAAGGAGGCTGAGGGGAAACCTTATCACTCTCTACAATTCCCTGAAAGGAGGCTGTAGCCAGGTTGGCATCGGTCTCTTCTCCCATGTAACAAGTGACAGGATGAGAAGAGATGGCCTCAAGTTTTGCCAGGTGAGGTTTAGATGGATATTAGGAAAAATTTATTCACTGAAAGAGTTGTCAAACATTGTAGTAGGCTGCCTAGGGAAATGGTGTAGTCGCCAGTCTTGGAGATACTTAAGAGATCTGTAGACATGGTAGCCTAGGGCCATGGTTTAGTGGCACTTGGCACTGCTGGGTTAACAGTTGGACTCTGTGGTCTTAAAGGTTTTTTCCAACCTAAAGAATTCTGTGAAGTACATGAATGACAAAAAATATAAAGCTCACACCTCCAACCTTTAGTTGCATAACTAGGTAGGAGTTGGGCATATATTCCAAGAGCTTTCATTTCTCTCCATATGTGATGTATAATTTCTTCCTGCAGGAATAAGGCTTGCATAAATAGGCCTATGTGAAATTAATACAAAAAACCAATGAACCCCTAAAACCTTCTGGAATAGAAACTAACTTTGCATGGCTCCTTAATGGAAGGCAGTAATTATATGAGAGAGTACAGTAAGAATTCTATGCAAAGTTCAAAGCCACCATGCAATTCTGGATAACAGTAGGATTGCATAAAAATGCAATACCCTTGCAACTCCCATATGTCAAAACTCTATTGTTAATTAAGTATGTATTTATCTTTTTAAATCGCTGGGTGTTATTGGAATGCTGGAGACAGTGACTAAAACCATAAAAGCTGCTGCCCCTGCTGAAGTGTTTAGGGTGATAAGTGCTGGGATCAAAATCTGCATTGGTAAAAACTGTTTGCTTAATTGCAGAAAGCTCCTGTAGAAAAAATCTTTAATAATAAAATTAGTGCAATATACTTACTTTTGGAAAGGGAGTAAATATTTCTTATGCATCAGCTTTACCATCTCTTGAAAATAGGAGATATATTCAGGAGATGTATACCCTGAAACAGGGTATTCTGCTTCAGGAAAATCTCTGTTATCAGTAAAGGCATTGATTCTGTCTTCTTGAATTTTAATATTTTAATGATCTTTTGAACAAAAATTGGCAGTGCCAGTCCTCCAAGGAGAAATTTAAAGTAAAAGATTGCTTATTGGAAAATGGAAAGGAAGGCTTCACTTGAGGATTTAAAGGAGTGGAATTTCCAATGGATTCTCTGCACTTCAAACCAAAAGCAACCAAAATAAATCAATATTTTATAATTAATACCTGAAGAGATGTGTCCTTTTATTGACCTTGCCATTTTTTCATGCATAATGAAAAATAGAGCTCTTACTGTATTATGAAAATGTTGTATTTAGTCTAAAATAGTATTTAGATCTCTTTTTTTTTTAACTAGAAGATACCTAGAAAGTAATTTCTTACTCTGTCTCCCAAATAGCGTGGCTGACTTTTTGTGGATTTAGTTATGGAAACAATTAAAAGTGAAAAGTCTTCAAGTCTAAAGACTAAAGTTAGTATTGATATTTTAGCAGATTATTTGCATATGAAGTCGTGCTTCTGTCATTTACAGAGACTTAAAAAATATGCAGAATTTTGTTTGGAAATATTAACAAGAATCTTATGTTTTCGTCTTCTATCTTATTTTATTAGGATTCTGTGTCTACTTCTCAGCATGGCCACACTTGATTTTCCACTTTTTCTGAGCCAGAATACTATCAGTTAGGATGTTTGGATGTATTTTATATTATGGAAAGTGAATTGAATCTTTCTAAACCTAATTTTCCTTCCTCTCCCATCCAGTGTGGCAATAATGTTATTTGTTCCCCACATAAACCTTTTTACTTGTGACAGTGAGTCATATGCTTTGTGCCTTCGTACAGCAGTGCCAGCGATGATTTATTTATTTAATTTCTTATCTCTTCCTTCTTCACCTTGAATGAACTCTGCACCTGTGCCGCTTCTGGTTTCATTATCTGTGGTCGCATGATGGGAAATAAATTGTCAAAATTGGAGAACAAGTGGTTCCAGTAACATAATTGTTGTACAAGCTTTGGCAAATGTTCTTCTCTTTCTCTGACAGTAGTGTGTTTTGTTAAACATTTATGTTAGTTGATTTGCCGAGATACTGCGTCTTTTGAAGATGCTCAGCATCCTCACTCTTATCAGCCTGCAGCTGAGAGCTTCCCCAGAGCTGCATTATTGGGGGAAGGGTGCAGTTGCTCTCCTCCTCCTCTCCCTTGCTTTTATCTATGGATAGGGTGAAAAGCAGAGAAGGAAAAAAAATTTTGAAAAATATTAGAAGATTAAAACTGCAATAAATTCTCCCATTCAAGCATTGCTCTGCGAAGCAAGAATCACAAAATTGAGAGAAGGGTGTTTCATGCTCTCCATGTGGCAGACAACACCAGAGAAATACCATTCTGCAAGCTGCTTATTTCCCTTTCCATTTTTTTGGAAAGAAAGATGGCTGTAATTGTTACACTTTTTAAGTTAACCTGTGTTTATCTTTAGGTCTTCAATAAACTTATCAGGAGATACAAATATCTGGAGAAAGCATTTGAAGATGAAATCAAAAAGGTAATGTTGATGGCAGTCTTTACTGGAATGCTAATATTTTTTACTATATTTCTAATATAATTGCATATGTACAAATGTGGTGCTGTTAGGTGTTTTATTTAGCTCTGCTGGAAAAGAAGATGGAATCTACAGGAGGCAGCTTTACTCTGCAAATTCAACTCTGTGGGAATACTGCAGGAAGCACTTGATGTAGCATATTTCTGAATTAATGATTCCTTTGTTGCTCTGACCTTTAGTTGCTCTGACCAAACTCACTTTCTTATTCCAGATGTTTTTGTGCAGAAGTTTGATACACTTTGGGGTATACCTCTTAATGAGAAGTGGTATTACTGTCCTGCAAATAGAACATCTTTTTTTTTTTTTTTTTTTTTTCCAAAAAATAGATGCAAATCTGCTATGCAGAATGTCTCTTGGTGTATGAGTATTAAACCACTCCTGCACCGTGGAATGAATCCTAGCTACAATTTTTCGTATTTGAGGCCGCAGATATGTGTAAGAGAAGGTCCTCACCAGTGGCAGAGTGCTCAAGATTGGCCTGTTAGACTGCAGTGGCTATTTGTGGATACTGTTTTGTTTTATGATATTGGATTCTAAGGAGACAGGAAAAGCCAGGGTAAAAATGTTTGAAAAACAATGTACAGATTTATTTTGTCTATTTTGAGTTCCTAGTAACAGATGTAAATATCTTTTTCTAATGGCCTGAATAAATAATAAACACTGTACTGTCCTGTAACTTAACAGGCATGCTGGTAGTGGCAAAACCTGCCCCATGACTTAAGTATCATGTTTGTTAAACATAAAAATGTGTTTCCATATTATTTAAACATTTGAAAGGTTGCTGCAAGGGTCAAAGGAGGGCACATTTGGAGCTTGGTACCTCACCAGCACTTCTTGTGCCTGAATTAATTTGGCTCTGATTTATACATTCTTGCTCATACAGGAAATTATTTTTACACTTGTGGCCAGCATGCCTATCAACTGATGCTGATTACTCAGTACCTCATTCTAAAGACCTAAATTTACCTCTATCCCCACACAAATCTAATGTTCCTGCTGTTAATTGCTGTAATCACTGACATGAGAAGCGCTGACTCACAGCATTCAAGTTTCAGAGAGTGCTCAGCATATTAAGCAAATGCCATGTCAATTCAAGCTGCCTCCGCTCATTTCTGTAACTTGCTTGGCTTTGCATCCTCTTAAGCTTCCAAAAATTCATTTTGCACTCTTGACAAGCTTGCACTCTTTGACAAGCTGAGACTATGGCACCTCCACTGTCATTGCCCTTAAAACCATTGAAGACTACTTGTAGGTGCCTTTTGCTTACCTTCTCCCTCCCCCTGCTTGTGTGAATCCACAAAGTGGCCTTTTTTTCATTCAGAAGGCTGCAGGGTTTTTAACCACTTAATCCTTTAATCCCTGCATGCTGTAATTTGTACAGGAGTAGCTGCCCATGGAGGTCCAGAAGATAGATACATTTGTATTTCCAGAAGGTGTTTCTGCTAGACCAAAGACAGCTACAGTTTAGTCGGTGGTTAGATATGTAAGAGAGTGACTTGTTGACATTTTTTTTGTGGGTCATTGTCCCAGCAATGAAAGTGCTGAAAGTTTCTGGCAGATTCATTAGGCAGATAGAGTGCTTGGGGGAAAATTAGCTCTTCTCATAGAAAAAGGCATGCCAAAAAAACCAAGGCAATACCGGCAGTTTCACGCTAAAGAAGCAGATGGTGTCAGTGGGACGTTTCTTTCAAGAGAGATTATCTTAGATAGCAGTATTTGCACAAGTCTTGGCTTTATGTCTTCTAGATCACAATTTTGTCATTAGGACATTATTTTCTACCATCTTTCCCCTTTTTGTCTGCTTCTAGCTTTCAGTTGTTTTATTTCTTAACTCTCCTCAAAATTGCCAGTTACTGATTTTTCTAATGGCGTAAGCAAACCATGTATCTAAAGTTTTGCATCTAAATTATTTTGTGCAAGCAATCTCAACAGACAATGTTTAGATGCATTGCTCACTTGTTATGTTTTGATGTAGGCAGCTTAAATTCACCTGAGCATGGCCCAATGTACTGGCATAGGCCCATGACATTTTGCAATAATTTCAGTAAAATTCTACATTCGAAACTTGTATTCTTCTTTCTCTACATACATATTTCCATGGATAAAGAATGCAGTTATTATCTATCTATTTAATATATTTGCATATAAACTATATAAACTTCTTAATGTCAAAATTGGGATAAAGTACAGATAAATTTATTTTTTGTCTTAACAGTGGTAAATATTAGTGAGTCATAAGAGGACATCTGAAGTGCTGGGAGATGTTGTGACGTCTGCTATTTGTGTTCCTAGTTTCCTAATGAAAGAACTGTAAATTAAGCTAGGAGTTAGGAAATGGGAGGAGAATAACATTCTAAGATTGAATAGGGAGTAAGCAGAAATGCTTTAAGTCAGCTAAATGAAAGGCAAGACTCAGTCAGCAGATATCTGTTGCTATATTAGCTGCCTTTTCCATTGCTGACAATTCAGTGCTGTCTGCAGATGTGACGAACTGTCAGCAGCAGACCAGTTCAGATAATGAAGACATGAAAAGACACCACGCTCCCTGTGTAGGTAGAGTTCCTTAATTTTCACCATTTAAGATTTCCCAGTCACAAGAGGTGATCAGAAGCACTTGTTTTTCTTGTGTGCTTTTTAATGTTGCATGAATGTATTTACTTGTGCATATCTCCTATGCCCAAAATTGTGCTTAAAAGACCTTTTTTTTAATGACAAAACCAATATGGAACATCACATGAGGTCTGGTCTTGTGTTTATTAGGTATTCTGAGTTTCTGCGTATGTAGTTGGGAGTTCTTATAGATATCACAGAAATACAAAATTATGAGCCAAAGCTGCCCTTTTTATGCCTGGAATCAGTTTGTGTCTACGAAAGCAGTAATGTTCTTGGCTAACAGCAGGGAAGCATTAGCTTGGAGGATGTTCTGTGGGTGGTTGGGAACTATTCTCAAGTGTCTTGGACGTTTTGTGACTTCCCTACTGAGGTTTGTAATTGTGATGGTAAAAGAAGAGTGCTTAAATTAATCAGCAATAAAAATCTGAAGTAACAACTTTGAACTGAAATTTAGGTTCTGTTTCATGGTTTTTAAAATGGGTTTATGAGAGATTTCAGATTTTCCTGTCACCCAGTCTCCCCCTAAACTGTGTTTCACAACTGCTGGAAAGTCTTGAATAGTATCCTTAAACAGCAGAAAAGGACAAGTCTAGGTTTGAGCTGCTGTTGAAAAAACTTAGTAAAACAAAAATTAGGCTAATAGCACCAACAGTACTTTAAGTAGCAAGGGACGTATAGAAGATGAGGATTCTGTTTAAAACATACTGCAGTGGGATGCAGTTCAAGAGCGCCAGAAACTACATTAATGCTGAGAGACTTGCAAGGAGCATGTTTCAGAGGAAGAGGAAGAACATGAGGCTGCAAACTCCATAGAAATGTGGTTTCAGACCTTCCAAAACATTTGAACAAATTCAGATTTCTCAAAATTAGAGTTGATGAGTTTTTTTGTGTTCCTCTCATAGAATCTGTCTTCATCTTGGACTACAGCTGTAACTTTGGCCTTGCTTTCCTGGCTCAAATTTGACACAAACGGGTGTAACTGTTCATGATCTACATGTTACTGATAAAAGGATGGAGGCTGGAGCTCAGAAGTATATCAAAACCTGGTCTGTTATGTTAAAGTGGTCAGTATGACCACTTTCGAATCAAAATCCTCATCTATTGGTTATATAGAAGCAAAAGAAAAAAGATTTAAGTGGGATACACAGAAATCTGAAGCTGTTGCCTCTTTATTAACAGTCTCAGTAGTTTCAGGAAAGAGGGCTAATTCAGTTTTTTTTTTCTTGTGCAGATCTTATTTTAGTACAGTATTATTTATAGAGCTTGTATAAAGAAAGCTTTAAATCCACAGGCTACCAGTTTACACTAGGATTATATTGAAATTCTGTAAAAATGTTCTGTTTTCTGTTAAGTGTGGCCCTGGAGTTCCTTTGCCTACACCATTATACCCCACCAGTTAGTTGCTGTGTTTGGAAATACAGCACACCATTTGTTTCTCAGTCATATATTTAGAAATAGTAACTGCATTCTTCTTCATCCCAAATTTTCATGCGTTTTGTGGTTGAGTCACAGTTTGATGAAATGAAATTACACCTTGAGATTTGGTAGTTTCATAATTGTTCTTTTAAGCTAAAAGTGTATGTTGCAGTCATTTGGCTGAAGCCCACTGAAAAAAATTGAGTGACTTGTCTGTGGCTGAGTCATTCAGTCCTGTGTAAGCTGTAATTTAAGCTGATGTTATTATATAAGTACTACTGTATGAATGAGGTTTTTTCCAGTTCTGTTCACTGATGCAGAGCAGAACTATTCATAAAACACTGCATGAGATTTAATAACTTTCTTAGTTACCTGGATTTTTAAAACATCACTACATTCAGAAAGCTTTACAGTTGTTGATAAACTGCTTGGATGTTTCGGAGAAGATCTGTCACTGTCCCTGGTAACAAACAGGGACGTGTAATGTTCTGTCCCTTTGTATGGATATAATCTGATAATTAAGAAATACCCTAATGTGGAAACCTGGTGAGAATTTTCTATCAAAACAAACTGTTTTGCTTTAATTGCATTTATGTAGAAAAGAAAAAAGGGTGTCCTGACAGCAGAAGGTCAGGACTTCCTTTTGGAGGGGTGCCATTTGTTCTTCCGGATGAAGAAAAAAAATGAGTATTCTTTTGACCTGCAGAAAATTGTATCTGCAGTATTTTTTTTTCCCTGCTTCTGTGGCAATGGAGAAATTTATAAGCTAGCATCTGATGGAATCAGCAGCTTTTTGCATTGAATGAAGCTGTCCTTTATTGTCTCACCTCTTTTTTTCCCATCACCCGTATTGTGGTCACTAACAACACATTTAGAAAACATTATTGTTAACAGTAATGCCATTGGCAAGATGATTCTATGTGACCTTTTTTCTGATATAAAGGAAAAAGGGCGTAATGTACTTCATCAATATGCTCTCAAGTCAATAATTAACATATGAAATTAAGATTTTAAAATTAGACTTAATTGCCAGTTTTAGAATTAAAAGGTATATATGTAGTTCATATCTTCCAAGATGATATTTTAAATTTTTTTCTTAAGCTATTTGTTTTCTCTTGTAATTAGTACTGGGAATGGCAAGGTCTTAAATCAGCCTGTGTTCCTGTCTGTCCTTTGTCAGATTTATCAATAGTGTCTGAACTTGAAATACAATTCTTATTTTAGCCAGTAAAAAATCTTTTGTAATTGTGCTGTGTTCCCTTCCCTAAAAGAAAACCAGGAAATTTTCCCATCCTTTTATTGTTTGCATGAGCAATATTTTTTGAAAGCTAGAAAACAAACTGCTACTCTGTGTGGCTTAGCTGGAATTCTGAAGATGTGAATAGGCAGATTCCATCTGTGATCCTCTAATTTCTATGTGTCTCAAGCCTTTGGAAAATATTTTTATCTTTACACATGCATACATATATTTGGAGAAGACAGGTGTTTTATACCTGAATAAGGCCATATTCCCCACAGAATCACAGACTCATAGAATGGCTTGGGCTGGAAGGGACCTTAAAGGCCATCTAGCTCCAAAGCCCCTGCTTTGGGCAGGGACACATTTTACTAGACCAAGTTTCTCAGAGCTCTGTCAAACCTGGCCTTGAACACTGCTAGGGATGGGGCATCTACAACTTCTCTGGCAACCTATCCCAAAGCCTTGCCACCCTCACAGTAAAGATTTCTTTGTATCTAATCTAAACCAGTGTTCTTTCAGTTTGAAGCCATTCCCCCTTTTCCCGTCAGTACCTGCTCTTGTGAATAGTCTCTCTACATCTTTTTTGCAGGCTCCCTTCAGGTATTGTCTTGTGTTCTTAGAGAAAGTGAAATTACAAGGGATCTGTGAAATGACACTGTCATGCTTCTGGATAGATTTTGATGTGATTTCTGTAATTCGTATTGAGACTTCTCAAGAAATAAGAAATAAAACTATTAATATTAATTTCTGCCTATTGTCTACGTATGCCTCAATTTTTTTTTTCCTTGTCTGGCCCACAGCTCCTGTTGTTTCTTAAAGCCTTTACTGAGACGGAGCAGACAAAACTGGCAATGCTTTCTGGCATCCTGTTAGCCAATGGGACTCTTCCTGCTACAATTTTAACAAGCCTCTTCACTGACAATATAGTCAAAGAAGGTAATTTTCCGTATCTTTTTTGTTATCTTAGCTCTTTTATAGGAGATGTATTTTATTGCAATGTATTATATATGTTGCAATAAAATGAAAGTTGGAAACTTGTGAATGTACAACAGAATCAGTATTTTAAAACCAAAGCATATACAGACAGCAGTGTCCAGCATACTTTGTGAAATCTTCTAAGAGGCCAATCAGACAGAAAAAAGCCACTAAACAAAAACAAACCCCAAAGGATTTATGGTTTTTTGGAAGTCATACTTGTGTATGCAAAATTGTAGAATTTATGTATTGTGGTACTGTAAAGGTGTGATGCATAATATCTATTCCTAAGATAGATCTGGCATTTTTTCAAGTTTTGCTAATATCTTGTGAGTGAAAAGTGAGACAGATCCCATGCAGGCCAATGGGATATTGCAGAAGAAAAATCAATCCCTCATTTTGCCTTCATACTAGTAGTGATCAGTGACTGATAAACTTTCTCATGAATTTGTGTTTATTATATGATGAGTAAATGAGTTCTTTCAGTCTTAAGGTACAGTGCCTTTTTGAAATTACTTTATTTAAGGATTTTTGTTATTCATTTATAGCCATCTTCCTTGGAGTCCTGATTTTGCAACTTCTTGCTCAACAATTTCTTTCTCTGACACTTCTTACTACCTGGCATGATTGCAAATGTACTGGTAGTGTTGAACAGTTTTCATGTTGTTTTTTTGGTTTTGTTAAAGAGTTATATATTAGCTAAAATGTATTCTAATTTTCATTTTTGAAAAAAAATTATTCTAACTTCATGTTCTCATTTGCAGCATGCTAACCATTACATTTGTTTTCTAAATGCTTCAGAAAGAAAAGCCACAGCTGCAGCTTTGCTCTGTCATCACTCACGGCTTTTGAAATCAGAATTAAGCTAGGAAAAATCTTAAACAAAAGCACTAATCCATGATTGTCTGCAATGCATTTAAATGAAAGTCTTCCTAGTTATGGGAAGACAAGAGGAAATTGTTATATTTTAAATTTAGCATTTTAAGAATACAATTCTTATTTGCATTATGAACTTATGTTTCTAGGAGCCCTAAACTTTTGTCAGAGCTTACATATACTTTTAGTTCTTGGTTTATGTATACTAAAAATGCATCCATGACAGCATTTGAGGAAAGATTGTTCAGTCAGTATCCTGGGGTAGATATTTTATGCAAGAATAATTGAAGATGCAAAGATAATTTAAAAATGGGAATCTAAGCAAGGCAAAACAAGTAGATCACACGTGAATAAACTCAAAGCTTTCTTTGATTTACAAAAAACAATGCTGCAGGCAGGTGAGGTTAAAATACAGGAGGAAACAGGTGAGCTGAGGGACTTGTTGATCATCATGGGACTTGTAACACTGGCTAAGAAATGGCTGAAAGTGAGATAAGGGTAGATTGCATGAACAGGAGATCTGTCAAGTTTGAGTGCAAATAGCTAATTTATTTTTAGATTACCTTATTTCAGTGTTGTCATTACTTTTACTGTTATATATAGATGGAAAACAAAATATTCTTTCATGGATTGCTGACATACTTGTAGTAGAGACAGAGAAAGGTCTAGGTGGTGGTGGAATCTTGTCAGGATTAAGTGTACCCTTTTTGTCCCCTGTGCTGGCAAAATAATACAAATGCAAAGAGCAGCCAATGGGGTTAGTCAATAAAATAAATGATGGAAATTACTCTCTGCAAATAAGGGGGAAAGGAACAAAGCAAACAAAAAGAGAAGAGCTATTTAAAGGAGAAGAGTGGCAGCAGGTGCACAGAGTATAGGAACGGGCCAGTGATAAATTTGGGCTGTAAATGAGAAGTAAGTTTGAAAATACGTGGTAGTGAAGCCCTAGAACAACTTCCCTCTGTTGTGTAATCCCAGCCAGTAGTCAAGCCCCACACATCTGGTCACTCACTCCCACATCAGCAGGATTAAGGAGTGGGAGGGGTAAAATCTGGAGAACTCATGGTTTGAGATAAAGACAGTTCAATGGGGAAAGCAAAAGTTGCATACACAAGGAAAGCAAAACAAGGATTAGTTCACTGCTTCCCACAGACAGGTGTTCAGCCACCTCCAGGAGAGCAGGGTGCCATCACACCTAAGAGGTACTTAGGAAGACACTTAAAATGTTCCCCCCTTCTTGCTTCTTCTCCCCACTCCTTATACTGAGCATGATGTCATACTGTCTGGAATATCCCTGTGGTCAGTTGGGGTCAACTGTCCCAGCTATGTCTCCTCCCAGCTTCCTTGCCAGCATGGCAGTTGGAAAAGCAGAAAAGGTCTTGGGTCTTTGTAAGCCCTGGTCAGAATAGCAAAAATGTATCTGTATTATCAACCCAGTGTTCAGCATAAATCCAAACTAAAGCCCCATACAGCCACTGTGAAAAAAATTAACTCTACCCCAGCTGAAAACAGCACACCCTCTAATACTGATATAAAACTTATATTGTTTTAATCTAAAACTAGAGAAATGTGTATGATATGTGTATTGGGACAATGCTTGGTGACAGGGACCGTTCCATTCAATTTTGATATTGAGCTCATAGGTGCATGGATATGCTGAAGTGTGTTTGCAGGGGAAGTTATGCCTAAGTCACCTACTGGTTGACCAGGCTTTGTTTGTCTTGGTTAGTCAGCTTGCAGCACTTAGGATTGCTGCATCATGTCCAACATGTAAAACAAGCCCAAAGAAGTATTTGCAGGTCTCTCTTGGCCTGGCATGGTGCATCCCTGGTTCCATACAGTACTTCTCTAAGAATCGTGTCTTATGACTAAGCTGCTGAAATAAGCTTGCCAAAACTGCTGTAAGAGTCAAGATGTGTAAAGACTGTCCATGAACTTCCCAGTGGTCTGGGAATAGTCTCTTCTGTTCTTGTTTGGTGACTCATTTAGTCAAAGTATCCTAGAAATAAAAATAATGAATATCTATCTATACAGTAGCTAAGAGTGATGAAGCTCCTTCTCACCAGTAGGTCCCATGTAGCTCTGGACTATCTGGAGATGAGACAGAAAACTACAGTGGCCAGCTGCAGCCTAGGATAGTGCTTTTCCTCATACATTACCATTATCACTGTCTTCAGTAGCCCTGATGTTGGTATGAGTGTAGTATGGAGAATCATAACTGACCTACAGGTGCCCTTCCTCAAGGATGAGCTCCATCTCCAAGACCTTCCAGCTTCCTTCAGCTCCCTGCACTTGCAGTGGAGAATCTGGAGCAGTCGTGGTGGTGATGCAGCTCTAGGAAATAGGAGGTGTGGGCTTAGTAGTTCATTAACTCCCCTGGGAAATCCACAGCTAGTGGAGATAGTTTGTTTGATTTAATACATAAAATACCAAGTTTTGCCTCAAGGAAGGAATTTTTTCACTTAAAGTAGTGTTTGTGCCTGGTACAACTGGCTACTAAATGCCTCCTAGGAGGACATAGTACAATCAATCACCTTGAAGTTGCAAGTTATTTAACTCTATTCCAGTATTTGCTAAAAAAACATTTAAATACATGTTTTTTTAGTTCTTGTTCCTGATTGTCCTTTATAGTTTTGTGCCTTTGTTTCCTACCCGTTTAATGCATAATTTTTCCTTCTGTATTGTACTCAGTCTGTGAACTGGGAATGTAGGAAAAATAATTGCAAAGAAAAACTTTGAACAACTGAATGGAGATGGGCAATACAGAATGAAAATATTTTCAAACAATCTAGCATAATTCAGAAAACTAATTTTGCATTAAAGAAGAAAATAGGCATTTCAGCTCTATGTGTTCGTTTCTGTTGTCATAAATGTATTTTTATTCCACAGTCTTGTAACTTTTTAAAAAACTTGAACTTCTTATAGTCAACTCTAATTTATGTTGAAAATTGCTGAAACAGGTTTTGTGCTTTTCTCTAATAGGGATTGCAGCCTCTTTCGCTGTAAAGCTTTTTAAAGCATGGATGGCAGAGAAAGATGCCAATTCTGTTACCTCTGCTTTAAGAAAAGCCAACCTCGATAAGAGATTGCTAGTAAGTACAAAATATTTTCAATAATCTTTATCTCTCCCAGGGAAAAAGAAGGAAATGAAATGCAGATGGTAGTTTGCTGTAAGCATGTTAACTCCCCCTCAGACTGTTAGCAATTCTAAAATGTTTTTTAAACACAGCAGTATTGTTATGGCTGTAGCATTGATACAGGTTCAGGAATATTAAGTATCACATGTTTTTACATTCTGTCTCTATTTTTCCTGTAGTCAGATGCCTTCTGAAAGACTGTATATATGGGGCTTGGGAATTAAATAAATGGGTTTTTTTTTTCTAACCACTGCTGACAAAGCATACCAGCAAACGGGCATGAGAAGCTCTATTTCTTTAAATATGTTTTCCTTTTGCAAATGGTATATAAAGTATAAGGAGTTATGATTTGAATGTAAGTTTCTGAAGAAGCAGGGTTTAGATAGTATGGTAAATTAATAGTAAGTAGCCATCTAGGTAGCATAAATGGTCCTGCAGTGATGACAGCAGACCTAGTAGGTACAGTGCAGGAGGCTTTCAGCCTTAGGACTCAGAACCTGTGTTCTGGGTTTGTAGCAAGGTATTCAGAGAATATATGAATATGTAGCAATTTCATCTGCCTTTTTCTCCCAGTGTCTTTCTGAAGATCATTTGGGGTTTTTTAACCCTTCAGAAAGATTGATGCTGTGACAATGCAGTCAAATACACATCCTGTGTAGCAGTGCCTGGAGACTCAGCAGTATTTCCTGTTTCTACCTCAATAATACGTAATTAAGCAAATGTTTTTCAAAAGTAAGGAGCCTCCCACACCCCTCTATCTCTTCAATTTGTACTTGATTTTAAGTGTCTAAGTCATAAATAATTTGCCATTAACTGGAAAAGGGGCTAATTACACTGTTTATTGTGGAGGAAGGCAGGGAAGAAAACTGCATCTTATTTCTATTTCAAGCTTGACTGACAAACTTTCAGCTGCTGGCTCTCATTACTCTGCTCTATTAAACAACTGTAAAATATCAGATGATGTTGCCTAGCATAGATGCCTTCATGAAAGTTTCTTCTTAATTTCATTAGTGAGTAAGTAAATAGATGGAAAGTCTCCAGCTTCTTTGTTAAAAAAAAAAAGTGCTATCCATCCTGCAGATCATCGTTAAGACACCAAGAATGGATGGTAAGCAAATGCCATTGAATTCTTTCCAAGATGGAGCATTTGCTGTAGTGATTTTTAAAAATAATTTTAACTTTTCTAAGTAGCTGGACTTTGATAAATTGACAGTGTCTTTTAATTAGAAATGCCCACAGGAGTTAATGTTAACAGTACATAGTGGATTTTGTGATTTTTGTTAAATGTTGCATTGATGGTAGGTCTGGGCCACTTATGTATCATTGAATGTATTTTTCTTAAGAGATAAATGTGTGGATGTGCTGGGAGGGCATGATAAATGTGCTTTGCCTATAATGGCTTTGCCATCTATTCCTTTGTACTTTCCCTACAAGACTCTCGGAATCTGGAAAAAGTATGGTTTCTAGACTGTTTTGAGCAGCATGTTTGGCTCATGGCTGTTCATAAGTACATGCACTTCTCATGGAGTGGGTGTTAGCTTATTTGCGTAACTGGACATCATTTTTTCCCTCCACTACAGTGAAACACTGCAATATGAATGAAGTGTTAACTTTTCAAGTGTGGAAACAAGCAGTGTTTTAAGTGAAGTAACAGGTTATTCCCACTGTTCATTCTTAAAAAATGTTCTTTCCATTCTGTCAAGAGTCATAGTTGGTTATTTAACAGAGAACATTCCTGTCTTTTTAGGAACTATTTCCAGCCAACCGGCAAAATGTGGACCATTTTGCCAAGTATTTTACTGAAGCAGGTCTAAAAGAGCTCTCAGATTTCCTTAGAGTTCAGCAGTCACTGGGGACTCGTAAAGAACTTCAAAAAGAACTACAAGAACGTCTCTCTCAGGAATGCCCAATTAAGGAGGTAAAAGTGATTTTTTACAACTTTCTGTTTATATAATCATAATCAAAGACTTAAATCAACCTTAGGTAGAGAGGAACAGATTTTCTCTGTTTTTCTTTAAACTATTTTAATTTATTAATTCGTTCACTCTGTGCTTAAGACTAAAGCAACCAAATATCCTCTGGATTTCCAAGTGTAGCTGTCTGTGGGCTGGGGTTGGTTTTCAGTCATTTATCCTTGAGAATGTATTTCCTTTAACTGCATTAACTGTTAGGCTGCAGGGGAGGGACAAAATCTTGTTCTAATTTTGTTTCTTAATACTTCTGCATCATGGTGTTGTAAATGACTACAAGTATTTGGAAAGTCAGCATCGTTTCTGGTACATTGGAAATGTCCCTTATTTCCTTCTCCAGGTAGTGCTTTATGTAAAAGAGGAAATGAAAAGAAATGAGCTGCCAGAGCCAGCAGTGATTGGTCTCCTTTGGACCTGTGTCATGAATGCTGTGGAATGGAACAAGAAGGAAGAGCTGGTTGCAGAGCAGGCCCTCAAACATCTAAAGGTGTGTGCATGGGTGAAGAGGAGAAGAAAGCTGTGAATTCACAGAATACAGTCTTTGGCTGTCAGGTTTTTACCTGTTTAAATCCAGGAGATTTAGATTTTTGAAGGCTGATGCTGAGCATGCTAAGCGTTGTGTATAGTCTGACTTTTGTCAAATGGATGCAAAACTGAGGTAGTTCAGATCATTGAATGCCTTGAGTCCCACAGTGCCAGGGCAAACCAAGGTGATCACAGCCTGAGCACCTCTTCCTTGTGCTTTCCCAGGGTGCCAGGTCCCTGAGAGGCTCCTTGCACTGGGGCAGGGCTAAGCAGCTGCTGGGACTCAGACTGCTCAGACCTGACTAGTAAACCTGACTAGTAAGCCTGCAGGGACTGCCTTTGCAATGTCTTTGCCAGAAGCAAAGACATTTTGGGAGCATGGTGAGGCAGCACCTGTGCTGGCTGTGCAAAGGGCTGGATAGATCCAGGCAGGAATGCTGAGGCCAGAATCTGTGAATCAGTTGTTGCCAATGTTGGCCGTGGTAGCTGGATACTCAGTGATTTGTCAAGTGATAAGCCAGGAGCTGGCTTAGGACTTTGTGTACATGCAGTCCTAAGTGCAGTGGTTACTCTCTGGTCCAGCTACTGTCCTTGGGGATGAGAGAATTGAATACATAGACAGGCTGCAGTATTGCAGTACCACCATTGCATGTTGGTACAAAAACTCTAGAATACCTTGGGATAGAAAAGAAACACCAAACCAATGCAGAGGCATCAATCACTGCCATCATTGGTGTTCCTTATCTTAAGTCTGAAGTAATTGTGCAGTGCAAGACACTGGATGTGAGAGCAGAAGCTTTTCAGCAGACTTAGTCCTTTTAAGCAGGTAATCTATTACTAGGAGAACACTCCCTCATAGCCAGGGCTTCACAGGTTTGCCTTGGAACAGAAGCAGTCTGGGATTTATTGTTTATGGTAAAATAGATCTTTCTTCATCATGGGTGTCTCTCTATACTTGGGTGTTCCCATGTTGGTTTAGCTCCTACTACTGCTGTCCTTTTGTCTGAATTTGGTTTCCCAATCAGTAATCCTGGAAATGCAGTCGCTTGGGATATTGTGTAGTCTTTGATGGTAAGAGTGAATGCCTTCAAGTTTTCTCAAGTGGCTCAAATAGCAGGAGAAAGACAAGATAGTTTCCAGAAGGAGGAGAGACATTGTTTTTCTTGTTCTTTTGATGTAAAATTTGATTATCTCTCTTTGAGTCGTAACAAAGTATCCATTGAGATTTATTGTCTAGCACCGCAGGGCAAATTAATAAACACTTTCTGGAATATTTGAACTCTGGGAAAAGAGAAACATAGCTGGTTTTGTACAAATCCTGTTGACGTAGTCCTATGATGTTTAGTCCTATGCATCTCACTGACCCAATGCATCAGCCATATATATATCCCCAAGGAATTAGGTAAGGCATCTTGCCTAGAAAAGATAGGCATCTGTCTAGGTACATCCGCTTTCTGAAAACAGAGGAAAATTTGTATGGGGTATTTACTGTTCGCACTCAGGTAAGGTTTTAATAGAAGCAGTAGAAATAAATATTTAGACTTTGATAGCTGCTTCTTTACAGTTCAATCTTCAAAAATGAAACAGCATTTTTTACATCTTTCCTCCTAGGATAGGTGGAAATTGATCTTGGATCCTTGTCTTAGGGCTCTCAGCTACTTCCAACTCCAGAAAGTGGATTGACAGTGTTAGGATGTTACAGAGTTCAGTTCTGTGACCTCTTGTGTGTTTATGTCCCAGGAAACAGTCAGGGACAAACAGGCTTTGATCTGGTGCTGTGATCAGGATGTGTATAAATACATACTTGATGTGTGACATGTCACATTGGTGGGATTTATTCTTGAATGGCTCTAGCTGACAGGTAACTTTCATGAAGCACATTGCCAGAGCTTTCACATCTGTCTCTAACCAGTCTCTAACTTAGCAGATTCTTTCAGTAAGTTGTACACAAGGCACCCCTGAAAAGATGGGTCAGAACACAGAGTATTGACCTAGTTCACAGATCTTAAAAAGCCTTGCTGGATGGGTGGCTACCTAATAGCAGAGTTGAGGCAGGCAGCCATGAAGCAGCATACTTGGGCAGTGCAATTAAAGTCGTGTATGCCATCCATATGGCAGGACTAGCAGGAGCTGACCTCAGGAGGAGACAGGGCAAGCTGTTCAACCTTGGATCTCACAGAATAAGCTCCTCATTGTCCCAGTAACCTCACTGTGACACCCAGGCTTAGTCCCTTGGCCTCCTCCAGTGCAGAGAAGAGATGTTCTCCATGGGTGAGGAGAAACTTCCAGACAATTCTCACTGGAGGCAAGGCTCTGGTGAGCTTCACAGCAGTGTGGGTGCTGACCTCCTGCTCCCTAAATGATGCAAATGGAAAATAATGCCACTTCCTCAGCCAGCAATGAGAAGAAGGTTCCTTAGTCAGTTAGACGTTTGTGAAACTCATAACTGTGAGCCTGTGCCAGCTGAGAAGTGAGGGAGGAATGTGGAGGGGATAAAGTCAGATGTGGCAAAATGGAGACAATTTACTTACAAACCGAGAACCTAGGAATTTTACTAGAAGTTATTAATGTTTATAGACAGCAGCACTGCACAAACATGTGGATGGGGGTGAGTTCTGATGAGGCAATTAAATAAACCAACTGCACTGTATATTGCCCTGCCTCCCTACAATTTGCCTAAATACCAACTCAATGCTACAAGGGCTAAAAGGGGAAAAAGAGCTACTCACAACCTCCACAAGTTTTTCAGTGCTCTTAACAAAGTCCTGACATTGTTTCTAAAGATGTGGCTGTACCTGCCAGGAGTGGAAAAATTTGGCCTCTGGTGTTAGTTATATCTAGCCATTTTAAGGGAGTTTCTTAAAAAGTACTAAATACCATCAACCTGCTGAGCTGCTTGTTGCTATTGTGATTTCATGCTCTCTTAAATAGCTGATAATTATTGCGAAACACATTTTGGAACAACCTTTCCAATTTCAGTTGATTTTCGTGTGTTTTAGTAAATATTTATATGGACCGTATGGGTAAAACCCTCAGGATTAGCCCTTTGTGTACAGGTGCTGAGGTACTTTTAAACATGCCCATCAGTGCTGTGGGTTGTGGATGGTTTGTCACCTGACTAAGACCAGCAGTAACCCTGGTCACTCAGATCAGAACTCTGTGATATTAGGCCATTGCTGGAGAATGCTGAACTGAGGGTTACTGAAAACTCGGAAGAAAGGCTGAGCTGATTAGTGCAAGAGCAGATGAAACAGTAATATGCAGTGTGTATTTGGCTAGGGTCTCTGAAGATCAAAGGTAATTTAACTTCATCTCTGAAAAATGCTCTTAATATTATCTTAATTTTAAGATTGCAGTCTTAGCTGAACTCATCACAGGCTAAGATGACAGGAAATTGTAAAGATATGGATATAACCACTAGCTTTTAAGGAAAGATATAGTCCTTCCGTGTAATTTTTAGTTTTAAGATCTGAGATAAGAGAGGAAAATTGCATAACAAATAAGTTTTTGCTTTATTCTTATTATATTAATACATGCCAGGAAGTGACTATGAAATGTACCACTACTGTCTTGTCAGAGTAACATTAACAGTTAATACTGTGCTTGGGAAATGTTGCTGTTTGCCAAAGGCTGTCATGATATTTTTGATTGTGGTAATGAGAAAAAATAAGGACAGTTGATCACAGTTAACAATTTACTTTATTTCAGTTTCCTGGGACTTCTAAAACCCCTGTGAAACTAGAGACTTTTTTTCATGTATTTTATCCTGGGATGTCTTACGTTATGAACATCTGTAAAGCATCACTCCTGAATCAACAGGATGCTACATTGTGACATGTATGACAGAAGTAATGCCAGATTGTGGGCTTTATAAACTGATTTTACAGAATTCAGTAACTAAGTGGTACTGAATTTTAGCTTAGAGCATGCAGGACACGCTACGAAAAATCATGGATATTTGTGTATATGCATTGCATGTGTTTTAGAAAATGCAGTGTGCAAGTAAATCTAAGGTTTCAATGAAACATTTTCAGAGATGAAATTCATTATGTTTATTCTAAAAAAGTTTATTTATTTTTAAGTATACTGAGATGCATTTTTTTACCCTCTCTTCCTTTCAGCAATATGCCCCCCTACTTGCTGTGTTCAGCACTCAAGGCCAGTCAGAGTTGATCCTACTCCAGAAGGTGCAGGAGTACTGTTATGACAACATCCACTTCATGAAAGCCTTTCAGAAGATAGTGGTACTCTTTTATAAAGGTAAAAGCGTATAATCCATTGTTGTATTCTGTGCTTGGATTCTCAGTGTCAGCCACTCTCCTATGATGTTTCACCAAGTAGTTCATATGAGAAGGCTGTGTTGGCGTTGAACTCTGGAATACTTTGTGCTTTGATAGCTAAAAGGAATGTGTGGCAGCAGGAAAGGCCAAAACAAGCCCTTCTCTCTGTCTATTGCTTTCGTCCCATTCAAGAAGCATGAGCAGGATCAAGCACTGTCCAGTCACTTCAAGTGCAGTTTAGTCCTTGTATAAAACCAGTTCTAGGAAGACATTTCTATAAATTTCTGGCAGATTTCAACAGTAGATCAGAGCTTGGTTTTAAGAAACCTTGAGAGTGCATACCCTCTTAGCAGGAAGATTTTTCAGGGGTTTGGAGCTGGAGGTTTTTTTTGCTATCAGAAGGAGCTTTTCTTATTCTTCTTTTCCTGCCAATTTTTTGCAGGTGCTGCAGTTTTGATGGATTTCATTTTTATTGTGAAATTGACTTCTTCACAAGTTTATTCTGATCAGGTTGTCATAGAGACTAATGGTCTTGCACTGCGTGTGATGGGTGGGTGCCAAACAGTTTGTTCTGACGTTCTTGCTATAAATAGTTGGAGGAGAAAAATCAGCAGGACTGGAAACCTAGTGTTGCTCTTTGTTCACCCTGTTGAGTCCAGGTACATGTTGAAGGCAAATGAGTTCCAACTGTTACAATAATTTCACGGTTTCAGAAGGCAGAAGGAAGTGAGTCATGTGGATTTATTTCTATCTTTCTTTCAATATAGCATGGCCTCTATGATAAATGAAAAAGCAATGCACCTTGTCCTTCTGCCCTCAAATTCTACAATTTGTAAATACTATTAATGACCGTAGAACAGCTTGAACCTGCAAGCTGCAGCAATCATTTGATTCAATTTTCTTTGGAAAAGGCATTTGTTTCAGACATGGTGAATGAGAGGCATAGTTGCTGTGCACTCAGAGCATAACTGATGGTCAAACTAGAAATAGTCTTCTGTAGGATTGCTTTCTGAATTTTTGTAGATTCATTACTGTGTCAGCCTGCAAGAACAGCCCTGACATTCCAAAGCATTTTAAAATTAAAAAGAAAGTAAATCACTGGATTGTATATTAGACTTAATATGCCTGAAGAAGCTAGGTCCCAGCTACTCTGCTCACCCCACATGCTCTTGTTCTGACTCTGGAGATTACTTGGGCAGGCTTGTTTGGAGGGCTGAGAAGACCAGCCTCAGCACTACAGGTGCCACAATACTGTTTAGGATTCACATGATGTCTAGAGGAGTGTTTGGAGCTACCATATAGTCTGTCCAATATGTGCAATAGGTGCTGTGCCTGCATTCCTGCTTGGAATATCTGGGGCTGGCATGCTGCAGCACCTGCCTCTGCCATCTCATGCAGTCATGTGGCAGCAGAGCTGCCAGCCCTTCCTGGCCCTGTTCAGACTGAAGCTGGACCTGCCCTGTTTGGCAGACCTGTTGCCTGCTGGCAGCTGCTTGCCTGACTTTATAGCCACTGCCTTAGGGCCCTTCTGGGTGCTGGATGCTGGGAGCATCAGCTCCATCTTGTTTTGGCAGCTTTGGAGTTAAACAGTGTCCATTAGTTGAGGACATGCTACTTTGTCAACCAGGGAAGATTGTGGGAGCACTAGGCCTTCAATTCCTGTTTCTTCTACATGACTCTGTGGAGCTTTAGTGGCTCATGGTGTGGTTTGTGCAGTGCCATGCTGCCTGCCTCTTCTTTGTTTCAGTGCTCGTAGATTTCACGCTCTCCTTCTCCCCAGTTCATCCACTGAAAACAAGCCATCAAGTCTTTTTAGAAACATACACTTTATTTAGATGACTTCCCAATGATAGTATCTCTTCTGTTTCCTAGTAGCCGAGGAAAAAAGCCTAAAGCTGTTACTGGCTGTGTCAATGGTGAGGGAACAGCAGACACCCTTGTTCCCCTTTCTGTTGCTCTTAAGTGTAACATGCACAAAATCTGGAGAGGTTTCAGGGTCCCTAATGAACTTCATCCAGTGACAAATAAAGGTATCTGAATATCTGTGAATGGGCAGATAAAAATGCAGCTTTGTACCAGCATGAATGTGGACAGTTTGTTGCTTGTTACTCATTATGAGGGAGTGCTTCCTGGGCATAAAAATAGTCAGCAGTGATGACAGGCACCTAATGCCAGTGATGCTTTGACTAATTTAGTTCTATGACTACTCTCATCAGGATGTCTAACATCTTGCATCTCAATGCTTTCCATATTTCCATCATGAAATAGCCCTTGGATTACTTTCCTGTGAATTACCTGGAAATACCTAAACATGTTGACAACTGGGGATCATTAGCACCTAGAAGATCTTGAAAGTCTGTGGTGTTGATTTTTTTTTTGTTTAATATTCTGTCTCTAAACAAGAAGGAGCATCCATTTTTCCCCAATGTAAACCCAAGCCCTATTTTCCTTTAAGTAGCAGCAGCTTCTTACTGGTTTGTAGGTATATAATCTGCAGAAACAGTTCTGTTGTTGGTTAAAGCTTGTTGACATTATTGTTACTCTGCTCTTGTGTTCCTGAGACAGTATAGAGAAAAATAAGCTGCCAGTTCTATACTGATCCCCAGTTATGATGTTGCTTCTCTGGTTTTCACTTAAAGCCAGTACAATTGTTAATCAGACAGGTGCATTTTGACCAAGATCTGAAAGCCAGTTGCAGAATAAGAATTGCTGAATTCTGAGTGGCACTCAGTAAGTTTGCTGGCTTCCTTGCTTGCATTATAATATGTATGTTGTTTGTTATTTCCTTCTGTGTTGCAGTGTGTCCCTTAACTGTTGGTAAAATAAGCACTCTTGTTATTGGAATGTATCATATACACCTGTTGATCCCCTTTCTTTTAGTTTGTGTATATCCTTGAAATTTCAAATGTGTAATCTTGACACTGTCGAAATTAATGATCATTCTTTTCATGAGGATCAGAATTTCACCCTTTGAATGGCAAACACAGCCTCTGTGTGCTTTTTCATTAGAATTCAAGACAACATTTACAAAATACAACAAGAAACAACTGATTGCAAGTACATGTGAAGTAGGACTCTGGTTTGAGGCATAATTAGGCCTTAGAGATATTCTTTTGCAGTACAGAGATACAGCAACCAAATGATGCAGACTGACAGAGATTCTCAGACTCTGCAGGGATCACTTAGAAGGATGGAATCTTCATACAGGGACTTTGTTTTTTGATGGATCACAATTGTCTTTAAATATCTTCATTATTCAAGTACTTTTTGTGGTACTTGATGCAAAATTTTCCTGGGAAAAACCCAAAACAAACCACAAAGGCCTTAACTGTACTGTGGGTGACATTCCTTGCATTGAATGAACCCTTGTCTGAAGGCTCTGTTCTCCCAGCTGAGTTAGCTGCAAGAGAGTTGAATTTTGCAGATTGATTGACTGTGTTGGCAGCTGCCAGGGTGTGCTTTTCCCTTTACTGCCCGTGGCTATGTGGTTTGAGTTAAAAGCAGAAATTCATTTGAACTGGGTGATTGAGTGCAAAGCCGAGACCTGAACTTGAAGTAACTTTCCAGTTAACCCTTAAGAAAAGAGACTGGGCTGTTCAGTCTCTCTGCTCTGCAGCTTCTCCCTTTCATGAGGGACATCCCTGGAGGCTCTGGTCGTGGGTGGTTTGAGTGGCAGTTGGCTGCACCTGCAGGAAAAGCAGCTCTCTGGGGCTGACATCACCTGGGACTGCAGAGAAAATGATGTGCACACGCCCACAAACCGCAGTGCTCAGATTCAGCCATTAAAATATATCTATAATCAACTTCAGTGAGGAATAACTATATATATACAAAATGAGTCATTCCCTTCATCCTACTTCCATTTTCCCTTCCCACTGCTTCAAAGTGACTTAGAAGTATGATTAACTACACCCTGTCCTGCATGATTGTTGAATTGAGCATCTTTGTGCAGGCGGCAAAATGCCATCTCTTATGAGCACTGGAGGCATGAATGTATTACACATAATATTTCTTAGAAATTAGAGTGGTGCAGTTGTCCTTTTTGTAGTTCAGGGCATTTTGTTCTCCTCTGTTAGGGTAGGAGGTTCATTGCCCATGGAGTTAAATACAGGCAAATTTTTCATCTTCCAGACTTGCGAATGTTTTAATCTCTGAGGCACACAGTGAGATTACATGCTGCTTTTATCAGATTGGGGTTTTGGGAAGGGAGGGGGAAATTGCACTTTCCCCTTTGGCAACAAAACCATTGAGCTTACGGACTTCAAATAAAAAAACCCCAGACTTGAGTCCTATTACTTTTGAACTGAGCTATGTGCCTACCTGGAGGTGCTTGCTTGTACAGTGTCATAATGTGACCTGTCATGCAGCAATGGGCTTCAGCACTTCTATTAAAGCAGCTTCATACTTGTGAATGTCCACAGTGCCCCAGAGCTTGAGCTTGGGACAGGGTTGCTCTACTTGGGTTTTTTTGGTTGTCGTTTTTTTTTCCCGAAATCTTGCCTGATTTTCTTTGCCTGTCCTATGTGTCATACCCTGACTAATTTTGCAGATATAGTTGTGTGAACTTCAGGACTTTGGGATAAATGTAATCTTTTCACATGCACTTTTACATTGAACTGCAGGTTCATGACTCCATGTGAAATATTTTCAGGTTTGCTAAATTAAAATCCAGGTTCATTCAATACTGTAATGCCTTTGAGCTGCTGCTGAGAGGTACCAGCAAGTATTTAATGCAACATGTTCAAAACCTCTTTCTTGTCTCCAGCGTTTCTGTAACATTGGAGAAAAAGTTCATTGTGGCAGGTTGTGATTTCAGGAAGATGGTGCATTTATGTGCCTCTTGTAGGTTTGCTAAGCATAATTTATATGTACAGAAAAAAGCCCAGAGCCAGCTCAGTCCCATTTTCCCTGCATTTTCTCAGCATTACTGTCAGCTGCAGTAAACTGCAGTAGAGGCTTTATCTTGGAAAAGTGCCTGAGAGACAAGGTAATTTCCAGTCACACGTACTTACTAAATTCCTAATTTTCAAGAAGATTTCATATTCAGTTACTGTTGAATGTCTTGGAATAGTTTCGATTAAGTTAAAACGTATCCCTGGTTGCTTCCATCTGTTTATTATTCAACAGCATATGTGAAATGTCTCTTCTGTCTCATTTGATCAGATGCTTTGGGGTTTTAGTGTCATTTATTTCAGTATGTCTTCTTCCCTTCCCTGCCACATCTGCTCTAACTTTAGGCTGAAGCAGAAGGTGATGGTCAGGGTCGGTGCCTTGGCAAGCAAATACCCAGTGGGTGGGACAGCACCAGAAAGCTCAGGGGAGCAATGAAGTACATAAATGTGTTGATTTTGAGCAGGGAGGGTAGTTTGTTCAAAGACAAAAATAATGGAAATGTTAATGAGGTGTCTTTAGTCTTTTTATAGAATAAATACAGTTTGATTTTTTTGTTGTTGTTGATGTTGTTGTTTGTTCTTGCCTCTTGTATTACATAACTGCCAAAATGCCATTGTGGATCCCAGATTTTGCCTCCACAGCCATCAATTATTGAGATGTTTGGCTGGATCACAGGAGCTTTGTCCTGGGGCTAGAGGTCTGTTGCTAGACCTAAATTTGCATATGTTGGTAACAATAAGTGTCCTTGCTATTTATTAGTATTTCTTTCTTCCAAATTGTACTCAGCCTCACGTCCTCACTGACAGCTATTTTGTTCTTGATGCTTGACATAAAAATGTCAGCTGTGCTGTCCATCCAGTCTCTTAAAATGAGTGGTCTCAATAGTGACCTTAAAACTTATTAGCAAAAAACAATGTAAGACCTTTAGGGGAAACTGATTGCAAAAAATCCCTACTGGCTGTCTCTTAAGTGTTCAGTCAGGAGGTATCTGTCACTTCAGACTTTCAGACTTCATGCACTATTCTGTGATACAACAGCATGGTAAGAAAAAGCATGGTAATTCTTATTGTGGTAACTTCCAAGATGTGCAGGCTGATTATTGTATTTCTTTTTTCCAGCAATCTTATGTGGTATATTTAAAACAGATGAATAAAGAACTCTTCTTGACAGAAGCACAATATTTGATACTTTATTTTAAGCCTAATACATTACATGTTTTATTGCATCTGGAACCCATTATATGCATCAAATATTCTGTATTTGTAGCCTAATATAGATCATGCAAAGCTTGTTCCACTGCAATCACATTAGCTTTATGCTGCCTTTAAAAAAGTCTTTCTCCTCTCATGTTTAAAATCTGCTAATCTCTAAAAAATAATTTTTTTTTACAAACACTGATCTGTATTTCAGCTGATGTTCTGAGTGAAGAAGCTATCCTCAAGTGGTATAAAGAAGCACATGTTGCTAAAGGAAAAAGTGTTTTTCTTGACCAGATGAAGAAATTTGTGGAGTGGCTGCAAAACGCTGAAGAAGGTATGGGTTCATTTGGAGAACTCTTGTAGTCTCTTTGCAGAACAATTTTTTTTTTTCACATTTTAGTTGTACCAGGATATGAAGTATTAAGGACTCAGAATAGAAAACAGCAGGCATGACCATCTCAATTGTTTCCAAACGTGCCTAAGCCTAACAACACTTGCTGCTTTTTTAGTGATTATAGTGTCCCTGTGAAGTCCTTTATTGATTGGGTACCACTTGTCTATAGATAAACTCTCTTAGCTTCTTCAGGGAGGAACTCTGCACTGGTGACAGCATCAAGTACCTTGGTGCTAACACCTGCAGCCAAACAGTTTTCTGTCTCAGTGCCTTTTTTGCTATTGTCATGTTTAATGGCACATAGCACAAGCTTGCCTGCACCCTGGCTCTTGAAACTGGCTTTAGCTGAATGGTCAGGTTAACATTATGTGGTCTGTATTTGCTGCTCTAAAATGGTTATTTAGAAGGGGAACTAGTTTCTTTAGTCCCTAACTTGGTTTTCCTCATGTTCTTGATAAGAAAATACTTCCTTTGAATAAGTAAGTTATCTTTTTTTGCGTGGAAAAAGAATTCCCCATCAGTTGGGAAGATAAATCCATGTGTAATAGATAGGGATAAAATTATTAGGGTTCATTTGCATCCATTTAATATAATTAATTTTATAAACTTGAAGGGAATATGTACTAGTGACAAGGAACAGATAAAATTTAGCAATTCACATGTTCAGGTAGCAGTATAAATATGGCAGCTGCTTTCACACTTAGACTTTGGATGGGCAAGCTTGGTCTAATTAAGCTCTTTTTTAAAATTTTCTGCTTGCATGCCTTGGCTGCTCTTTATTTTTATCCTTTCCTGCATGTCCCCTCTGCCAGATGTCCTTAATTACAAAGTCCAGTACAAATGGAGACAAAATGTTTCTGTAAGAACACACAGACCATGTTTGCCCTCAGAAATGTGATCTGTGGTGTAATATTTGTTGGCAGTGAGCCCTTTCCTGTCAGGTGAACACAGAAATACAGTATGATGCACAGTAGTTTTAGGCAGCATGTGTATTCCTGCTTCTAGATTGCTTCTACTACTAAATGAACTTTATCTTATGCTATAAAAATAATTTAAAAATTTGGTTTGTACATGTTTTATGCCTCCTGTAGGGTAACACCACTTAGGCTGGATGGTGATGCTGATTGATATTTGCAAAGCAAATAGTTTTAAGGGTGCTTCCTGGATGAGAGCAGTACAGTCTACTCATAGAGATTAGAAGAGTGAGCAAATAATGCTGATCCTTTGTTAAACTCAGCTCAGGAACACATTGTGTGGCTCTGTAGATGAGGACCAGAATCATTCATAGCAACATGGTGAAAATTTTAGTGATGGGTCTGTAAATGAAAAGTTCCACCATGGAGGGCAGCAGAGTAAACTTCATCTCCTGAAGCTGTGTGTTTCTTTCTTGTTTGCTCTGTTCCATCTGCCAGCCTTTCCTAGGAAGTACTAGGTGTGATGAAAATTTTCATTTTCATTTAGGAAGGATATCTTGTTATTTTTGTATAATTACTCACATCAGTTTCCTTGTGCAACCTACATGAAGTGTTTTACTCTCTTCTCTTCTAGAGTCGGAGTCTGAAGGGGAGGAGAACTGAGGTGGTTCCATAAAGCACAGTCTCAATCTAGGTTAATGCCAAATGCGCTTGGGAATGCCGTACTGTTCAAGCAAAGAGGCTTTACTTCAGTGTCATACAGAAAACTATAGACTAGACTTTACTTTTGTTTAGAAGAATAAAGGTTTTTAATGGAGCCCTGAGGCATTAGATGCTTTACTTGGGACTCTACCTCTGGCTCAGTGTACACTAACTTAGGCAAAGACATTCAGCAAGGAGCCATGTAGAAAAAGTGAAATGAAATACTTATGGACTCCTTTTTATTAACGGTCTTTTTCAGGTACTATGGTATATGAACACTCCAATTTCTGTTTATAGAACTGTTTGGTCTGTGTTTGTAGCTCAATATTGGCTTGTGTATGTGATTTGACACCACCACATTTTTTTGAATAAATGGCTTTTATATCTTAGTTTTGTGGTATTAGTGTGTATGTAAAGTTCTGGGTTGCCAAAGTTTTTATGATGCTTCAAGTAAAAATTACACAAGAATGCCAACAGACCATTTTCATTCTTCTTCCCCAAAAAATCAGCAGCTGTAGTTAACTGGTGTAGGGGTCACTGTCAAATCTTTATTCCCATCCTGACATACAACTTTGGACAGATTAACCATATTCCATAGCAAATACTGATTCATTCTGTTCCTTAATTCAAAGAAAATGTACAGGAACAAATCTGTACAGTCCCAGTTTGCAAGTACAGTTTATGCAAATGATATATAGAATAATATGCTCTGCTCAGTTCAAACTACACTCAGTAATTGGTGATTGCTGAATTTTGAAAGATACGTTTAGAAGAATTAGCTTCAAAACATGTGTGACTAGAAGTCATTACAGGTGAAATCTGAAATTTATTTACATCATGTTTAGAAAAGCCAGGCTTGTATTCTTACAGGGGGAAAGTATGACAGGGCATAATCAATTAATGAAGTATTGTATTTTTTCATTAGAAACCAGTAAGCTAACAGATTAGTACAGATTTTTCTGAGGGAAAGTCAACACTTCATATAAACCATAGATCATATGAGCATAAGTATCGTGTCTCAGTATGTATCTAGCTGTACTGTAAACAGCAGTTAGCAAGTGGAAATCAAGTGCTGTTGAGTGCCAGCTTTCCATCTAGTACAGCATTTATTTTCCTAACAGGTATCGATCTTTGGAAGGGGAAGTACGTCGTGGTGATTTTTCCAGTAAGTTTGAGAAGAACAGCGCCAGGCATATTAAACAGCAGAACTGATGCATTAGCTGCATACTTTCCATTTTGGTCCTTGTTATTACAGAAAATAAATTTGCTGGGCATGAAAACACATGCACAAAACTCTGCAGCTGTGACGCGGTAATATTGAGTCATTGATAATGCAGCCACTATTGCTAAAAACATCTTCAATTCAAAATTGCTGTTTCCTGAGGTACTAATGAATATTTAGTTTGGTGTATGTAAAACCGCTTTTCTGTATAATCTTAAACTTAGGTTGATTTTGAAGCTGCCAATCTCGAGTAATGTGCAGAGATCATAATCTCTTTTCCCTGCACTGAGACTGCCAGGGAGAGCCAGGCACGGCTGGCTGTGGGCTGGCTGGGCCATCTGCTGGAGACAGAAATCATCGGCTGCAAGAGGCATTGCAAGTTCAAAGGCAGCAAATCTGGGGTGCCTGCTGCAGCTGTGCCCCCAGCACACTGCAAGTGCAAGCAAAGCTGAGTGCATCCACTGCACTGAAGTTCAGGTGCCTCCAAGCCAGGCACCCGAGTTGCACCCAGGTCCCTTCCAAGTTGAGATATTCTGTGATTGCTGACACAGTTGTCCTAGCTCCATTTATAGACATGGTGTTGGAGAGAAATGGGTGTTTTTAGCACGGGGCTGCTGGCCAAGTTGAGACTTGTGATTTGGAGCAGGGTGAGGAGTTGCACTCTTGGCTGACAGGAATTGTTCACTTTTCAGTCACGCAATGTCCAAAGCCCTGCATCTTCTGTGTTCATATCATGCCTAATGTGTAGCTCCTGAGAGCCCCTCTCAGCTTGCCCTCCCCCAGGAAAATTATTAGGCACTAACAGTTTCTCACTCTAGTTTTCAGGAATTTTTCCCACTTAATCTCTGAGATCAGTTCAGATGGGAACTTACATGTGTATTTTTTCATCCAGCATTTCACATGTATGCTGCTAACTGAACTAGGTAGGGGCACAAATGCAAATAGATCTGGTTTGCATCAGACTGAATGTCTGTACAAAAGAGCATAATGATAAGGCTTTTCAGGAAACCTTAGTAGAAATAGAAGCTGGGCAGAGCTTTTGATGTGACTCCCTTCAGGCAAAGTGCCCTTCCCTTGAAGCCTTCAGAGAGTCTACATTTCACTTAAAAATGTTCCCAACCCAAGGCATTTCTTCAACACAGCTCTTGAATTAGTGTTTCTCTGCTGGAGAAATCAAAGCTACAGTCGGCACCAAATACATGTTTTAAATATGGAATCAGTTGTCTTGTAAAGATAAAAAGACACTTCATAGAAAAGACACTTCACATAATATATTGCATTCAATTTTGAAACTACAGTCTTAATGTCAGAATTGTATGTCTTTTACTTTACAATAAATTGCAATAGGGTGCACTTTAAAATGGGGATTGCTGAATTTGAAGGTGATTCTTCTATTCTGGCCTCTCCCTGAGGTTTTAACTAAGAAAGCCAATTACATTGCTTTAAAACATTCCTCTGGTGTACAAGTGCTCTCCAGGAGAGAGACCACATCATCCCTGGGATGATGCAACAGTGAGGTTTTACAGTGAGGTTGGTTAAAGCACTGGTTATGAATCTGAAAAGGGCTGACACAGTTCCTATTTCTTGCTGCTGCAACTACCCAGTTGGGTTGCAGGCTTGTCTAACTATGTCAAGCCCTGTGCAAAGGGGGCTTCCAGCCCACTGCAGTCAGTAATCCCACACATCAGAAACCATCATCGAGCTGACGCTTCCTGCATTGTTTTCTACAGCAGTCCTGCTTCACCCTTACTATGCTTTGGATGATAGAGATTTACCCACAAGAAGGTGATGACCTGCTATGCCAGCATCCTCCTTTTCTGCTTGGCCAGCACATCCCAAACCCAGCAGTCAGACCTGTGCCAAAAGAGCGATGGAAAGCTCCTCAACCTCATCCCTATGGCAGCTGCAGGCTGGCTGAGCAAGGAAGGCATTTAACACCCAGAGAAACCAGCCAGGTGAGACCCCCTATGAGATCCCAGGGTCCACTCCATGACCACACTTGGGAAGGGGAGGGATATGTAGGTGGCCTTGTGTGTGTGTACAGTTAATATTTTTCCACAAGTGTCTCTTCAAGCAATATAGAGCCATTTTCTCAAGTCTTTAAAAGCCTTCCCCCTCCCCAGTCCATTTAGTGACAAGGTAGTGTTAAAAAATGCCTCTTAAATGGGTGGGTGTGGGAATCGTGTTTTCCTTCAATGCTGCCATAATCCACAGTTTAAGAGGCAGAGCTCTGATCAGAGCAAGCACCCATGCACTGAGTGAGCAGCACTGAGGGACTGATGGACTGGGGAGTGTTGGAGGCCCTTCCTCCCCACTCCAGGTAAAACTTGGGCTGAGGGTGGCTGGTGCAGCTCTTTGTGGGGCTCCCACTCCCAGCCCAGCTCCCCAGGGGTGGTGCCTGGGTCAGAGCACTGACAAGCAGCTTTGGTATTTCATTAGCAGCAAGAAACAAGCTGCTTCGTGTCTGTGTTTGAGCAGCACGGCTTTATTTCAGGGCAGCTTGTGCACTTCAGCAATGGCAGGCCAGCACTTCAGGCATGCGGCCAGAAAAGGTGGCCCAATCCCTTATGTTCGCTGATGAAGGGTGTAGGGTTGCTGAACTCTAATTTCTGCTTTGAATCCCTTCCTCAAAATGTGAACTACCAGAACCAGTGGGTTCAGCCTAGAGTGGTTGCAGATGGGGGGCACGTGGTGAATCAGTCGTACCAGGTTTGTCTGAACAGCATTTGGAGAAGAAAAACTGTTGCTCCCAAGCATGCCCTTAACTGAGGCACTGGTAAACTGCCTCAGGCTTTTAAGCTCCTGTCATGCTCATGGACAAGAATAGCTACCTTTAAAATCACATTTGCACTTAAAAATGGTGATTATCTAAAATAAGTCTTGTGGGCTGGGACAAACCAGTCCTTTCTCAAAAAGAGCCACAAGTAACATTACATGGGTTAATTGCAGCAACCATTCTGCTCTCACTGAGCTATGCTGGTTATTAAGAACCAAAATTAGGACAAATTACATAAGTGTATATTTTCCAAAAAAAACCACGTTTTGATTTTGAAGGGGAAAAAAAAAACAAAGGTTGACTTCTTCCACTTTTCCACCAGGCTTTTGGTTTTGTTTTTGCTATGATATTTTAAGCAAAAGTTAATTCTTGCTCCTTAGCAGCCACATGGGCTTTTATAGCTTCACGTAGAGGAAAACAAATCCCAGGAGGGGAAGTTATGCCAACACCTGTAGAAGACACGATTCAGGCAGGCGAGCGCTCCTGAGCTGTGCATGTAACCTATATTTGGTCCATGTCAGAGCCACTGCACTGGTGTCCTGGATGACTAAAATAGCTCACTTGCTATATTTTCCTGGCAGGGATCTGATTAACACCACGGTGACAGCCTCAGTTTCCTCCCACAGAGGCCTGGAGCTCACGTCATGCCACATACTAGCAGGGAGTTCAGGTGCTCCTTTCCAGTTTATCAGCATTATTCCCTGATGAGAAAAGAGCCCTGAGCTTACAAAACCTCAGGAACTTCAGCAGGAGCTGCGCAGGTTGGAGTCTTACCTCAGCACTGCTCCCTGGGGCCCCAGAGGCCATGCTGGGAGAGCAGTGCCCTTAGCACCCATCTGAGGAGATCTGGATTAGGAGAGTGAAGGGGACATGCTTGTTTTCCTGCTGCTTGTCTCACATGGGTGCAGGAGAGAAATGCACTTGTTGGTCTCAGTCGTCAGCCAGCAGCGCCCCAGGCGTGGCTCTGCTTTGCAGACATACAGGACATGTCCCCCACCTATGGGACAGGCATTCCTGGACAGTAAATGCCAAGATCCATCATCTCCAAGTCAGCAGGAGGAAAGAGGCCAGCTGCTAATATGACACAGCTGCAGACTGACAGGTAACATTTTGGTGCTTGGATCTGTCCCTCCCATGGCTGCCAGAAACTCGATTGCCTCAGCCCAAGTGTCTCAGATAAGAGTTCAATGTTAACAACTGCTTGCTGTGTCCTACACTCACCACAGCTCTTCTACTGATGGTGTTGCAAGATTCAAGTGCTATTCAGCACCCTTCACCCCACAGGACTGGGGGGAAACTGCAGACTGCTCTGGAATGTCACTAGCAGGGAGAAACACACCCCAAACACCAAATTTCACTGATTTAGGCACACACAAGAATTAAAAAAAAAATTGATTCAATCCACAGTGAACAAAAGACTGTATCATGGCAACTTCTTAACAAGAAGATACATTTGTGTTGCAGTCTTTCAAAGTGCATCAGTTGCCTGCAATTTTTCTGTTCATTTTTCCCTGATGAAATGGGCTAACATAGCACTCTCCATATCATTACTACTTCTTGCTAGGATATTTGCATAGCACTGACAGCCAAAAATTATGCTAGAAGAAATAACAAAACAGTATTGTTGATATATCCCAGGATATGATCAAAATAAGGTTTTTAGCCAGACCTATGTTATTAAACGCACTAGTCTAGCTGGGAAAAATCAATAAGCTTTCAACTATATTTCCTTCCCCAGGTCCAAAATAGAAGCAGCAGCCTTGAAAAAATAAAAACTGACTGAGAAAAACTGATCTAAAATTTAGTAAGATTTGTATCAGTAAGACCACCCGAGAGAGAATAGATGGTGTCTGTGATACTGAAGGAGATTCTAAAGGGAAACGAGAAGGCAGATAATTTACAATATGTGGAATAAGTAGGACAGTCCGTGAAAGAAAAGATAAAAAATTGTCACAGAATGATGACATAGATAGAGAAGGTGACTTTATCACTTTATCACTTGCTGCCCATCCCTACATCAACTCTTCCTTTCAATCCCTACGATCCAGGCCCTTGGGATAACAGCAATGCAAAGACATTGTCTGAAAGAGCCTGGAGGTGACACTCTACTTCCACAACCAGAAATTTTCCTGGTGTCAAGAAATGGAAGCGGTGGAAGACCTGGAAGATTATACTTCTCCCACCTTTTGAAAATAAACCCCAGTTTTCTGTGATTTTATCAAGAGAATGATATTTTGGGATTAATTGAAACAACCTTTTTTTCCCTTTTTGTTATCACAGACTTTGTATCTTCTACATTTTGCTTTGAGTTTAAGAAGTCAGTGAATCCAGAAAATTGAACCTATAAAGCTGTTCCAGAAGAGCCCATTAAAGCTGACTTCTAATCAAAGGGTATCTCATCCTGTTTCCAGCTGAGAACATCCTGGTTTCTCTCTCCCACCACAAACCACACATAATTCAATAAATCCAACATGGAAATGTCTTCTGCTCCCAGACAGATCACCTCTCACTTATTGTGGTTTCTTACCTTCCCTCAACCTCACAGGCTGGCCCAGATTTCCAGAAAGACTGGGAAAGCATTTTGTCACACTCAGCTAAACCTCTGGACCTGCAATCAGAGCTGTCTGCTGTCCCACGCTGCTGTGCAGAGACATGTCCTGCAGCCCCTCGCTTGGGGGAAGGAAAGAGGATCTCCCCTTTCCCAGGGGCTGAGGCAGGCACCAATGCCACTGCCTCAGCCTCCTCTTGGTGTCCCTCCAGCTGGCACACAGCCTCCCTCCATGCTGGCCCAGGGGAAGCAAAGCACACGAACCACATCTGGCACAGCTCCGCTGCTCCTCGGGGAAATGTGCGACGAGTACTAAAATAATCACAGCAGCCACATTTGTAGGGATGCAGTCCCTAGAGATCCCAAATAGGCCAGTAGCTTGTCTGGGGAAATGCCAGCAAACACTCCAAAGACACAGAGAGAGAGAGAGAAGTAGCAGTCCCAAGAGAAGTACAGGACACGAAAAACAGGACAGAAAGATAATTCAGAATACCTGCATCATTCAAGGTTGTGTGTTGTCCTTTCTTGCACTAAGCAGCACTTATGAAACACTCCTATGTGTTGCCCCTCTTATAGTCACACCAGATCCCTGCTACTGATTAACAGAGAGTGCTTTATTTCTATTTTTTTTTAATTTCAGCTTTTAACAGCATTTTGTGCTTAATCACTTCCACAGCTCTCTTTACTTTTTTTGTGTGTGTGTTTTGGGGCTGAGATTTAGTATTTTTATAATAACTGGCTATAATTTAGTGCTTCTTGTAGCATTTATGTCATATTTATGTTATAATTTAGTTGCTGTTACAGCAACTAATTTCTTTTTTAAGAAACTTTCTTGAAACAGCAGCTCATGGTAATCCTTTAAACTGAATGATTCTTCAGGCAAAATGCAGCTCAGATGATACAGGCACACATCTGGATGACTTATTTAAATTGAATAAAACTATCCTCCCTTCAGGTACTAGAAAAACAAATGTTTGTTCTGCCTGTGTGCAGCTTCACCTTTATGCATTACTAAACTTGACTAGGATGGATGAAATGCAAGAATCAGATGCAGGCAAGAAGAATCAGCATGGATAAATCAAAGACATGGATATATTTACTAAAGAAGTCCTAAAGCAACTGGTTCTCATGACCCCAAACTCCAAATGGCTCCAACAGGGTGTGGGAGAGGTCTGAAAGCTGTATGGGCAACTGACTGAAGAGAAACACATGGTGGTGCTGATGCTGCAAAGCAACCCTGGAGTTTTGACACGAAAAAAGCACAGAGGAAAAGTGTGGTCTTCTGGGGAATACTAATCTTTAGAGAGGAAGCAAAAGGACAGCATCTTCCCATATCAAAGGAAGAATCCACTAGGGACAATTTTAATAGTATAGATAGGAACCTAAATGTAAACTAGAGGAAAAGTACAAAAGCGTGGCCTTCTACAAACATAACAGACAGCAGAACAACAACCTGCAAATCCTGCAACAGTGGGAGGTCTGAATCATGCTGTAGATGACATTTAAGCTGGAATTTTGTTTCCATACGGAAATTCATGTTAACTTTTCTCACCAGAAGTCACTTAAAATATCAGGAACCCAGAGATATTCTGAATTCCCAAGGGGTTTTAGTCCAGCCCATAAAATGGAAGAATCCAGATCCACACCCCCCAAGATACACAAGATTCTCTCATCACAGCCAGCAGCACCTTCATGTTTGAAGAAGGTGTTTGGAGACAGCATCATTATATTACTCAGCCACCTCTTACCATCCACTTTTTACTGCTGTGCTAGTCTGTAATAGACAGAAATATATTCTTCAGAGGCAGAAAAACCCAAGAAATCATCCAGCTCAGGAAAATAATGATAAAGTGATAAAGCACTGTGAAAAAAACTTGACTACTGAATAAAAATATCAAGTGTGCTCTACTCCCCAAAGGCAGAGGTGCCTTGGTTAGAGCAGTGTTTGCTTAGTGAAGGGCACATGCCTTTGACACAAGAATGTCAAATAAAATAATGAAATTAAGAACTGTCTTAGTAGTTAAGGATTTACCCAGCATTTGGAGTAAATCCTTTAAGGGATCTTCTTTGTTCTGTGAGACCTGTGACCTTACTGTCCTTTGACTCAGAAATGGACATGACACTTAAGGAAGACATTAAGATGCCTGTAAATGCTGGATGAGTTCTGACAGCAGAGACTTAGCAGGTTGAAGTGGTGCTGTCTCAGCCTCAACACAGGTATAGCAATGAGAAGCAGGTAAGAGACCTGAGGTCCATTCCCTTCTTTCTCAAAGAAAAGCTTCTTTGCACCCCTAGCCAGAATTGAGACTAGAAACAAACCCTGGCCATCTGCTGCTGCTGAGAAGGGGGCCATAAAGTCTGTCCCACTTTTGTCAGCATGTTTCTATTATCACTTGTATTACATAATAGCAATCTTTTATGCCTCCTGCCAGCAATCCCACTGAATGGGTGCAAGGCAGCACTACAGTGCACCCAGAGGTGCCAGTGCTCCAGATCTCTCCACTCCTAACATGACTGACTGCTTGCTCTCCCTAAATCATGGGAAGAAATATTTCCTGGGGGAAAGCAGCCTTCAAGAGCATTATTCAGAGTACATATTAATTTAAGGCTGGGTCCTCTAAAAAGATTGGTTCATATTTTAAAATGGTTTCCTAGTGGTGAAGCAGCCTTGTTTTCCATCAGCACCCCAGTTATTGCTGTGTCTGTCTGGGTGGCATCAACAAGGAAGCAGCACCAAGCACAGCTTCCAGCTGCTGTGACTTGGGCTGCTCTAGAGGAGCTGTGCCACCAAGTTTCAATACACCTCCAGGAGAAAAGCCACTCCTGTGGCAACAGGCTGGCACCTTCCTGAGCTGCCATCTCTCACTCACACATAGAACGTGGAAATAAAACACAAGATGGTGTCAAAAACACTTTCCAGCTGATACTAGGAAGTAAACTAATTATTTTAAACCTGAAAATCCACCATCATTTAAAACTGTCTGCAGAATTAAGCTTAGATTTACCTTTAGATTTGCTTAGACTTCAGTGTACATTCTATAAAGCACAGTAACTGCAAATACTCTATTTTAGGATTCTTCACTTACATAAAGAAAAATAGAACAGTATTAAACCCACTTTATTCTTCCTTCATTCCTAACTGTTTGCTTCTCCTACTCTCTTGCAGAAGGGTTCTTGACCTATGTGAAATACACAATTAAATGGAAATTGTATTAGCATATCAGCAGAACACTTCTCTTTGTCTGTGTAAATTGTACAGTAAAAAATAACTGCATATATAGAAAAAAGAACAAACCAAAGCTAATACCTGGCCAATTAATATAAAACCATTTTCAACTGATGGCTGTCTTGATCAGCACTGACAGAAACCCACAGTTTCAAAAGGACAATCCCTAAACTGGGAAGCCAGACAGTAAAAAGAGACAAATCTTGTGACGCCAAGAAGAAACTTTGGTGAAAGATAAGCCATGACCTATCAGCTTTATCTTTCTTTTAGAGAAATTGTACCAAGACAATTCAACTGACAGAAAATTCCTGTGTGCTTAAGGGATTAATTACTTATTGCAGATACCAGTATCTGACTGTCAGCTTGTGTAATGTCCCTAATGCAGATGTTTGGGCACTGATAGCAAAAAGCACTGGCAGTAGACTCCATAAGCAGCTAACCTGTAGGATAAAATAGGAAGCTAAGTTTAAATGTGTAAGCCTATATTGTGCTTAGCTTACATAAAGCCAGAAATGCACTCCACACCAATACAAATGGGCTGATTTTCACAGTGATATGTCTGCCACTGTACTGGAGCTAGATTTATATAGCTCAAGAGCAAAGCAGAGAATTCAGAACAAGCACGAGAATTCAGGGTTTCACTGTCAAACCCTGGGTTACCATCTGACTTCAAGTAACAAACAATATTTGTTTCTTCTATTTCCATGTTACTAGATACCCATTCTGCTGTTAGTGTCATCTGCTTGCAAGAAGACTACTGGAAAATAAAGAGCTGTTTTTATAGACGAACATACTCCTGAGCGCTCTTGTTGCTTTAAATTTTTATGTGAGGACTCGGTACGCTTTTAGTGCTGTCAAGGGAAAAGACCAGATGATGAAATTGCTTCCCAGCTTGTCCCCAGCTTGCGCACAGATGATGGTGGTGATGCAGCAGAACTGGCTGGCAGCAGCAGGTTGTTTTCCTAACTAAAAAGCCATAGCCTTTTCTACACGCTCCTCACGCAGGCTCAGAAGTGCTGAATTCACATTACTGGCAGCTCACAGCTATAGGTCTTCTGTTTGCAAGAAAAGAAGCTAGGCTATTCTAATGAGCTATTTTAAAGAAAGATAACTTGCTAGAGACATATAGCATTATCACTGAACTAACTGATTCAAAATGTATGTCAGGTGTCTAAATTAGTTATGACACTTGTTTAAGATTTGGTATTAGGAAAGAAATTGGGCTCTTTAAATTTAACTTCTAAATTTTGAGCCATTTACTGTTCATGATTTCAAGGTTTTGCTCATAACCAAATCATCTATTTCTGAAAAGTTCTTACCTCACCAAAGGAGCATAGCAGCTAATTTTACCACAGTTAGGCCACGCTAATAGAGCAGGCTGAGAACACTGACTGTGCTTTACAGAAACCACAGAAAGAAATAACAGATACACCAAAACTTGGCATTCTGTCTTTCTCTTTACCCTGTGAATTTGTTTCACCAGGGCATTGCAGCTTTGGATGAAATATCTCTTATCTCTCTCTCTTCTGTTCTTTAGCAGGGTATCAAAGGAAAGTACCAGTCATGATATCACAGGGGAAAAAAATTACTGTTCTGGCTCCTAGACAAATGACGTAGGAATGACAATGGAATTGTGTTTATTTAGTCTACATAGAAGAAGGCTGGGAGTAGATCTTACTGCAGTCTTCCACTCCAGAAAGTGGAGGACTCTTCTAACTCCAGAAAGGAGTTAGAATGAAGACAGAGCCAAGCTTCTCATTTGACATAGCAAAAGAGCAAGATAATGGCCACAAGGTTAATTCTGATAATGGAAAGGTTTTCACAGTGAGAGTACTCAACCAATGGAACAAGTTGGGGCTGCCCTTCATCCTTAGAGCCATTCAAAATTTGACTGAACACCTCTCTGGGAAAACTGCTTTGGCTTTTGAGCTGAATGTTGCATCAGACAACCCCCAAGAGTCCCCTCCAACCTGTGTTCTCCATGGTTCTGTGACAGGCACAACACAGCTCATCACACAGCTCACATGCACAGGAGGAACAGTGACACAGCCAACAGGACTGGGCTTTCGGTCAAGCCTTTTACGTACTACTATTCAAAATACCATTATACTGCTGTTTTCAGCTTCTGGTTGCTTCTTTAATACATTAGATGTAACAAACTCTCCTTATCCTAATCCTCTATCAGCTTAATTCAGAATGGATTTTACATGTTATGAAAGGTGATCTTACAGTTAAGATCTTTAGAAATCCTAAGACATTGCTTCTGAACTTAGAAGTATTTGCCTCCTTTACTACTTTTAGCAGGCTGGCCTCTGAAATACACTTTCCCTTTAAAGTCTGTGTCCTGAGGCTATTTTAGTTCTTTGTTTTGTAGTTTTGCTTTTTTTCCCCCTTACCTGTCCACAAACTTTAGAGGGACAAACTTCACCAAGCCTATCTTTTCTGGCAAGCACTATTCATGAGACAATTCAAAAGACACGGGCATCAACTGAGTTAACAGAGAGACAAGCTATTTTTACACTCCAATGTTGTTTTCCACCATTGCATGGTATATCTGGTAGGAATCATAAAGAATGGCTCAAAAAGCAAAGCTGGACATATAGCAACTCTGTCAGGACAACAGTTTTGCACTTGCCTGTAGCTGCTTCTGCTTGAGTAAGTCTCCCTTCTAGGTAGTTTCCTAATAGTAATTTAACTTCCCGGGCTCAATCCATGAGCTTTATGCCATTTGGATTTTGGTCAGAAAGCTTGTCAAAGAATACTCTCATTATCTGTCTTTCCAAGAGCAAAGATGAACAAACCATTACTTCCTTTGTAACCACTTGTTATATTTATTAAACTGAATAGGAACTATGTCTTTGTGCTTTTGGAGAAGCTAATTTCTGACCTAGTTGTGGGCTTCTCTAGCCACACTACTTAAACGGCCTATTTTCCTGTCCTAATTTCCCTTTCTCAATCTACAATGCTCCACTTCACTAAAGAAATAAATAAAAATGCCAAACAGTTTTGCACATATTTTTCTCTGCAGAGAATATTCTCCAATCCGAAGAACACAGACGGATTTATTCTGTATGCCAGGCTCGCCTCTCCATCGTGTCTGGCTTGTAGTGATCATTGACAAGAAACAGCACCACAACACCTTGTGTGTCAACCTGTAAGACAGCAAAGATCTGTGCAACAGCTACGCCTACTCATGCTATTCCTCACTGCCTGGTGCCAGAAAGGGCTCCTTTAAGGTTGGCGATGGAATGGCACAAGTGCAGTAGCACTGCTGGGAACTGCTTTTGTTCCAGGAAGCAGGGAGGATTTCATGACTGCAAGCAAACACCACAGCACAGCCAGTTCATTACTAACACCTCAGGAAATAACTGGGGTATGTCCAGAGGACATTTGCGCTGAATTTGAGGAAAAAAAATCTCAATTGTTACAGTAGATAATATTTTAAGTGTGTGTTTAATTGATGCCATATGTTCAGTCATAGGTTACTGACAACTAAGGTGACTAACTGACATGACTCAATAACTGAGGCAGTTCAGGTGACTGAGATGACTCAGATTTTCCTGCCCAGTGACACAAGAAATGACTGGACATTGGAAACTCTACATCCATGGAGAAAAACGATTGATGATAAACAGCATTTTACTTCACAGCCTTTGTTGACAGATTCTACGGTCGTCACCAAAGTTCAGGCATACTTAACTGGCATGGGAACACGCTTTGATGGTCAACTGCCAAGGAAGGATAAGCACTTTATTTACTCCAAGTAAAGCCAGCTGAAACCCTGTCATGTTGTGCGTGTACACTATTCACCTCAAAACTAACATCTAAATATGTCAACTGTACACAATAAATACTACTCCTGGAAACACCTGGCTTTCTTAAACCCTATTTTCCCTCTCCCTGATTTTGATGTGCATGAGAGACTTTATACAAACGAGGGGAAGAAAAATGACTTTACAAGACAAAGAGTGAAATGAAATACCTAAAGTGCTGTCAACAACTTATTGTAAACCTGGGAAAAATAAAGTGATAAAAATCAATTTCTGCAAACAATGCTTCACCCACAACATTTTAGACACTCCATAATAGTAGAGAGTAATAAAAAAGGTCACATTGTCTTAATTTTAAGACAATAGTATAGGCTTTAGGAGAACTTTGTACATGCTTGAGCCTTCACTTTTCAAATTTGTGCCTCAGAAGTGACACAGACCTTTAGATTTCAGACACATAACAGGTAACAGAAACCTGCAGTACCCGCATGAGGCCACAGCCTACAGACACAGAAGAGATTTGGCTATAAGCTGAGTTTTCATTTAGTGTGTTACAGTGAAAGGCTTCATGCAGCAATCCTCCAGAAAACAATCCAGCTGATGCTACTTTCCTGGGAAATGAAGAGTAAACTACCCAAACAGCTTCATTTTAAGCTTTTTGGATAGTAAGAAGTGTAGCAGCGTTGAGCCCCAGTAACTCTGTGTTTCCACTCCCCTCTCCCTTTGAAGAAGCATTTACTTTTTGTACTGTCTCATAAGTGCATGTCAGCAGCATTACAAGTGCCCAGTGTACTCTCCCCCCACTGCAGTTTCCCATGAAAGAAAAACTAATCCACACTGTTTGTAGCTCCTCCTGCTGCCAGCAGTGCCATTGAAACACACCACAGAAGGGCAGGAGGACAAAGCCTGTGCAAGGAAGCGGAGAATAAGCACCAGAAAGACAAAAAAATGTGGGGAAAGAAAGGGAAAAGGCATATTCTGCTCTTGGTTACGAACGGCAGCTCTGGATTTGTGTAACAGCTGGGAGTGCAGAATTATCCCCTATAAAGACAAAGGCTGAGAAGACAAATACCTAGGATCCTCACTTGGACCAGGTACTTAATCTTTAAAAAATATCTAAGTATCACTATCTATATTTTCCCTATGAAGAAGGACAGATTTCCCTCCAGCTGCAGGAGAGTCTTTTCACAACCAGCAAGTCATAATTGGCGACTTAAAAGAATGTAGACAAGTTAGTTCTAGCAAGAATACAAACTAAGTGCTGAAGCCTGATGTGAAATGGGAACACAGACACACTCCTGACCACCACCAGAAATTACAGACATCAGCACAGCCGACTGCCGTATCACCAAAAGTGTTATTTTAAATCCAAACCATATTATTCCAAGTTTGTACTATAGCTTGTGAACAAAATTGGAAGAGGGATGGAGGAAGGACTCCTGCTACATTTGTCATAGATCTGTTTACTTAATTGGAGCCTTTGAGTGCTTACATGAACTGGACTATGCCCCAGAGTTTATGGTCAGAGGTGGGTATGAGCCACGTTGCATCACACACGGTTAGATGCCTACCTGAACACGAAGCAGTGAACATGTGAAAGGCACTTCCCACCCATGACAGGCTGTAGGAGCTGGGTCCTTTAATAAGAAACACCAGCATTAATTAAGAAAGTGGAGGTACAGCTTTTAATAATTAATAGTGAAAGGGATCTTCTAAAAAGAAGGGCAGCGGATGATCGTATTGAATAATTCAGCACTATAACCAAAGCAACAATGGCACAGTAACTTTAGATGTTAGCATTTGCAACAAAACCCAACAAAAACATTCGATATGCTGATGGCTGCTTGTGTTCAGGAAAGGGCATACATCCAAAATACACTTTTCCATCAAGTGGACAATTTCTGAAACCAGTCTTATTGGTTAGTAAAGCTGCTAGTAAAATTACACTGAAACAAGTGACTTTATACTGGGTTTATGCTCTGCCAGAGTTGGGCACAAAGGATCAGAAGCATGGCCCAGTAAAGGCAGGAGTTCTAGTCAGTAAATCTGCATTCCTAATAGGCCAAATTAGCCACAACATTAAGTCAGTTTAATTATCAGAGAAAAAAAATCTCAACAGATTTTTAACGCTTCCTGTCACTTCACAAAGCTTCAGCAGCAGGGATGTCAAGTTTAGAAACAAACAAACATAAAGCTTCAGCAGTTGCTGAGCATTCAGATTTAATTTGTGGTCACAAATATTGCAGAATTTGAATTTGATGTCCATCTAGCAACTGAAAGGTAGATATATATCAATAGAAAAGCAACAAGTCTTCATTATTGCAGGAGAAAAAAAAAAAGTGTATTGCATTTAATTGGAGAAGTCTAGCAAAATACCAAAGAGCATGGAAGAAAGATGTTTAAACTAAAAAGAAAATATCTGAGAGACAGACTAGGAAAGTCAAAGTGTGCTGCGGTTCAACGTCTCACTGCCGGCAAGGAATATTCGCCTGCTGGGGCTTCCTTAGCAGATGAAGGCCAGCCAAAAAAAACCCAGAAAAAAAACCCACTTTTGGAATTTCCTCCCTGAACTGTTTTGATGACAAGTTCCTATTAACAATTGTCATGAATTCATCAGAAAGTAGATGCAGCTTCCTTTGCTTACTAGGAACTGACCATCACATGTTCTTTGGCACCAAAACCTGATAAAGTAAGACTACTGTGCCATGTACCCTTACAGACATCCCGAGGGAGGAACAAGCATGTCCTTGTCTCTTTGTGAAGCCCAGCAAAGAAGACAAGAAACTATCTTGGACACTAATCCCACAACACATGTCCACACTGGAATAGCTGGCAGATACTAGATCTGTTGTATCTATTATAAAGCATCATTCGGCAGGCTGCAGCTCATGGGGACTGTGAAGACAGGATTTTGGATGGTTGTAGTGAACCAAGAAACCATTGAAGCCAAGAACGAACATTTAATAAAAACTAGGTACTGAATAGCAGGAAATTATCGATACATGTGGAATGTTTTGTTAAGTAGAATAATTGTAATCGAAAATATTTAACTCTCAAACTAAGGAAACATACAAATATGTAAGGAGGCACAGTAGAAAGATGACTTAATAAAAATAAATGAATAAGTAAAATATGTTAAAAAGAGAAATAAGAGGACAGCANCGGTGGCGGCGGAGCGATGGCGTGCGGGGGCTTCGCCTGCTCCAAGAACTGCCTGTGCGCCCTTAACCTGCTCTACACGGTGCGTGCCCGCCGCGCTGGGCCCGCCCGCGGCCTCGGCTCTGCCTCNTTCACGGCCCTTCCAACCTTGATGATTCTGTGAAGCGCTGGTAGAACTACCAGCACTGCCAATACTTTCACGCTCTGTACAAGTAAATCCCTGGATGTTTCCCTTGGGATTACACACGCCATGGATTACAGGGGTGCGCCGTCACCGGCGAGGCGCCGCCGCCCATGCGGGGAACAGAGCGGTGCCGCGGCGGGGTCCGGCGGGCGGAGGCGAGGCCCGGGCTCGTGTCGTCACAGCACTGGGCAACGGGGCTCGTGTCGTCACAGCAGCGGGGAACGGGGAACGGGGAACGGGGAACGGGGACCGCGGAACGCGCCCCGCCCGCACCGCGCGAGCCGCCAGATAGCGGGTGACGGCACCGACGTCACAGCCCTCATTTGCATACATTTACCTTTGCGCCCCGCGGCGGCCAATCAGCGGGCGCCGCTCACCTGCTGCGGCCGCACCCGCGCGCGGCCGGGGGCGGGGCCGCGGCCTNTCGGCTCTGCCTCGTCCCTGGGCTGGGCTGGGGTGGGCTGGGGAGGGGAGGTGGCGTGGCGGGGCTCGCTGCGGTTCTCCCGGCGGGATGTGGTCGCGGGGTCGGGGGGTCCGCGCTGCGGCCGCTGGGCGGTCGCGGCTTCCGGCTCGGGAGGATGGGGTGGGAGGGGTGAGGAGGTGACAGCGGTTAGGCCGGGCTTTGTCACCGCGCGGACGTGGCTGCTCGGGATCAAAATCCAGGGAGGCCCGGGAGCGCTGCCCGCCCAGACCGGCGGTGCTGGCTCATCTCCCGCAAGGAGCGGCCCCGGGCCCGGCCCGCCGGTGCCCTTTTTCTCCGTTCGGAAAGGGCGCTGCACCAATTCAGGCGTGAAGCAGGGAAGGGTTTGTTTGGTTGTTCCCCAGCCAAGCATCAGCGCTTAGATAAGTGCAGTTGGGTCAGTGACGAGGCCCCCAGCACCCCCCGCGTTCCCTAGGATGAACCAGGCAGTTGCCAAGTTGGGCTGCCTGGGGTGGTGGGAAGATACGTGAGGAGGGGGGAAAAAAAGTAGGATGTTAAACTTAAATAAATTACTTTGCTGGGGAGCTCCAGGCAGGTGCCTGATTTTGCTCCAGCATGTTGGAGGGCTTGTTTTCAACAGAGAAGAAAAAAAATCTCCAATTGTGGTGTAGCTACAGGAATTTTTTTTCCTCGCTGTCTATTTTTAAAGGGCTCAGAAATAGCAAGAAACGTGAGTAAGTGTAATGGCTTCCTCTCACAGCACATCTGGAGAGGTAGAATGTCCTCTAATGTTTCAAGTTAACAACTGTGCTTGGGAGTGACTTTCAGCAGACTGAAATTGGGGTCAGCCAGTGCTTGTGGGCAGTAGTATCTGTGCTTTTCCGAGAGCACTGCCTGGTCTCGGCTGAAAGCAAGACGGGAGAACAAGCAGGTCTGTCGCTGTTCATCAGAACAAACAGCAGCTGGCAGTAACTGGACCTGATGGAGCGTGAAGGGGTGTGGAAGCACCTGTGCTGAATCCAGAGTTGGTTGATGTCGTATTCTTGGGTGTACAAGGTGACGTAACTCCTCCTTTCCTCAGCAAAGAGCAGAAGAGAAACCTCTATGTAGAGAGGCTGCACTTTTACTTGGTCTCCATCCCTGGAAGAGCTTGAGGAGTGAAATATATCCCTGAAAAAGTCTGGAGCATGCTTAGGTAGCCCATCCTACCCACTGTGAAAGTAGGCCTGGATCCCTGTGATGCCTTGTGTTGCTGGGCTACACCCAGCCAGAACAGAGGGGAGCAGATAGGTGTTTGATATCTGTAGTTCAAGGCAGGTTCAATGGATGTAGAGTGGCATGATGGAGCTAAGTTAGAATGATAAAATAGCAGAGGTTGAAAGAGACCCCAGAAAATCATTGTGGTCAACTTTTCATGAGCTTTTCCTGTGCCAGAAGGTGGGTTATGAGTGCATTATCCCATCCCAATTTTGCTTTTCAGATAATGCAAGACTTCTTTTGTTATTGTTGCTATTACTCCTTGAGTGACAGAAGAGTAAGAGAAATCTGGATCATTCTCAGATAGATGCACAAATCTTATTGTGATGTCACGTGGACAGCAGGTGTTTTTTTTTCTAATGGCTCCATCATTTATTTCTACAGTCGTATAGCCATATATCATCCAGGTGTAATGAGTCTGGTAGGTCTTTTTGGCGTATCTGGCCTCAGCAAGAGTGGGTTGAACTTTTGGACTTCCGTAGTTCTGTCTGTGGTACCTGTACAGTGTATTTACAGCCTTAGTCTCTGTTCTGATGTCTCCTTGGGTAGACTTTACTTTGTGGGTGTCACTTGGTATTCTGTCACTTGACGCATAGAAAACATTTGTTTTTGCTGAAGGGAGGGAATGATTTCTTTAAATGATAGTTACAAGAATATCCAATTGTAATTGCTAGTATTGTTTATTAATTATAGACAAGTTACAAGACCTAATTCTTTTAAATTCATAGTTGGAAAAATAACACTTAAGATGCTTAGCTGGCCTGGTAGAGTTGATCTGGTAAAATATGTGGACTTCTCTGTTCCTCAATTAGACAGAAACCTGAAATAAAGGCTGGAAGCAGCACAATGAATGATGGACTTATCTTCTCCCAGCTGGAAAAAAAAATACAGAAGACAACAAGCGCAATAACTTAATGATTGTCTCTTTAAAATAGTGTTGATTCACTATTAAATGGTGAGAAGGGAGCAGTGGTGGTAAGAAGAAATAGGTAACACTTCTTGGATGTTTTTGTAGCCAGCATTGATGTGTCTAGTATGACGTGAATTAACTCTGAAAACTGTATATTGGAGGTTTCAGTTTACATTCCGCCTTTCATTAAAACACACTCAGATAAAATATTATATTGGAGCTTATTTTTTTTTTAATTATTTTTTTAGTACTGCCTCTTGCGTTTTTGTAGTAGTATACCAAGAAAAATATATATCCTGGCAGTAATAAATCAGTTACTGGTTTAAGGCAAGAAACCAGAAACCCACTAACCTAATTGCTCGCTTAATGTTCTTTTCAGATGTTACTTTGCTGATGAATTTTGTTTCTGCTCCTGACTAAGTTAGTGTCCTTAGGCCTTGATTCTATTTTTCAGTCTATTTTATATGAGTAATTCTGGCATCTGTGCTGAGTCTTGCTGACTTCAGTATGGTTCCTTATGGGTAGAGGAAGAGTAGAAAAAAATAATTGAGACTATTTATTGACTCATCATTATATACATGATGATGTATATTGTCAGAATAAAGCCTTACATGGAAGAACTGAATACAAGAACCTTTAAGATACTAATTTTGGGTATCTCGCCTATTTAGTTTTTATTTAGTCAGTCATATTTACATTTCCCCTCAAATGGCAAATATATACAAACTGTTTAAAGTGCCTGTCCACAGAATTAATCCAAATTCAGGGATGTGTTTGTATTTTAAAACTTAAGCTTCCAAGGAAGTCTTCAATGTTTGTGTTGAAGTGCAAACAGTCAGTATCTTTGTTCAGATCTGATTTTTGGAGAGGAAAGGGGAGTTCCTAACTAGTGGTGAAAGGTTGAAGTGGTAGGTGAGCCACAAGATTAAATATTCAAATAAAAAAAAAAAGTAATGGCAGTTCGTTTGGGTGGTCTGTGCTGGTTTTGTCACCCAAGCAGCTACTTAGTTATTGCTGCAGCAGGAAACATGAAATGTTTGTTGGCAGCATGTAAACATACCACATTTCGATGAGCAGGCTTTATATTTTCTTACTCCTAGAGCAGCCATTTGATTTAAATTAAAACATACAGTACCTTTTCCATTAGAAGTGTGTATTTTTTTAGTAGGACAAATCTTACTCCGTAAAAGCATCCACATTTAATTATAACACTAGAAAGTACCATATCTAAATAATTAACTTTTTCTATTATGTTGCTCTCTGAACCTCTATTTTTTGATTGCCTATTAAGTGGTTTTTGCATCCATTTTCAAAGCATTGTGTTTGAAAGAGGTTTTTGGGCTTGTTTGTTTTGTTTTTCCTATCGCTGTCTCTTGTTCTCTGAGTGCTGTAATTATTGAAGGTGCATTTGGGCTTTCTGCCCTCTTTATCAAACTTCCTTTCTCTGTATTATGGAAATATGCGAAGATAAGTATAGAAATTCTCAGATTTGGACAGTGCGTTCTTGATATCGTAGAATGATTTGGGTTGGAAGGGACCTTCAAAATCATGGTAGCCCAACCCCTCTGCCATGGACAGGGACACCTACCACTGAACCAGGTTGTTCAACCAACCTGGCCTTGAAGATTTTAATAGGGTTTTTAATTACTAAGGTATTTTATAATAATGTTTGTCTTACTTTCAGAGTTCCTGATGCAGAGGAATGTTGTATCTTGCATGCAAGTCTGTCGGCTTCATCTTTTTACTGCTTAGGGGAAACTTGGTGTTAGAGGCAGGGTGAACATCTGGTTTTTCCTTGGGAAAGGGAATGTGTCTTCATGTTCTGTGATATTTCCTGACTAGCGTAGTAGCTACGCTGAGCCAGGTACAAGCAGACAGGAGTTAGGGAAGCACAGTTCTTGCCCCAAGTAGCAATTTCTTTCACAGTGATGAGTGAGCCTGCAGTCTCTGAGTACCGCTCCATTTTGATTTGTCCTAAGTTTATTTTCAGCTATGAGAAGTAAATAACCCACTGCTTGCCCTGTCTGACAGGCTCTAGTCAGCATTTAGGTGTGGAGCATCAAGAGTTTGCCCCAGCACCAGCCTGTTCTGTGAGTATGAAGCAGGGGTTAAATCTGACATTTTAGTGTGTAAATAGTTTGTTACATTGCCAATAATGTAAATAACTCTTTACAAGGCCTGAAACTGAAAGAACAGGCTTTTGTGATAGGAGTCAGGAATGCTGCCTTTCACATAAATTGCTTGTTCCACACTATGTGTCTCAAAGTTGTTCAGTAATCAGACTACTGATCACTCTTCATTTAAGTAAGTCACGTAAAGGTGGAAGATTTTGCTTTCTGTTAGAAATCCTTTGGAGCTACCTGGAGCTTTCCTTTACTCTCAGTAAAGCTGAAATAGTACTGTGAGGAAATAAAGTTGCTTACAGGTTGAGTAGCTTACAGCTGTGATAGAAGCCAATGTAGCTTCATTTTAACTTGCTAAAGGTTATGGTTACACCACTATGTACCACCTGTTGTTTTAACATGGTGTTTTTAAATTAAGTGCCAGGAATCAGAATTGTCTTATAAATTCTCTATGGCTGTGCAGAAATGGTTGCCCAAGTAGAAGGGGAGAGTGGTGAAAACCTCTACCTTCAGTATATATGCCATTTGACATTTAAATTTTAAAACATCCTTTAAAGTAGTAGAATATGAACTTATATGTGGAGAGGTTAGGGAGGATGTATTTCATCATTGATTTATGTAATCTCTCTGGTTTTAGTTCCTGTTCCATATTCACCCTGACAGCTATTCTGTAAATATTTCCCTTGCTGATATGAGAATAAATGCTATGTAATCTCTTTACCTGGGAATGGTGAGTCAGTAGTTTGTGAAATTTAAATTCTGAAATGTAGTTTTTACCAACTCCTGTTTGTACTGAGGTGGTAAGGAAGTAGTGGAAATACCAGCTTCTGCATATGACTTCCTTCTTAGCCAGCAGTCCAAGCTCGTTGAAATACCAAAAAGTTGCCAGATAGTCAAGACAGCAGATTTTCTGGTGGCTTGCTGTTGTAGGAAGGAGGAAGTGGTTTTAGCATTTGAATTGTTTCTCATGGCATCGTATAGAGAAATAGTTTGACAAGTATCTTTGTTTCTTTTTTGTAATGTAGGCTATAAACTTGCACATAAGTACAGAAGGGGCACTTGTGGAGAGAAATATGTTTTTTCCAGTACAGGAATGAGGGAGATGACCAGCTGTGTGCACAAGAAAACTTGGATTTAAAGAAGAGAGCAAATTAGGAGATTTGTTAGGGAAACTGTTATGTTTGGAACAGCTCTGAAGTTCAAATGTGTGTATGTATGTGTATAAAAAAAAGGGAAGTCGCATAAAGCGGAGTTGGATCTCTTCCACTGATCTTGAACTTAAATCTTCCCTAAAATTTTCCTTATACAGATACTGATATTGGAGTAATGTTTTGTATACTGACAATATGCTTGAATTTTTTTTTCAATTTTTTTTTACTCCAAAGTAGAAATACTCTTGTCTCATAGGGAAAGCCACTAGATCTTCGCCTAGAATTTGTGCTACCTAAAGGCTTGTTCTGGTTAAGCCTTTACTTAATTTCAAAATTCCTAGTTTATATATTCAATTATGCTAAGCCTATATTTGCATGTGTTCCTCTGTAAGGTAGCTAGGGTTTGGATTGGTGGAGAAGATAGTCCTTGGTCAGTGCTAAATCCACCTCTTATCTACCTGTTAAAACTTTGATTTTTTGGTGTGGAGAGAGTGGCCTGGTCAAAGTGCTGCCTGTGGTGTGTGGGAGTGTTGGTTGGAAGGCATTTTTGGGACTCATCAATCCAGGTGCCTGCTCAGGGTTATGGGTGACAGTAGCTTGTTGTCTGTGGCTTAGTCTGTGGAGTCTTGGAAACCCCTGAGAATGAAGACTGTCACCAAACCACCTTGCAGGAGTGTTTTCTAATGTCCAGTCTGAACCTCCCAAGCTGTTACTTGTGACAACCCGGAAGAGTTTGCTTCTGTGCTTCTATGATGTGCCTTCAGCTTTAGTTAGTATGTGATAATCCCTAGGCTGCCTCTTTGTTTTACTGAACAAACCCAGATCCATCACCTCTTCTCAAACCTCTCATTATCAAGGCTCCATGCTGTTTTACTGACTCTTACCAAGTTCTCAAATTCCTTTTCCGTCTGGGGGACTTGAAATAGAACACAATATTTGAGCTTCAGTCTCACCAGCATTGTGTTTCCCTTGATTGCACGCCTCTTGGTTTCCCTGTTTGCAGTGAGAGCTGACTCCTGGCTTGTATTCAACCTGACAAACAGTTTGATCTCCCTATCTATCTCCTTAAGGCTGTTGTTCAACTGGTCTGATCCCAGGCTCCACTGAAGCACCCAGAAGCACAATTTTTCACTTTGCAAGGTTCCTAAGGTTGGCTTATTTCTCAAGTTTATCAAGGTATATCTGAGTTAAATCTCTTTTTTGGAGAGTCAGCCACTCCTCCTTGTTTAGTATCATCCACATATTTTCTGAGAATTCATTTTGTGTTATATTCAGGTTTTTGATGAAGATACTGTGTGGTATTGGCTCCAGTATCAGCCTTTGTGGGGGTGCTTACCTGCTACCAGCTGGATGCTGAGCCATCAATTACTGCTGTTCAAGTTCAGCAGTCTGGCCTGTGGCCATTCACTCTAACAGGCCATTTCTCCAACCCTCCTCTGGGAAACTGGTTTAGCCTTAATCAATAAAAACTGGACTGTGATTTCAGATATTTCTGGTAAATACATCAAACAAATATTTAAGCTAGCTTTGTGTAAGTAAATTCGTATATGTAAAATGAAGTTTCACAGGTAATTCAGTCTTCCAAGGATGCCACTGTTTACTTTGGGAGGCTTCTGCTGTCGTGAAATATGATCTCAGTTAAATAAAATGTGACATTCCGAAGCTCCTTCTGAAGAAGGACAGAGAGTCCTTCTTCCTTCATTTAACAGAAATGCGTGGCCTTTTTGCATGTAGGTAAAGCTTGTATGTTTAGAATTTACATGTTACTCATTTGAAGTGGTTAGGGTCACTAATTTTGTTTTGGGTGCATTATACTATAAAGCCATAGCAGCTTCAGTTTTAGATATATTGCATTTAAATCCTTTCATCTCAAAACACTAGAATAAGTACTGTTGAGTGGTCATTTCTAGTGGCTAAACAGTACATTACACTATGAGCCTTGCATTCTTTCACAGACTTGAAAAAACTCTTCTCAAAACAGCTTAAGTTATTTTTCCTTTTTGTAGTAGTGTGCTTTTACTTTTGTTTTTTTGCATTATGGCATTAAGAAACTATGTAGAGAGAGTTATTCCTCTCATTCAGATAGTCTATGCCAAACCTGAATATGAAGGGATAACCGTAATTTCATCTTTCAGTAAACATGTGGAGGAGACAGAAACTTAATACTAAATCAGTTTCTGGAGTGATTAGTAAATCTGTAGTCTCCGTTTCAGTTTATTTCCTGAATATCTGGGGTTCAATAATGAGGTAAAAATCCAGAGAGGCTTCTTTTTTCCCCAACTTGATTGAAAGCTGGACCTTTTCTAGATTCAAAATGTGGCTGTTTCTACCAGAAAAGCTTTTTGTGCCAGGGTGTCAGGACACTTTTGGTGTCATGCAGATAATTTTATGCCTGTATCATCAGATTAATGTAAGATGAGATCAGTAATGGCAGCAGGAAGCAACTGGTACCCTGCACCTCACAGACTGTGTTTATCCAGTAGATCTTAGAGGCACAGATTTTGGCACTTGTTTTGATTTCAGTCTTTTAAGAACAAACTAATTTAATCTAATGCTTTTGGACCTCTTATGAAATGAGCAAAGAGCTGAACAGACACACATTTTGGTATCTTGGAGGCAGACTGGTGAAAGATTTGCCCTCAGAAAAGTATTGGTGAAAACCATTACAAACAAAATTTCATCTGCTCTTCTTTGTGAAATAAATTGAACTTTGTCATTGCTTGTGAGATTTTTTTTTTTTTAAGACCTATGTAGTGACAGTGTGAGTTCAGTGCTTAGAAGCTGATGCAGAGCATGGGATGTCAGACAGCACTTTTTGATTGGAAATTGAGCTATGGAGTTTCTTTAATTACTTGCTTCTGGTACTGATATGGAAAAATAAATCTTTCCAGTGGAATGAGACAGTGAAATAAAGTGAGTGGGCATAGATCAGAAAAGGTAGGTCTTGCAATATACTGTCTGATTAGCAAGGCTAATTTTTAATGTACTGGTATCAGGAAGTTCATAGCCTTTCTGAATCCTGCATGGATTCAGAAAATTTGTGTTAGAGCCAAGGTGTTTATTTTATTTTTTTCCTCAGTCCTCTCTGAAATTTTGATTCATGACACCTTGGCCTCTTGTTTTGGTTTTAAATAAATGTGGTAGTTTAGGCTTTTTGTTTAAGAGGAACAAAGACAAAGTTTTTTTGAGATGTATTCCTGTGTGAACACACAAAAAAAAATCCACCTGCTGTGTTTTGATCTTGATAAGCATCTCTGGTTGTTTTACTAGCTTTCTTGGTGTCTTAGATTCCATGTTTCAAGAGCTGCATTACATAGGTAGTCCTCTAAAATGTACTTAAAGGGAAAAAATACATAGATGTATTTGGCATTAAAACTAACAAGAACTCCGAGCTGTCGGGTAAGTATACTGAAGTGAAAAGTTGGAAATTACCTTTTTTTTTTATTATTTTTTAAATCCTTCCTGCTTCTGCATAAGCAGTAAAATGTGTGTCCTGAGAATGTGCCTTATTCAAATGGAAATGGTGAGCTAGTGTAAGTGCTTGCTCTATACATGTTGTTAAATGAAGCCAAGTAGTTGAACTAGACTAAGTGCCTATTGTTTTAGATTGTTGGTTTGGATTTTTTCTTTAAGTAGTTATAAAGCTGAGTATTTTTTGGTGAAATCAGAGGTTTGGAAAGTTAAAACTCGCATGTTGACTTGGTGTCATTTAACAGAGAATGTAATGAGCAAAGTTACACATAGGTCTGTTTCAAACCAGTGAGTCTTGGGCATCTTGTGACTTGGACATCTGGGTTGGCTTTATCTGCAGCTTCTCTCCTGCTGGACCTCATTACAGATTTCTCTGCAGCTTTTCATGTTGGAATTTCTTTTTTCTTGGGGTTGTGTTTTTTTGGTGTGGAAACAGGAAAGGCTGGAGCTTCCTGCCCATATAAACAATAAATCTCTGTGAAGTAACTGGGACAGATTCCTGCCTGCCTTCCCTGAATACCATGTTTAAAAGGAAGGAAACAGCATAAGTGTTTTGGGTATTGAAATGGGATTCACTTAATAGTAGAGCTATTTTCTTGAAGAAATATGCAGAGGAGACCGGATGCCTTTGTTGTTTTACTGCAGAAGTTCTTGAAATGTAGATCTGAAATGTATTTTTGTGTGACCATGTTAACGGTTGTGTTACATCATCAAGGATGTAGAAACTTCTTTAATGAATTAATATGGCGGATTACAGTAAGTTTTGGCAACGTGCCCTTTTTTACACATTCAGAGCTGTGCAGCTGTATATTCTATTTTCTTTAAGTATACTGCCACAGTGTCACAAAACATCCAAAATTTTCGTTCTTACTCCATTCTGAATTAAAGTTGATGATTTTTAGCTTATTTGTCAGTTACATTATGATCTACAGTTTGGTGTCTCTAGTTAGTCACTGATAGTGCAACATGGCTTTACCTACAGGTAGCTTGAGTTGTAACAGTTCCACGTTGACAGTGTGGAAGAATATGTATGCCTTAAAACATCTGGAACTGAGATTACTTATACAATGATGTGGAGGATTAGTTTGTTTAGGGTTGTGTTTCTTCTCTTTGCACCAGAAAGAAAAATTATACCTTTCTAAAAACAACTTTAATGTAAAAAAAATAATCTGTGTGGGAGCCTGTTTTAATATGCAGTCTAACTTTGTGTTTTCTCTTTCCTCCAGCTGGTGAGCCTGCTGCTGATTGGAATTGCAGCATGGGGAATTGGCTTTGGCCTCATCTCTAGTTTCAAAGTTGTTGGAGTGGTAATTGCAGTAGGAGTCTTCCTCTTCTTTATTGCCTTAGTTGGATTGATTGGTGCAGTGAAACATCATCAAGTATTGCTATTCTTTGTATCCTTCTGATGCATTGCATTGATGGCAGCATGGTTCGAGCTGTGTAAACAACCTCCTCTGTCAGCTGAGACTGCTGGGGGAGGTGCTTCAGGAACAGAACAGAAATTCACAATCTTTGGTCAAGTGCAGTCTAAATTACACTTCCTTCCCATTTAACTTTATTTCAGTTTCCTTTTTTCCCTCCATTGTTTGTGCTCTGAAACATCTCTTTTTAAAAATAACACTATTTTAATTCTTTGAGAGTTTTCTATGGTAGCTCACTGTGTCACAGGTACCTCTTACTGTGTGCTCAGCCATGCATGAAGCTAAAGTAGGTGAACTATTAATGTTTAACTTTTGTGGTTGTGAATAAGAACTGACCTCCACTTCACAAACAGCTGAATTGTGTGAAGTATCTGCCTCTGAACACAGCAGCCAAATTTTGAAAGTACTCCTCAACTTTCAGAACATGATCTTTAGTATCTAAGTTTATTCTTTTTGTTTTATGCCATCTTCAGATCCAGTAGTCCAAAAGTGTATGAGGCTGTGTTCCGAGAGCAACTCTTACCTTTTTTTATTTTTAATCTAAACTAAAGTTATTTTTTGTAATTAATTACAGGACTCTGTCATTGAAAAAAGTAATCTGAATATGCAATACCCAGAAAAATACTTTCTCTACTACTTTATCTAAGTGAAGTATATTGAAATTACACGAGTCCCTAAAGCTGGAGAAAATGGCTGGAGATTTTTCTCTCAAAGCTCCTTTGATTAACCTCTCTGCTCATGTTCTTGCTAGGCAAGAAATACCTAACCCGGAAATACCAGCTATGTATAGTAGTAGCCAAAAAGAGTTAATACATGGTGATTGGGTTTTGGGAACATTATTTAGGTCATCTTTTCCACATCCAGTCAGAATTTGCTTCCATTATTCTTTTGTTTTAAAGGACTTACTGTTACCCAGTGAAATAAGTAATACCATTAAGTGTATATATTATAAAAGCAAAATCAATTTGAGAGTATATCCTTAACTATTGATTGTTTCCAGTACATGATTATTCTTCTGCTAGTCTTTATTGTCCAGTTTTCTGTCTCCTGCGCCTGTTTGGCACTAAATGAGGAACAGCAGGTAAGAAAAGTTTGCTGCCTTCTCAGTTAATCTATAGTGTAACACTATAAATATATATGTACACAGGCAAATGTATTTGTATATAGTTCTCCGTAAAATGGGGAGAGCATATTTTAAGAAAATCAGTATTGTCCTATTTATTAAAGACTAGACTTTGGTCAGTGCTTGACTCTGGTAGCTAGGAAGAAATACATTTGGGTCCTAAAATGACTTTTTAAAAAAAAATTGATTTGTTTTTAAGCTTCCTTTCTAGGTTTATGGTCACAGGTGTAGCAGTGTGATAACTTGAATATATCTCATGTTCAGCAATTTCAGATAAGCTGATGAAATATACAGTAATCATGGTGTCAATTTGATAAAGTCATTGAATTGTTCTTGTGTAACTGCAAAGGTCATAGCTACATCAGGCAGTTAGGTGTGAAAATAAAGCAGTCTTTCATGTGATATGGAGACCAGTTCTTACTGCGTAAGACGTGGGTAAGGGCACAGTGACTAAATAATTGGTTTTGCATGAGGGTGCTTTTTTGTGCATAGCCTGAGCAGTCCCAGCTAGATTAGTCCCATGTCCCTTTACTAGTGATCTTGTTGGGTTTAGCAAAAACGAAGGAAAGGAATTATACCCATGAATGTGCTGCTGTTAGATGCTGTTCCTTCGTTAGCTACACAGCCTCTTTAGACACTCCAGTCATTCTTTAATGTATTTGTATTCTCCTGTTAAGCATCAGGATCTGAAGGCTTTAGTTAGGGCATTATCAACTAGATTTTGTATACTGGCTTGCAGTGTAAAACAGTTTAATTAATGTAATATGTATTTGCTTATGGTTTCTAGAGTGAACTTCTAGAGGTGGGATGGAGTAACACCAACAGTGCAAGAACAGATATTGAGAGAAATCTGAATTGTTGTGGATTCAGAGTTTTTTATCCGAATGAAACCTGCGCTGCTGTAAGTTCTTCAAGTGTGAAAAACCGTAACTTTTTCACACTGTATTTGTTCAGAAATGTATAACTGTTTCCATAGTTACAGAAAGCAGCATTTTAAAAAATGTGTAATGTAGTTGTTACAGTGATACTAAGCTCTTAACTTACTGGAAAGGCAATTAAAGGGCACCCTGCAAAGTTTGTACTCCACTGTCATTTATATATATACTTGTGCTCTTGGAGTCTTTTAAAACTGCTGTAGCTTTGTCCATGGGTAGCAGTCTCTTCTAGAGCTTTCAAAGAATGAAGTGTCATCAGCAAATGGAAAGCAATTCTCTGTATCTGCTACAGGATTGTCTTAGAACTCTCCACTGTAGACCATGTGCACCGATAATGGAAGAATATTCTGGGATGGTGCTGAGATTTGTCGGAGGGATAGGACTCTTCTTCAGTTTCACAGAGGTGAGTGGGTGGTTGGAAAATTGAGTGCTTTTTTCCAACTTTTAAAGCTTTGTTTTGTGAAACACAATTTTAGGGAGTTAGTTACAGGAAACCTCACTCCAGTCTCAGGACTCAAATAATTAATTAGGCCAAATTTTTCAAAGCTATGACCTTGCTGACAGACTTATGTCTGTCAGAAGGAAGGCTTTTCTTGCAACTGTTATTTAGATTACAAACCTCAGCATTAAAATGTGGTGCTGTAAAGTTTAAGCTTTTCAGAAAGTTAGCTGTTCAAGTGTACCATTCTCCAACAGTAATAAAAAGAGTGCTGTTGCTTTACCTTGTTCCCTCTTCTTCCCACCTATTCCCCACTCTAGCACACATAAGGTCTTTGAGGTTGTTTTTTTTTGGTGCCACCTGTAGTGCAAAAATAGAGTTGCATGAGGAGTGAACTGTATTTTAAACAGTAGGTTACAATTAAAAAGTAGGTTAAAATTTAAACAGTAAGTTAAAATTAAAAATGTTTTGGCTCTTTGCTTTAGTACCATGATGATGCATGACTTGCTTTATTGATTGGAGTATAAAAATCCTCAGAGCAGGTCTTTTCTAATCCCAGAGTAGAGCATATGAAAATGCTTTTTCTGCTGCTTAGTATAGTTTTGAGAAGGTTTGTACGTATGACAGCAAGAAGAGAGATACGGCAACTTAAACAGAATCATGCTGATCTCAGCCATCTCAGCTAAAAATGTGAAGGTGCTGGGAGGGGGGAAGGTAGTTGAGGGGAATGGCAAGATTTGAAAATGCACAAGAGTAGCTCTTTAGTTAAGTGGTAATGGTAAAATAAACAATTTGGAGGATTTTTTTATCATTACATTAAAAGCAGCTTTATGAGTGTTTATAATTTGGGAAGGGGAGAAGAATAATTTAGCTTTTGTCATAGCAGTGGGAAACTTTTTACTGCATTGTGAATATGAGTTTGGTTTTTGTTGTTTATAGATTTGCGATTTTTGTTTTTCTCTCTGTTGCTCGGGTATGATTTTTCTCAGAGAGAGAGGGTGCATTCTTTTTTCTATTTAAGAGAGATGGACTGTGGTTGTACAATTTTAGCAACAGTAAAATATTCTAAATTGTATACTGGAAATTCATTGTCATGATTTTGTGTTTATTTTGTGTGTCATGATTTTAAAACAAATTTTGTAAAATTTGTTTAAAACAAATGTTGTATGTTGTTTAAAACAAATTTTGTATAACTAGAAGATGGGATGGAGACGCTCTGCTTAATAACATCTTCGGTTTTTATTTTTAGATTCTGGGAGTCTGGCTGACTTACAGATACAGGAACCAAAAGGATCCCCGTGCAAACCCTAGTGCATTTATTTGATAAGTTTATAAAGGACTAAATCTCCTCTCTGCACCATCTACTTAAAAATACTGATTCTCCATAGTTTGGTATTTCACCATAATAGGTATTCTACATGTACCCAAAATAAAACTCAAGTTCTGTAAGAAGTGTGTAGTTTTCATATTTAATTTCTACTATTTTTCTTCTAAGAATCTCTATCTTAAAGTAGATGGGTGCATTCAGTAGCTGGGCAGAGTTGAACTGCTGGTTAAGACTTTAATTGATATGGTGAACTCTAAACAATGAGTTTTATAGCACTACTGGGTTATCTGGTGTAAAAAAACCCAGAGTATTTTCTGCTGTATTCATTGATTACAAAAATTCACATGAATTCTCATTAAAATGATAAAAAATTACGGTGGATGGTTGGGTATGATTTCCTTAGGTTTTAGGATGTACTCTAGTAAACTTTGTCTCCCACTTTCCTGTTAAGGTAAAAATAGAAGCTAGAGATGTTATTTTCTATAGTGCACATAAGTGTATGTTAATGACTACTGTAGTCTTCACCCCTTCCCTGTTTGTTTTGGTTTTCTGGTAGCGTTAGAATTTTGTTGAGAATAAAAGCAATGTTAATGAATATTGTCATTATGAGAACAATGAATGAAGAAAACAAGGAGAATGTAATCTGCAGCTGATTAACTTGAAACTTTTTTCCCTTGACAAGTGAATGAGGTTTGGTATTTGCACAATCAATGTCTGTCATCTCTGATATAAGAAACTTGATGTCTGGAAAGTTGTTGTACAGCTATTTCTTTTAGATGGTGTAAAGTCATTGTTGTAATAAGTCAGCAGTATATATTTCTGTGTCATCCAGATAACAGTCTTGATTTCATGAGAGATTGAATGACATGTAAAAAAAAGAAAGAAAAACAGCCACCCAAAAATGGTTTCTGGTAGTTTGCTTTTGGAAAACAAAGAATTCAAGTTAGAATGGTACATTATCCATGTAGAGAGTGTTGTCTGAGCTGAAGGAAAGCCTGGTCCCTCTTGCTGCCTGCAAAACAAGTGGTACATCAGCTGAAACAACATCTAAACACCCAAGGTGCACAATGTTCCATTTGTTTCTAATCATACTGAATTGCAGATCTACACTGCACCTTTTCTTCATTCATTCTTCACTCAGTTGCTGCTGCTGGCAGGGTAGGCAGTTGCTGTGGCCTGAAAGACAAGTCTACAGAAGGAAAAGGGGAAGAGTATTAAGGCCCTCTGCCAAGGAATACAGCACCTTAGCAAGGTGGAAAGGAAATCTGGAGGCAGACAGAAGTAGATTGTCATACAGTCAGTTGCCCTTTACTAGAGAGGTCCCTCCTTACTCCTGCAGAGGAGGCAAAAAGAAGGTAAAACACATTCCCGTCAAAGCACTTTGAGACTTTCACAGGCTGAATGCTCCTGAAGACGGAATTATCTTGAGGTTTTGAAGGGGAAGAGCAGAAACTGAAAGCAGAGAGATGTCAAGGACTTGCTATAGAACTGCTTGTCTTCAGGTGTAGCTGAGTTTTCAGCATCCATGGTCAGCACCTTCTCCTGGAGCTGCTCTGGGAGCTGCTGCTGTGCCTGCCCAGCTGCTGCATCTGGCTGGAGCACAGACCTGGAGATCCACAATAAGAGCCCACCTGTGTGCTGAAACACCTTAAGAGCCTTCAGGCCTGCTGAAGTCTAATAAAATGTACACAGCGCTTTTCTTCTCCCAGTTGATGTCTTGTTGCCCCCAGTTGCTCTCCAGCCATTCCCAATACATGGCAAGAGGACAGTGATGATGTTATGGCTGCCTTCAGGAGCACTTCATTTTCCTGGTCTACACAGGCTCTGTGTTTTGTGCATTACAGTAATACATCCAAGGAGTTGTTATATGGAGAGAGTTAATGAAGCTTAAAATAATACCACATTGCTGCTTCAATTTTGACTTCTTTCCTGTTTGTTTCTGTAGTGCTTAGTTTTGGGTGGATCTGGTTTCATAAATGTGGTAGATTATACTGGAGTGTAAATGTGCACCAATGCAAAAATACTGAAATTATTACCACTTCCAAAACTCTGATGTCTCATAACGTGAATTTGTTTTATTAGTCAAAAGACAGATCAGTGGATTGTATGGAATGATTAAAGCCTTTCTATTGTATTAAAAATATATTGTCTCTTTGGGATTGTGGTTAAACAAACCCATCCACCCACACAAACGTTGAAATTCCCAGTCAGAAGTGTGGATTTGCTTTCCAAACCTGATTCTGAAGGGAGGGGATAATAAAACACAGTGAGTCTGACTTAGTTTTTGGAAGGTGAAGAGTGTTGCCTCTCAGAGAAAGTGTGACTCGTGTGAGTATCCAAGAAATGCTGTATTATTCTGACATGCCAAACTAGAGCACTTAAAGTTAGTTACACCTATTCTTGGTGGGTTTTGTCATTGAACTTTGTTGCTTTCTTTTCTTGAAAAACATTTTTACCACACAAAGATATTTTGCTTTTGTTTTCTAGAGATGCATTTTAATTTTCAGCTGACTGCTTGAGATTTGGACTTTGTTGTAACCAGATTTTCTAGAAGCTGTTTACAGCAGCACAGTGTCAAAGTAATGGAGTGATTTAACTTGGAGCATTTTTACTGCTTACATTAGATGTCTTTTGGCTTTAGTTTGTTGAAATGCTTTCTTCAAGTTGGTTATTCTGGAAAAATGTAGAAAGATATCTTCTTTCAAAACACATACACATTTTTATAATATAAAAATAATTGGCTATAAAGCAATCTAATTCTTCTCCATCTATGTGAGAAAATGAATGCAGGTGTTGACTAACATCCTGATACTACTGCACAGTATCTGCCACCTTTCACAAGAAAATAACTATTACAAAAGGGAAAGCTTGTATAACTTGAAGTGATATCTGTAAAAACGTACCTTAAAAGCTATAGCTGACAAGTGAATAGGAATGTGTTAGTGTTCTTAATCTGCATTATTATTTTAGACCTAATTAATTAGAAGATTGTCTGAATGATAGTGGAATTCTTAGAACTCCCATATCCATCCTGTGTACTTCGGGTTGTCTAACAATCACATGTATTTTAGCAATGATTTCCCAGGTTTTCCAAAGAAATGGAAAGAGGTTTTTTTAGGTATCTCGGCTTGATGCCTTTGTAAGCCTAAAAAAAATTCTATATATAGAGGAAAGGATTAAAAGAGCAGGATTTAGTTGACAATTTATTTATTAAGATTCTTGTAGGTTTGGTTACAGTGAAAAGTAGATGAGAAAAGCATAGCCTTGAGTGCAAAAAAGAAGAATTTCAGTTTCAGAAACATTTCTTGATACTTGCTGGCTGGACTAACTTGTGTATTTGCATCTAAGCATGTACATGAGTAGACCCTTGTAGTTATGCCTTATATCCATTTACTGGATGTTATACATAGCATAAAAAAATGATGCTACTTCCATAGTGTTATAAAAACAGCTTTGTAAAACATGATGGCACAGGCAGCCCTTGTTTTGTGTCACATAGCTCTAGCAAGTGTACTTTGGGATGAGTAGGTAAAGATGATTCTGATAAGCAGCTGCTCCAGCCTCCCTGTTGTCCCTCTGCTAACTGATATGACCACATTTTCTGCTTTTTCTGACTGATACATGATTCTAGAGACTATTTCTGCCCCTCACTGCATCTCTTTTTCCTGTCTTCTGGATGCTGCAATAGAAAGGAACATCTTACTGAAGTGCTGAAGGAATGCTGACTTCCATCTCTGGGACCCTTTCTAGGTACCTCTTGAGGTTTTCTGGCAGGCAGAGTTCGCACAGCTTGCCGAAGACCTATTAGCAAGTACCTCCCTTCTGATTTTGCTGAGAGATTGCCTTGAGCTGAAGCCCTTGCTTCTGTCACCTTTCCTGCCCTCCCAAGCATTTTCCTCTTGTAGTTGTGGCAGTAACGGTAATAGAAGCGGTACGAATGCTGTTATTGCCAAAGAGCTGAGAAAATAATGAAGACACGGTCCTGGCCGAAATGTTTCTCACTGATGCTGCTGAGTCCAGAGATAGCAGATGTTTGGGGCTGGAAAGTCTCCTTTTTGCTTAAGTCTTTATGTAATATATACTCCCATGGTTTTCATCTGCAGCAGTTATTTTAGTTCTGACTTCTTTTGTCCCTTTTGGGTTTATAAATAAGCAATCATGAAACCAGCCACATAGTCAGTGTGGTATCCCTTTCTTAATTGTCTCAGGGCTTTGCTGAAATCTGATGTAAGCAGGAACCTCTTAAAGGAAGCAGTCATATCTTAAATCACTTCAGAATACAGCCAGTTCAAAAGAAAAATGAGCTCTGTATGCAAACAATCCCCTTCTCTAGTCTCAAGTACTTTTCTGTGAAAGATTTTCACTTCTTGCTATCTTAGTTGTAAAGAAAGGGCGGATAATGAAAGCTCCACATAGGCTAGCGCTACTAGAAAATGGTTGGAGATAAAGAGATAGAGAGCTTAGCTAGCTGCTGAAACTGGAGATAAAAAGCTGCTTTTCTCTGGTGGGTTTGGCTGAGTGAAGTTGATTCTCGTCACAGTAGCTTGTGTGGTGCTGTGCTTTGGATTTGCAGCCACAACAGTGCTGATAACACAAGGTTGTTTTCTGTGACTGCTGACAGACAGTCGAGGTCTTTGCTGCTCCCTCACACTGCCCTGCCAGCAGGTAGACCTGGGCTGCAGAAGTGGGATAGATGTGAGACAGCTGGCTCCAGCTGAACAAGGGGATACACCATGCTCACCATGCAAACTGGAGGAAGAAGCAGGAAGGGGGGCACATTTGGAGTGTTCCCAAGTCACCATTGCATTTGGTGGGGCCCTGCTCACACCTGGAGGTGGCTGAACACCTGCCTATGGGAAGCAGTGAATTAATCCTGTATTTTGCTCTGCTTATGCACACAGCTTTTGCTTTACCTATTAAACTGTGTTTATCTGAACCCACGAGTTCTCATTTTTAATCTTCTCATTCTCTCTCCCATCTTACTGGAGTGGAGTGAGTGAGCAAGTGGCTGGCTGGGGCTTGATCCACAGCAGCCTTTTTCCTCCCAAATTGCTTGAATGTAAAATGCAAGCTCTGGTCTCAAGCAACATGGAGATTTTACTATATCTAATAATGGTAGATGAAGACAAGGGGAAAAAATAGAAAACACAGCAATGTTTTGTATGTAAACACTTGAATTTATTTTTTAAAAAATCATTTTTACAGTTGAATTATACAGTATTCTTCTGTACGCCTTAAAATAAAAGCCTCAAGCTTTTAAAAATGGTGCCCAGTACAAAAGTGCTAATGTAAAACTGTAGTATGTATAGAAACCATCACTACACATCACTAAATATCACTCTAAATAGCCTCTTCACCAGTATCAAGGTGTGGAGAAGAGATGCAAGATAAGACTTCATAATATTCACGGGCTTTCTTCTTCCCCTTACAGTTCAGTCTTCAGGAGCTTCAGCGCTTTCTGCATATTTGAATACACTAGAAATGAAATATTCATGCATGTTATTTTTGCTGCAACTTCCTCTGCCAGCAACCAAAAATGCTGCAGAGAAAATGTCATTATTATTAAAATCTTTAATCACATGTCTGTTGCTATAGGGATTCAGATGCACTTACTCTTCCAAGCAATTTGTGAATGTCATGGGTTTAATTTTTACTGGTGAGAGCATTCATTAATGCCAACACATGGGCAGAGACTGGAGCTGTGCAGTAGTGAGGGATGGCTGTAGCAAACATCTTTCCCTGCTCCCAGAAGGTTTCCTGACCTGGCCTGTTGGGACTCGTGTGTGAGTTCTCACCGTTGCTTGCAGTGAACACTGCTGAATTATGCAAGTTCCTACTGACGTATGCTTGCTTTTAAAACAGATGGATGCTTAAAGCTCCAGGGCTCTGCCATCTTTTCTTCATCTCACTGAGTTTAAGTCTAGCATCCTGTTTAATTTTAATCCTGGTTAAATGTCTTTCAGCAAGTACTGATTGCAAGAATCTGTAATGCCTGGTGTTACTCCTTGTCGCATGAAAAATGCGACTGCTTTCAGAATATTTCCAGAACATGTCAGAGCACACTACTTACACAATGAGATGTCAGATGGCTCATATGCGTAGAGACGGTTTGAGTATCTTCCAGTAATATCTGCTCTCACAGTCAGGGAAGGATCTGGGGGGAAAAGAGTGAGAGAATTCGTAGAGGTTAACCTTCAAGCAGAAGGAAATAAAAGGAAATAAAGCTTTCTGCACTCCTGCTTGCTTCCTAAATGTGTCTGTGAGACATGTCTGCTTCTGCTGATTAAGAGATTGTTCTAACAGGGTCACTGATATTTCAGTTTTAAGTGTTGTGTTTGAAGGTTTATTAGGAATGGGATGAGCTACCCATTCCAGTGACTGTGGCATGAGCCATTGAGGGAGGAATGCTGGACCTGTGAAGCTAGGTGGTACTGAGTCAATATCTGAGCCACAAAACCAACTTGAACCTTTATATTTCTCATGAAATAAATTCCTGTTAATCAGCCTGAGGATCTGAGATGCATGGTGCAGCAGGGGCTCTGTTGTGAGATCAGCTTTGATGCTGGAGGTACTCACCTATGAACAAAACCCGAGGGACGTACTGGCCATCAGGTGCAAGGTTCTTGTCTGTGGTTTCATACTTAAAGAAAACAGAGAAGGTCCCTAGTCAAGGAGGGCATGTTACATAAATATTTTTTTTCCTTCACTGTACTTTGTATTATGAAATACAGCTCAAATAATACATTTTGCAGTTCAAGAGATTCACTGACTGGGATGCAGTTTAATAGCTGGAATTACAAATGGGTAAGAGTTCATGTTATTATTAAACTTCACATTTCCTCACATTCTGAGTTTATGATAGCTACAAATGAAAAAGACTTACTATGAAATCTGTTACGCTTCAGCAGTGGCCATTTTCCTAGCCAGCCCTAGCTATTAAACTAAAGTTAGAGAAGCCATAATTAAAAGCAGAACTTTGTCGCTTTCACTGAATTAAGTGTAATTTGGAAACTTACCACAAGGTTCAGGAGAATGAATTTTTCAGCCAGTTTCTGTATATCTTTGTGTTCAGCAAAGACCTTCTTGAGGGCTGAAGTAGAAACAAATGGGAAAGAAAATGAAAAAGATGCCCTTGAAATATATTGTCCTCCAGAAAGAAATTCAAACAGGTGAAGCAAAATGAGAATTTCCAGTTTACAACTGCAGCAAAGAAAGATTTTTAGTTCATTGAATTGGAACATGATCCATTAATTTTTATTCTGCATTAAAGAGTAATTAAAATAGTACAAAATGAACCATCTTCCTTCAGAGAGTACAGCAGGCTCTCAAATTCACTGCTTAGGTTTGAATTTGAGCATTTGACCCTTCAAACCTCCTGTTCTAGTATTGTGATTTCTGGCCCCAGATCTTAAGGCACTTGATAATACAGCATGCAGGGCTTCAGACTGAAATATTTGGAAGGGCGTAAATGCTTGTACAAAGACCCTTCTGCAGTTACTGGAGCTATGATGGATGCAAAGATCTTGCCATGTGGATTGACTTGCAGCAAGTGAGGGCCCTCAGATAAATTCAAAGACACTGGGAAAAGAGCAGTCCCAGTTACCAGACATTCTGGAAGAGCTCAGTTTCAGCCTGGATTGATTTAGTCCCTGGCTGGATTCAGTCTCAATCACTGATGATATCAAGAGCTGAATATGGTCTTTCCGACAAATTGTTATTTCTTGCTACTGGTCTTGCTACTGATTTTGGGTAATTGTGCTGTGAACCAAATTCAGATTTGTCAGAGGTCAAACCCTACTGACCTATGCTCATTTTTGTATCCATTTTGTATCATGCAATACTGAAATACCATTTTTATTTTATTTTTACACATTGGAAAACACCTTCGTGGTACAGTAACTTGAAGAACGCTCCCCATGCTTGTGCAAGCTAGTACTTCACTAAGGTTTAAGCAGAACACTGGTTGTTTGGTTTTTTTTTTTAAGCAACGTTTTCCCAGAAAATTAAAACAACATTTATTTATTTTTCCCCTCCCGAGTGCAAAAGGATTACCTTGGCTGTGTGGGCAGTCTTCCAAGTGGTGGATAATCATCAGGGGTTTCTGGCTGGAAAAGAAGAGCGCTGGTTAGGGGCCGAGGGGGGAGGAGGAGGCACGGGGCGCTCAGGGTGGGCGCGGCGGGCGGGTACCTGTGCTTGGCCCGGAAAAGCGCCTCCTCGTAGGTCTGCGTCCAGATGAGCTGGTCTCCCCAGCCTGCGGGGGGACAGGGAACACACACACCCCCTCAGACAGCGCCTTACAAGCGGGGCCGCGGACCCCCAGTGCGTGTCCTGCCCCTGCCCACCTCTGCCGGGAGGGGCTGGAACAAACCCCCTGCCAGAGGGCTTTAAATCGGGAACGAAGGAGGAGAGGGTGCTAGGAAATACTAGAAAGGGTTTTGCAGAACGAATTGCAAGAAAATTAATTTTTTAGAACAGCATAGTAGCTGAAATGTTCACAAGATGGCACTTCTTTAAAAATTTGGTGGAGGTTTTTTTTCAGGTTTTTTTTTTTTACCTCTGGAGAGTGTCTGAGGCAGTTTTGGCTTAGCAGTAGTGTCCTTTGGGTCCTTCTTGCCTGCATCCTTCGCCAGAGCACAGGAGATGACAATGAGCAGCAAGAACACGGACACGTAACTCTTCTCCATGGCTGCTCCTGGAAGAGGTGAGAGGAAATTGCGGTCATTGTGAAGCACAAATACGCAGCGCGGTGAGCCAGGGCTGAAGGGAGCAGCTCCAGGCAGCGGCCCGAGGGCACGGGGAGAGGTTGGCTCAGCAAACGCCCGGAAGGGTTGGGCTATGGCCCTTTTAGGATGTGCTTGTCTGTGTTCGTTAATTTCCCTCTCTTCTTTTTGCATATATTGAATATGCGCAGTAAAATAACTGAGTTACAGCAATTCCAAAAGTCCTAATAAGTTCACAGTTCTCCCTTGATCTCCCAGTGCCAGAGTAACCCAGCTGCAGGTGCTGAAAAGTTAATTTGTCTCAGCTCTTCCCCCATTTTGCTGTGGGAGCAACTCAAATGAGAAGTCAGAATGTTTAAGCTAGACTTTACTGTGAACATTAGCATAGACACAGCTTAATGGTGTTGTTGAAGTTTCCAATCCTCTTTTTTTCCCTTAAAAATATAATCTAATCCTTAAATCCAGCAGAATGTATAACAAAAAGGGTTGGGAGGAGTTCACGTGTGGCCTAGTGGAAACTGAAATGGGTGGAAGCCGCACAAAGAGAGCTTTTCCTGAGCCAGGCTGGGGCTTGGAGATGAGACAGGTCTGATGGAAAGCTCCTCAGCATTTCAGCTAAAGGGGAAAATAATTTCAGCAACATGACCCTATGTTTTCTCATTACATTTCCTCCTAGAAACTAGAACCAATATAACAGGTACAAAAAGAAGATCTAAGATGTTCTAAAAGCAGTACAGAACATTGAAAAGGTTCATTAAAAAAAAAAAGGAAAAACCAAACCTAGAAAACAACCCTCACCACAACAGGCTGACTGTTTTTCAAGTCCAGACAATGAAAACTGGACTCCAGGAAAACAGAAATGTTTTTCCAAGTGGGAACTGTAGGAGGAGACATAAGCTGAGTTTCCACAAGTGTTACAATGCTCTTTACTAGTGGATGTCTAGTAGAGCTCGAATACCCAAAGAGTCCCTTTTTCAAGGGTATGAAATACAACTCTTGCAGCAGACTGCATTTCTGCCGCAAGAAAAGCCTCCTTGGCAAGGAGGAAAATTGCATGAAGTTCCGTTAAAATCTGGATTGTCAGGGTTGCCTCAAGAATTGTTTTGGCTACAGCTGTAAGGCGGAAATAACGCTTCTTTAAAAAGAAAAATAATAAAAAAGTATGGGACAACCAGGAAATTGAAGATCAGGCACACTAGGCTGTTCTGGAGGCAGCATGCAGAACGCAAAGACAGAGGAACCTTAAACTCCTTAAAAACTTCGCCTCTGGAAGACTCTGTGCACTTTTGAAAAGCTTTCCAAAATAACCCCTTTTCTGCTGTTTGTTGGGTTTTTTTTAACCTGCAAACTCAACATTTCTCTAGGCATTTTCCTTCCTAGCAGCTGTGCTGGACTGTGCCTGCTTTGCTGCAGGCTTTTCTTCCAGCTGATCAGATTCCCCATCCCCAGCTAGCCCGGGCTCACAGCTCCCCTGGGTACCTTCTGAAGCAGGGACCTTACCTTGTTTACTCCCCCAGACGCCTGCCAGGATGTGAAGGTGTTCCTGGTTTCAGTGTGAATGCCGCTGCTCCTACTGCCTATTTATGCACCTTCGCACCCCAACTCCACCCACAACCTTTGAATTTGAATACTGCTTCCAAAGAGCTAAACTTTGTAGTTTTTGCCCGCCAAAACGTTCAGAGTTAATTTTGTAGTTAAATAACATTACTGTTTCCTCTCAGATACTGTATCTAAAGCTCAGAGACATTTCAGTAGACTTTTGGGATATTTCTTGAAAGGCAATTTAAAAAAATTGGCAAAGATCCAAGTACAGGTAAGCTTAAGTCAAGACTCCTGATTTGCCTGAAGAGTGATTTGTCTTTTTTTGATTGGTTGGAAAATCAGTATGGGTTGCTGTTCTTTTAGTCCTTAGAAAAAGCTAAATTGATGACTCAGAACTGTGGATGTTAATTAGATAAAATAACTGTGCACATTATACAGATATATGTGCACACATGCACATATTGCAGCACATAGAATTGTAATCAAACCTAAAAAAAAGTTTGTAAAGGTCTTCACAGAAGTGTATTTGGAAGCTACACTAAAAACCTGTGTTCATAAGCAGAGATCCAAGCCAACATTTTATTTAAATTCTACAATTAATTAGTTGTGTAGACATTTATTTTTAACTACAACATGCACCTAAATCAGCTTAGGTTTCAGATGCACATATAATGCAGTACAATGCTCAGGAAAATGAGACCTGGGTGGTCATTGCCACTGCTGCACTGACTGGGCACAGTCCTTCTGCAGAGCTCAGGGCAAGTCTGTCCTCAGCAACATGTGCTGAAACTAGGGTATGTTCTCCTTTCCTGCATGCCTCATGTATTTCAGTGAGATTAAAATCACGTGTTCATGGGCAGTGAATGCTTAACATTTCTTAGCTAGGTAGATGAAATCCATCAGATATGGATTTTCCTGTTTGAAATTCACAGTGATGTCTGATGGCTGCTAAAAGCACCCATTTGTTACAAATATACTTGAGAGAATTAAGAGCTTTGGATAATAGTGTGGATTTGGTTTTTCTTTTTTAATGAATAGTAATTAGGAAAACAAAGTGCAGAAGCAAGATGGTGACCTCAAGGAAAAAAATGTAGAGTTCTACCATGCTTTGCTTAGCTGCTTGATGTAGTAAGAGGGTAAAACCAAAGCTCCCAAGCATATCAGTCATTTTAACTGCCCTTTCTGTATGTTTCATGAAATAAGTATGTTTTCCTGAGAGAATTTGCATATAAATTTCTTCTTCTTCTCCTCCTCCAGCACTTGTCCCTGAAGATTTACAGATGTAATTTTGTTTGCTCCTGTATTGTCTATCCAAACTACATCCACTCAGCTTTTCTTCCAAAACATACACCAAAAGAAGTCTCCCAGGTCCATATTTGGATGTGGGACCACTGACTTTGGACAACTAAATTCTAAATTTACTTGTCAATTTACATTCTAAATCCAGTTTAGTACAGATGTAGAAGTTAACTTTGGGTACCCATTTTGATCTCAGCTTAGACAATTCAGAATTGCAATTTAGCATGCTCTTGCTTTCTCTCTTCTCAGGTCACACCTAAGAGCATTTGGTAGTTTTAAAGCCTGTAAAAGAAGTTCCAATTGCTCTCTGGTGCTGTGAAGAGATAATAAGCAGGTGAGTTCTCACTCACACACCTTATAAAAAAAATGGGGTTTTGTCTAAAAATGCATCCCCAAAGCTAAGCCCCTACCTGCTCCTGGCACCAGCCTTGGCTGTATCTCAATTTCATTTGCACCTTTGCTTTTTCCTGTTTCCAAGGGATGCATTTATCTTAGCCTGTTTCCTCAGAGCCTTGTTCTACTCTGACAGACCTGTTTCCTGTAAGTCTCAGTAATTCAAATACAGCTGCTCACAGGGGCTTCCCTGTCAGCTCAAACCCAGTGACCTCCTTGCAGATAGTTATGCTTGTCTCCAAACCAGCTTTGTGCCTTGTTAGTGAAGAGAGAGGGGAGCTCAGTCTTTCCCACAGCTCCCTGCTTGGGCCCTGAGAGTGAGCAGAACCCCAGCTGCCAAGCTTGCTTCTGGCCCTTCATAATGGGCTGCTTTCTCTGCCTCAGTGACTAAACCCTGCAGGAACTGCCCCAGAGAGCTTCAAATCAAATAGGACTATTCCAGAACGTTTTTCCTCTTTTTCTAGAAAGATCTGGTAGACTCTATTATTGTTAATATTTAACATCCTTACAAAACTAGTCATCAGATTTTTAATATGTTTTTGGTTCCCCTGCTGTGAGGTGCCTTTGTTCATTATGTTGTACAGAAATTTGCACAGCTTCAAGTGGCTGATGTTACATCTGTTCTGAAGGGATTCTCTGATGTACTTTGGTTTTGCTTCTATTTTGTGATACATGAGTTTTGGAATTCAGGCATTTCTCCTAATTTCATAATAAACACATTTCCAGGTCTTATGATGTACTGCTTTGAATAAATATCAAATTTACATGGGAGGAATGAGAAGTAATGAAGGAGATGTGTCAGACTCAGTCCCAGACTAGCAATGCTCTGAGTCAAAGCCATCGACAGACAGATCTGGAAATCATCAATCTTCCAGTGCTCTTAAAGTTGTAGTATATCGTAAGATATAGTGGTTGAAAGCAAACAAAATTTATTTAAGAACTGGTCAAATTTCTATTATCAGTGCTTTAACCACACACAGGTTTTTTATTATCTGAAAGCTCTTCAGGTGAAATTTGGCTAAAGTTTTCCAGACAGCCTTATACCCCAAAATTTAGGAGTTGAGACACCCTCTTAGACCTGTGACAGATGCAAGTTCCATTTTGCCCTGAAATAGTTCAAATTCTTTCCATGACTATTCTATAACAGAATAGGTGCTGTAGGTATGTGCCATCTGGATTGGGCTATGCCATGATGATTGATGTCCCTGGTTGTTGCAGCATATGCCACAGCACAGGTCACAGCTGAGAGGGCCATGATACGCAGAATATCATCGTATGATCTCAGAAAGCTTCAAGCACTCACACAGAGTGACACCATACCACACCAGAAGGCTCCAGGGGCCTGTCCATGCAGAGTAACATCATTCCACTTCAGAAGGCTGCAAGCATCTGCTCTTCTGGCTCTTTAGCCCAACCTTTTATGCCCCTCATGGTTCATACATTGCACCTGTGTGCCCTCTGTTCCCTTTGGTGGTTGGTCAGCACACCTGGGCACTCCATGTCTCATTGCTGTCAATGCTGCTCACCTGCTTCTTCTCACAGCTGTAGCCCAGTGGGGATGAGGCTCAGCCACAGCCCCACTCCCAAGTACCACAAACCAGGTACCTACAATTCCCCTTTTTTTTTTTCTTTTAAAAAAATGCTATGTCTACTATTTCTCTACAGGGTCCTTGCAGAAGAAATAGTGAACATGGTACAAATATCTCTTTTTTAGATTCCATTAACTCTGGAATGCCTCCATACACTGACCTTGATTCACTCTCTAAACTTACGTATTGTTAGACTCTTTGTACTTGCATTCATAGAATATTGACAATATCAAGAGCAACATACAAGAATAAGCCAAAGGCCAAACACCAGGATATCAACAAAATGAACTGCTATACAATTCCACCAATAGCTATAGAACTTCAACAATATCAGTAATTATACAGCTATATAATTCCAAGTTATAATCCTTTTACAATTGTTAATAAAGTAACAGTGAGATCAGTATAGCTTCCACAGCTGGGTTCCCTCATGCCATTTCCACTTACCCAAACAAGGTCAACTATTCACACACAGGATATGGAATCACTCCATCCAGGCCACAGTGTTCTGAATTTCTCCCTCTGGGAAACCTTGCACTCTGAGACAACAGGGTCCCCTGAGTGATAGTAAGGGCTCAATTGGCTGGATGACTGCAACTGAATATTGATATTTTCCACAGTGTTCCTATCCAAGGAACAGTTCCTTCATGGTGTGCGCTGTGGGTATTTCAGTGTCCCCTCCACACACTGTACTCTGAAGTTGGGAGCACTTGGGTCTTTCAAATATCCCAGTTTACAACAGAATTCAATATAGTCACCTGATGTGCACCACAGCTTGGTTTTTTCAACTCATTTCAGCTCAATACTGTTTCTGTCCATAGCTTTTTCTGATGCCATATAGGCCACCAGGCAAACTAGGAGGCTTGTACACTGCCCATTAAGACAAGTGATTGCTGGAGGGCATTTCAAGATATAGAAATTTAGGCATTTGTATTCCACAGTATTGCCTTTTAGATATTCTTGCAAGAAGAGGACAAGAAGCTCTCCACTGTGAATAGCTGGAGGTGTGCCACATCTCCAGCTTGTCCTTTGCACATAGGCAGCTCTGTCCAGGTCCCATAGTCATTCCCTAACTTCTTTCCAAACACTAAACAGTACTTGCATCAGTCTCAAAATCTTGTAACTTTGCCCAGAGTAAAACACCACAACAGGCATAGTCGGCAATCTTAATGCCTTCTACTTTCCACAAAGCTTTCCATGTATATAAAACACTCTCATCTTCACTTTTCACTTGCTAAGTTACTTCCTATTATTTCCCCAGTAGCTCACCTGTACCTTAGGTGCCAAAATCAGTCTGGTCTGGACTAGGCAGCATCCCCTCACTGTGCTGGGCTCCATCTCCAGCTGTGGTTTGCCCTACAGCCCAATTCCAAATCACATAGGGGCCACTATTATGTTCCAGCATACACCACAGCACAGGTCATAGTTGAGATGGCCATAATACACAAAATATCATCGTAGGATTTCAGAGAGCTTCAAGCATTCAGAGTGACACCATACCACACCAGAAGGCTCCAGGGGCCTGCCCATGCAGAGTAACATCATTCCACTTCAGAAGGCTGCAAGCATCTGCTCTTCTGGCTCTTTAGCCCAACCTTTTATGCCCCTCATGGTTCATACATTGCGCCTGTGTGCCCTCTGTTCCCGTTGGTGGTTGGTCAGCACACCTGGGCACTCCATGTCTCATTGATTTCAATGCTGCTCACCTGCTTGGCACAGCTGTAGCCCAGTGGGGATAAGGCTCAGCCACAGCCCCACTCCCAAGTACTACAAACCAGGTACCTACACCTGGTCACATGCCAAGACTGTTTATTTGTGTACTAGGCATTTATGCTGGAGCAGGCACTGAATCCCGGGCCTGCTCACTTGTGATCTGTTAGATAAAAAAGTGATTTTTCTCACATTGGCTCAGGAAATATTTGCTAACACTTGCAAATGGAAAGCATTACTAAAGGAGAAACCAGTGTCTTAGAAGTGGTCCAGACATCCTCTTGAGAGTTGCAAGGCCATGGTTCAACCACCCCCTGTCTACTTTATTTTTATTACAAAGCCATATTTCAATCTATGGCTGGAAAGACAAAAGTTCATTAGATTTCTATTGCTGAACATTTAAAGCTGGTAACTGGGACTCAGGTAAATTTTTGCTAGGAATCTTGTCCTGAAGGATGATGATTTTCCAAAATACATCAGCCCATTTTCCTCTTTTTAGTTGAATAAATTACTCAATTAGCTTCCACTAGTTACAGTTTATTGGTAATGTTTTTCAAATTGGCTAGCAGAAGAAAAGTTAAGGATTTAAAATATGGCAATCTGAGCCTTTAATTACTGCTTTTAAAACAAAAGAGCAATCCGTGAGGATTTTGATATCTCTGGAGGCATTCTTTCCACTTACATGTGGATGTTTATAATACAAATCACCCCCACTTGATATAAGCTGTCATGAAAAACATGGAGCATCTCTTACATAATTTTAGATGAAGATGTGAGTTTGTGATGTAGCCAGTTCTTATCCCATACTTCGAGTCTTGATGTGATGAGATGTCTGGAAGGCATTGCTGAATGACACATTTTAAAATCATTAAGTCATTTGAAGACCCATATTAAATGTACTTGTTCTTGTATTGTTTAATGCCATTTTCACAACAATAAGGAAACTGTCATGGTCTATTACGCCAAGGAGTTTCAAGGTTTTCAGCATATGTGGAACTTAATTGCTCAGTTGTGTTTGGTGAGAGAAAGCCTGATCCTGGTAGCATTTAGATTTAACTTTGAAATGTTTTTTTCCGTCCCACAGGGAAGCAGTGAATGAGTGAAGAGGAATTCTTTGATAGAAGAGGGATTGGGAAGCTGGGGTTGTAGCACAGCCTGAGAAAAAGACTGTTTGGTCATCTTAGCTGGGCAAGTCAGTTACAATCAGCAAAGCTTCATGTCTGAAATTCTTATACTAAAGTAAATGCATTTTAATAAATTAAAATAGCTAGCTCTGTCTAAATCCAGAAAATTTGCTGTACTGCAAAATCAAAGCAAATGACTCCTTCCCTGTCTGAGTAACTGATATCCAATTATCAGTATAACTTGAAATCTGTGAGTCAGCAGTTTCCTATTTTGTTATACTGTAATATTTGAGAAAGGTGGAGAAAAAATTGTGTCTTGAACAGCTTGTTTTTGTCCTTGTATTTTTTTGTATTTTGGTCTTTGGATGCTAAACTCCATTACAGGCGAGCAGCTGAGCCACAATGTTCATAATTCAGCCAATCTCCCAGAGCTGCCACCTTGCTGTGATGTCTCTGTAGGCCTCCTTTGTATTCATTGTTCTTATTTCAAATTTATGTCTGTTTATCTGTAACCCAGATCCTCTTGGTTTTCATAATGCTTTGCCTCAAAGATCAGAAACCTTTGGTTTCTAGTGAGTATCAGTGACATGATGTCCCAGATCTGACTCCAGAATTCATGGTCCTTAAGTAATAATGAATGGGACTCTTTTTATTCTCTTTATTCTTGCTTACTTACCTGAAAGTTTGTAAAGATAAAGATGAAGGATTCCATCCTGTTCTTTTAAATTTTTTTTTTCCAATGAGCAGTAAACACATCTCAGTGAAATTACAGTTGAAACCACTGCCACAACAAGCCCCCACAAGCAACAGTGGGGCTTTCTTAGCCCTACTGTTACTTGTGTGCTAATGTCTTTTTCTTTTAACATTGCTTTTGCTTTGGGGCTGATATCCCAATCAGCATGGCCTCTGCAATGAAGTATATGAATTTGTTCTGCCAAATTTCTCTCTCTCTTGGTAGTGTTGGTCTTTTTCTCCAAGCTGTGCAGACTCTCGTGGTGTTGGCACTCTCTGGCCTGCATGATGTGCTCCACAGAACACTCCATCTTCTCCCAAGTTCTGGATGTTGCCTTGGCTCATGTGTTCATCACAGAATGTGCCGTTTTAGTCAGCCACACGGACTGCACAGCTTTAGTGGACTCCAGTGCTGAGTCCTTTCTGCAGCAGCTCTCACAGCTGCCGTGTCTCAGGTGTTCCACCACATCCTCACTGCGTCCATGCCATTTTTCTTGCTCTGCTTCAGGCTGAACTGAGTAGGGGTCTTTGCTTGGGCAGTTCTAGTTGCCTTGTCAAGGTTAAATCTGCAATTTAGCAGTCTCATTTCTGAGCTGGATTTTCCAGATCCTGAATATTATATTTTTATCTGTGTCTCAGCCACAAAGTTGTAAAACTAACTCTTCAGATGTAGACCAGGTATAAAATCCTCTATGTTTTCACCTTCTTATTTTACTTACTCTACTTTTTAATTTTTCCCCCTTACTTTCTTTTTTTTTTTTTCTTTGTGGGGGGAGTGTGGGGATTGTTTTTTGATCTTTGTGAGGCGAATAGTTTACCACAAGTTACCCAGAGAAGTGGTGGGACAACTCTTCTGTCAGGTTTCAAAGAATTGTTCAACAGACTTGTTGTTTAATTATTAATGCCATTATTCAGTGGTCATGCATAGGGACAGGGCTGGAAAGAGTACTTTTATCCTGCCTGACTTTCAGCTGTTTGTAACATGAATTTGAAATAACACAGCACCTACTTCCAGCTACTTCATGCTGTGAGGTGCTTCCTAATGCAGAATGTCGAACATACTTCTGAAAGCTTCTCATTGCAATCCTTGTCTTCAAACATTGGCATAATTTAATTCCTTTTGTTATACAGTATTCTAATGACGTGTTGCAGACCACTGCGTTACCAGCAGGACAAAGAAAGTGAGGGCACATCCATAGTATTGGGTCCAATTCTCAGCTCCCCAGTAAAGGAGATATGCACATACTGGAACAAGGCCACCAAAAGGGTTCAAAGGTGGTGAAAAGATGGAACATCTGTCACTTGAGGAGGGGCTGAGAGAGCCAGGACTGTTCAGCTGCAGGAGATGGCACAGGGGGATCTTATCAGTGTGTATCAATACCTGATTGTGGGAACCTCCTTGTCCAGAGGAAGGCCACGGAGATGATCAGAAGGCTGGACCATGTCTTCAAGAGACTGATTTGGGGTTTTAGCCTGGAGAAAGCTCCGGGAGACCTAACAGCATCTGCAAGTACCTAAAGGGGGCAGGAGAGGGGGGGTGGGGAGGGGAATGGAGCTACAAAAAAGCTGGAGAGGGACTTCTTTCAAGAGCATGTAGGAATTGGACAAGGGGTAATGGCCTTAAACTGAATGAGAGTAGGTTCAGATTAGATATTAGAAAGAAATCCTTTAAAAATGTGGTAAAGCTATGGGACGTGTTGTCCAGAGAAGCTGTAGATGCCTCATCCTGAAAGCCAGGTTGGATGGGGCTTTAAGCAGCCTGGTCTAGTGGAAGGTGTCCCTGCCCACATCAAGAGGGTTGGAATTAGAAGGTCTTTAAGATCCTTTCCAGCCTAAATCATTTTACAATTCTTTGACTCTAAGTAAAGAAGGAAAAGCCAGACTCTTCTGTGACATAAAGTGACAGGATGAGAGTCAATTGAAATTCAGGAAATTACATGAAAATATAAAGTAGAATTTTTTTCCTTTTGTAATGTGAGGATGATTGAAGGCTGGAACAGGCTGTCCAGAAAAGTTGTGGAATCCCCATCCTTGGACGTATTCAGAACTCAACTAGGTGTAGCCCTGAGTAATGTGCTGTAGGTGACCCTGGTTTGAGCAGGGGACTTGGACATGACAGTCTCCAGAGGTGCCTGCCAAATTCAACAATTCTGTTATTTGGTGAATCTCCATATGTAGTATGTATAAAAGAAAGGTTAAATAGTACAAAGGTGAACTTATAACTGAGCCCACACATATCCTACTCTCAGCTACGCCTGATCTATTGCCCAGTGTAAGCTAAATTAATGGAAAAATGCCATACTATGGTTAGAGTATTATTGCTGGAACAGTAATGAATGGTTACTAACTTTTACCCATGAAGTGTTCGTGTTTCACCATGGTGTGGGTCATACATTATACAAATACAGTTGTAATGTCCCTATCAGGATAGCTAGCTGGCTGTTCAAGCAATTAGAGTAACTTTAGGCAACGTGTACTTAAATTTTTGTTTAAACATCATGGCCTGTAAATGGTAAGCACACCCCCACAGGTGGTGACACTAAACAAGCAATATCAGTCACAGGGAGCTGATAAAGGATGGGTGTTCCCATTCTCCTGCTGGCACAATTCCAGCTGATGGCTTGATGATAACATGGCTCTATCTTGGCATTCAAAGGCAAAATGTTCATTTCAAATTGCTCTTTTAATTTTTTTTTTTCTGGAGGTGGCATAAGCAATCCTGTCCCAGATCGTGTGAAATACCTAGTGGTCAAAAGGCTGATCTATGTTTCAGCTGTGCTTAGTACAGAGGTGCAGGAGCTGGGACAGAGCAGCCCTCTCTCATTTGCTCTCCCTCTCCACAAGGTCATTCCAGCAGCTGACAATGACTGAAATAGAAGCAAGCTTAAGCAGTATGGTCTTTTTGCATCCAGCTGTTCCCCAAATCTAGCTGTATCATTTGGAGCTTCCCTGGGAGGCAGGGAATCCCCACATAGTCAAGTCAAAGGTAGTCCAACCTCTGTGTGCCAAAAAAATTGTGTGGAAAAAAGATGGAGATACGAGTGTGAACTGAAAACAGATCACTTAGTCCACTTCATGAGGAGCCATACACATGTAAAAATACACATACTAGAGTTCATGTGTCAGTTATCTGTTAGGAGTAATTTCTGCTTTTAACATGTCTGAATGAGAAGAAAAAAAAAAAGGTGTAATTTTTTGTTTTGTGTTGGGAGTTGTAGCTATCCTGCTGTAGCTAGCTAGGTTTTCAGAGCTGAATACATTGAGTCATTACAAACACCAGCAGGCTGGGATTTCAGTTCCTGCCCTCCTATTTCATATCATGCAGCTGCTGGAGCTGCAGAGCAAACAGGCAGCTGGTGGAGAGCTGCCTGCAACCAGCAGCCTCCTACATTCTGCAGGTGTTGCTGGGCAGAAGTAACTGAGGACCAGCTGGTAGCACCACCTCCTTTCTGGAATGAGCGGAGGGGATATAAATCAGCAGCACAGGAAGAATGGAAGAAATGCCTGTCTTTGCTTGGCTTTTGTGAAGCTCTGCTGTTTGCTGCTTAGGTGGGTTGGTAAGCAGGGCTGAATGCAAGTTGCTAGTTCAGAACACAGTGCTGATCCCTGCAGTGATCCTAAGTTTTAAATGTCAAGTATCTTATCAAAACGTTAAAAAGCAAACTGAAGGTAGTGGATAGCAGTCAAGTAGATGATGTCAGTTATTTGGAGAGAAGCATTTATTCAATTCTATGTTCATGTGGCTGCAACATGCCAAAAGACCACAGGCTTGGGAGTCAATAATTATTGCTATTATTTTCATTACAGGTTTGTATGGTAGGCATTGCTTTCACCTGGTTTATATGAGGATTGAATAATAAACTGTAAACAGCTTATAAGCTCACTATCTGTTCTAGCTCCTTGTACTTTCTAACTAAAGATCCTAAAAAGCTGAAAATTATTTTCAGTTTTGGATGAGCTTCATGTGGGCACTTGGATATTGCAACTGTCACATGGTATGTGTGCAGAGCTGTCCTCTATGGTTAGGAGCTGGGACCTTTGGCATGATCACCTATAAAATCGTTCTTTTTTCCTCCTCTTTTAGAAGAAAAAGAATCTGTCAGACCGTGGGTCCAGCTAAGGATGCCTTCATAGTTTTAAGAGGTGTTCCTTACACTTCTCTTTCTTCTTTCTCTTGACCAGTAAGATTGTCACACCTGTATTTCCTTGCCAACTTCCTGGTTGATGTGTGCATGAGATCAGCATCTAGCTTGCTTGACTTTATTTCTCATGTAGTTGTTAATGCAGAACCAGTCCTACGTTTTGGCCTTAACGGTCCTGGCTCAGCCCAAAAAATAAATAACATTCTTATAGCTGGTAAATTAAAGTAGAGTCATCATAAAAGCCTAAGAATTACTGTAAGAAGTAGCAAGCTGCATCTTGAACTTTGAGACCATCCTTTTGGCGATTGACACTGCTATGTCAATTGTCATGGTTTTGGTTCTCCAATTCAGAATTTTCATTAATTAATTTCTCAGTGGCTTCTTTACCTGCCTGTCAAACCAGCACAGTCAATGAAACTTAAGCATGAATGCACCATCGTAATAAGAATTTTCCAGCTGTCTCCTTGACTCAGTCAGATTGGTTGTGAAATAAAATCACCCCATTTTCTTCTGTTAAATACAGAAAATGTAGGAATATGAAACTCCTGATATGAGTAGCTCTACCTTTTAACTATTTCAGTTGCAGGCTGTAAGAGTTTCTGGGAGATGCCTTAGCATTGTGAGGCACTCCAGCAAGGAGAGTGGGGCCATTTGTTGTTGAATGTGCATTTGTCTAGCAGAGCTTGAGTCTACATTGCTCACAGGCTTTTTAGCCCCTTTGAATTTGGGAAATGAGGAAAAAGAGTTTAATTTAACAAATATTTTTCAGATAACTGACACATGCTTGGAAGACTAAAGATGCTTAAGGGGGCACATGGTGTGATTCTTGGGGGTGTCCTGTTTGAGAGCAGGAGTTGAACTTTGATGACCTTTGTGGGTCTCTTCCAAATCAGCATGCTCTATATTTCTATGGTCACATTAAAAGGATAAAGATGTTAATTTAAAAGAATAAGTGTTACATTCACAAAGGTCTGGGGAAAATGAAACGAGTGCTTTGTGTTTACAGGTAATTTAAATTGAAAAGCAAAATTGTTCCAGGGGTATTATTCTTACTGCACAATCATAAGGTTTTCTTACTGTCACTAACATTGCTCATGTAAAAAAACCCAAATGCTCCTTTTGCTCTGCAGCACCTGATTCTATTAGCAAGGTGAATCTATTAGCAAAGACCCCTCCAGGAAAGTCTCAAGAGTTTTGCCTTTGTAAGAGTGCACTATGCTGCCATGTTTCTTTCCTGCTGCCTGTTTGGTGAGCAAACAAATGTTTTGTGAGTTCATACAGTGATCTGGTTCACACTCAGCAGAGTGACTTCAGCTTTCAAATTCTATATGCATCTGTCTTACTGCTATTTCTAAAAATTTTAAAGTCAAGCTCTTATTCTTGGCCACTTGTCAAAGATCAGTTTTAAATTTCTGTACAGGAATGCTAATGTTAAGTCAGCCCTTAAGTGAATCTCAAACTGAACACCCTTTGCTTTTTCTGACTGCATCAGCTGGTGTGATAAATTCAGCTCTCCTTGCAAACTGCTTTATATAGAAACCTTGCTAGATAAAATGCTTTGGTTCAAGTGGGAAATATGTTGTGTTGGAGTTGACTTCTGTAAAGCCTTCTAACAGTTCCAGAGCAGTGCTGCTCTCCAATTTGCTTGGTTTCACTGAAATCTGCCTTGTGCATGAGTCTCGCCCAGAATGACTCGCAGAGCTGGCGAGCAGGAATCTCTAACAGCAATAGCCCTGGGTGTTGGTTCTCTGCTCTGTGGCACCATAGCAATTGGGAGTGGCTTTGTTTAATTAATAATCAAAATATCCTACTTGCTACCTTTAGTTTGACTAAGGAAGTGGAGAGAGGGAGAGAGAGAGCAAACCTACCTGTGGCATATAACAGTAATGAGGTTTGAATGTTGCAGCAGATAAATGACAAAGAATTTATTCTAGCCATGAAGGAATAGTCCCTTTTACTTTCTCTTTGTGTGTTCTATGCAGGGTGGTGTTGCATTCTGAATGTGTTGGAGATGGCATCCTAACGCAGGAATGCAGCTCTCAGTCAGCAAATCTGAGAGGGATGAAAGTTAATGCTGGGTTTGCTCTGCTGGTTGAACAGTGGCTTACAGCTGAGTTGTACCAAAATATTGCTGCAATTTTTGTAAAAGGAAATGAATTGGATATAAAACTAAGTGCAAACAAAAGCTCCACCCTACAGTTATGGGGGTTTTGCTATATTATTCTATGTTTTTAAGATTGTGTTATTCACCAGTTCATGCTAAGTTATTAATTTAGCAAAGATATTAATGAAAGACCCACCAACATCTCTTTGCCCATTTGCTACAGATGCCAGAGTTGATATTTTGGAAAATAAACGTACATTTGGAGGCTGGAGTAATAACACTTGTTCTTTGTTTTGGTGAAGCTATCCCTGCCCTTGGGCCTGTTCATAAGTTCTGCACCATGCAACTTCAAAATAATAGTGGAGTCAGACTCAGACCACTCTTCTTTCATTCATTCATTTTAAATCTTTTTTTTTTCTCTCAGGCTTCTGCAGAAGGATGAAAACTATGATTTAGGCAAGCTTTTTAAAAGGGGTGATTGGGGATCCAGGGAGTTATTTGTTGTCAACCAAACATTTTAAACAAAAAAGTAACTTAAAAAAAAAGTGCTTGAACAAAGACATGCATTTTTGCTGTGTCAAATTGTCATTTTGCAAAAAAAAAAACAAAACAAACTTGTTTGGATATGAAAAGTAAGATTTTTTGCAAAATTTCTCATTGAAGTAAAAAGTTGTTTAGAAAAGGTAATTATTTTGGCTTCACTTCCCAAAATGGGACTGTCACAGAGAATTGCTTGTGCTGTTTCTACTTGTGGAGATCCACAATGTGAATAATGCTCTAAGTGAAAGCATGAGTCAGTTACAAAGTTTGTGTTTTAGAAAGGATTTAACCAGTTGAACAGTCTGGTGGGAGATTGGTAAAATGAAATCAGTTAAATCATAATTAGGTGGTGGGGTAAGGTGTAGCACGAAACATGAAATTTGTGATTTTCCATAGAGTCTTCCACTCCTGATAGAAAATCAGATAGTGGAATTTTGCCTTATAGAGTAAAATGGAGAATTTAAGTGCTCCTTGAAGTGTAGAGAGGTTTTAGAAATTGTTATAGCAAGAGGTTCAAATTTTTGAAATTGCTGTTCTTTCAACCTGCAGCTTCAGGACAAAATGCCACTGAAATCTGAGCAATATTGGACTCAACACTTGAATCCACAACCCGGATTTGCATTTTGTGCCTACCATTACTAAATTTACTTGTGACTTTCTACTAAGTTACCCTGATGTTCTTGTTGATTAGAAACACTTTGTTAAATGTGATTTAGGTGCTTAGCACTGCACAATGACTACAGCTTTTGCCATCCTGAAGGAGTTTGTTTTGGACATGAACTTGGGTCATTCCAGAACTCTTGTGGGGCATCTTAATATGACATCTACACTTTGAGCTTTTCGTTGGGGCTCTACCATTTATGCCTCCAAAGATGAAATCAAATAACCAGCTGTAAACCTCTAAAATTATTCACATAGATCAATGCAGTTATGAAACTGTGTCAATGAAACGGTTGTTGGCAAACTGTTACTATTATAATAACAAAAAGAGAAATTATATAAATGGAGATGTGAGAGCACAGGGTGCTTGTGAGGTTGATGGAGTCCCCTATGCCAGAGCTGCTGGAGCAGAGTGTTGCTGTAGTTACACACAGCAGTGGAGGAATTGGCAGGTCACAGCATAGCCACACAAATGTTTGGAAAAGCTTCTCCTTTTGAGTGGTAAATCTTAGCTTATCTGATATAATACTGTGCAAAAATTGCCCTGAGCTCTGCTGGGGTTATTTGGGACAGAAGAGTGGTCATGCTGTCATTTTGGCAGATGAAATGCATCAGGCTCAGCATTATGGGTAATCAGTTAACTGCTTAGCCTAGTGCTTCATTCCTAAACTTGTTTTCATCACTGAAGAACTTCCCCTTTCTTCTTGGGTGAGCTTTGCCATGGTGCTGAGTAGCTGTTCCTTTGCCAGGTCTATATGAAGAGTTTCACTTCTGCCAGACATGGTTTTGAGGTTAAGCTGTCTGAGGTACAGCTTGTGTGTCATGTGTTAGTGCTCAGTTGTGTCCTGGTTCCTGTCCAGTTCCTGGGGACAGGCTTTGAACAGAAGCACCAGCTTAGGGTGAGACCTCAGCCCTCCCCTTGAATGACCTGGGGGCATGATGATGTATATGTTGTGATTATAACTCTTGGTTTGAAAACAATGTGACGAGACAACTTTTTGTTACTGACTCAAGTTTTTTAATTCATCCTTAATTTTTCCCAATTATAGTGAAGTCAATATATAATAATCTTTAAAATACTGTCCCTGAGGCACAGAATATGGAAATGTAAGTCAATATAATGCAGGGGTGTAGCAGGTGTGTGTTCAGGCATCCTGAACAGGATGTGCTGGCGGAAGTGTCCTGGAACTACCTTCCTCTTAATTCCTGCATTTAGCTCACTTGCAAAGCTAATTGGATATAGTTTCTTCATGTAAGCAGTAGCTTGGCTTGTACTTCTACTTTGCTTAATGACTAATCTCTTCCAATCTATATATGTTTAATCAGGAGATGACCTAGGTCAGATAATAAGTCTGCTGCAAATGTTCTATTTGCAGTATGTTGTGCTAAGCAATAGCAAATCTGTTGAGTATTCTTGTAGTGCAAATCCCTTTCAAATCACTTTTACTGATGAAGAGAAAACGTGTCAGCTTGTGAGTGGCTGCCTGCCTATTCCTGACTGACTTGATGTTTTCAAGAAGAGTTTCAGGGAATAAATATATCCATGCTATGTTTATCCATGATGGTTTCAATTTGTCAAGCTGCTGCTAATTTAAGTTGCAAAGAACTTCCTTTAGTATTAAGCAATTATTTCTAGGTTGAGTAGTCTTAAATAATTTGTCCTAAATCTCAGACCTGTCCCAAATCTTGTGTACTTTTGTACCTATTGTTTACTGTTTCGAGAAATGCAAATCTCTGTATAGAATTAAAATCTGATCCATAGATTTCAAATTGACGTCTGTCTGTCAAATCTACATTTTAAGAACATCTATCTATCTATCTATCTATCTATCTATCTATCTATCTATCTATCTATCTATCTACCTCTATACACATGCAGACTCCAGAAAGGACAAAGAGTTTTGCCAGAGCAGTGATGCAGAAGGTCTCTTTTTCAATTAATATTTGGGAACAGAAAACAAGCTTCTTTCATGGTGGTTTTTTTAAATATTTGATATCTATTGAGACCACTGCTCACTGTTGCAAAATTGAAAAGCCTCATGGACTTTTTTTTTTTTTTTGTGAGGAGTGACATCAAGACCGTCCATCAGAAGGTCTTTCCATTGTGGTCATTAGGCAACCCTGCTCCTCTCTGTGTGAATTTATTCTGAACCAGTAAGCCATGCCTGGACTGGGGGCTGCCAAGCTGGATGAATCTGCCCCTTGACAAAGGACACGCTGTCTCATTACAGTGCCTAGCGTGATGTCAATGATGTGGTTGGTGCTCTCTGAGATCACTGCTTCTCTGGTGAAGGGGAGGGCAGGAGGTCAGTCCTGCCAGCCCAGCCTGAGGAATGCCTCTGTGCTGGCTCTAATTGTGCTCCTGTGGCGAGGAGCTCAGAAATGAGAGACTAAACAACTGCACTAAGCTGCTGTGCTGGGAGGACTATGGGGAGGTTTTTCACATGGTGGCCTCTTCAACAAAGCCCCTAAATATACCCACGCTGGGGCATGGCTGTCATTCTGACCCATGCTATTTGTTTTCCTTCTTGCCTGATTATTGAGGATTAATATTCTGCCTTCTTGGCCCCTGTAATATTCTGGTCTTGAGGGAGCATAGGAAACAGCTTATCCTATCAAATAAAGTGATAGAGAATGATTCTTGAATGCTTGATCATTCTTGTCATACTGTTTGGCAACTCTTTTTGTGTTGTAAATGTGCAGTAAGACCTTTGATCCCTGAGCTGGTCACATTAAGTTCATTGCTCAGGCTGAGGCCCTGCTGTGAATTCAGTGAAGGTTTTGTATCTGTGGAAAAGAATTAAGGGACACAGAGTGCTTTGTGCAAACCAACCTGGGAGGATAGACCTGCTCTGGAAAATAAGCTTAAGCTGTGCCTCTGCAGAGGGAGTGGCACTGCTGTGCAGGCCAGCAGCTGCTGCAGCTGAACACAGCTTTGCCTTGCCCTGTTTGCATAGCTGGGTGGATGCTGGAGGTAAGGGGAAAGCGGATGGGAGCTTGGGCTGGTTTGCCTGCCATGCACAGGGTCCTCGATGAAACACAGGAGTCATCATGTGGTGGAAAGGGAAGAAAGCTGCCCTGTGCTTTCTGTGCCAGAATGGGAGGGTGTGATGGTCACTGACAGCTCATCCTGCCTGGATGCACTTTTGTGCTGGAGGAGGAAATGAAAAGTCGGGACGGTGATACACGCGCTTATGGTGCGAGCTTCCCGCAGTGTAGGAAAAGATGCTGCCCCACAAAACCTCCCACAAAACCCTGGAGGAACAATTGCACCCACTCCTGACATGACTCACCCTGAGTGACTGCTTAACAGAGTCCACGGTGAATAGCTGCATTATGAAGGGCTTGGCTCACTTCTGTTCTCCTAGGTGTTTCAGAAAGAGGGATCTCTAAATGAAGATAAATAGAATAAGTGATATAATAAACCAGTGACGAAGAAGTGTTGAGCAACAATCAAAATTCTATGCAGGAGGTGGAAGTTTGCTGTCATGGATACATGCTCATTTCTGGGTTATTTTAATTGTGCAATCGAATTTATATTTCAGAAAAGCACACAGTGCTGTTTTGGTGGAAAAAAGCTCTATAATACCTATAGTTTTACTTTAAAAAAAAAATTAATTATAACAATTTTTGTCTGATTTTGAAAATCCCTTTGATTTATGAATATTATTTAGATTATGTGCCCTGATGATGAAATAATTTTCTAATCGCTTATGAGACAAATTCACTGGAGAAGTATTTCCTTATTTATACCCCTTGATGTGGAAGCTACATTCTTGACTTTTTTGATTTATTTACCAGCTCAATTAATCCAGGTGGCCTTCCTTTGGTTATGCCCACAATTCCTTTCCTTCTTCCTTCCAGGAAGGACCATAGGCACAAACTGCCTACACAAGGAAGCTGCATGGCCTGGAGATATGAGAGAGAGAGAGAGAGAGAGAGAGAGAGAGAGCAATGTGTAATCCCTGTAAATGCAGATGCCAGATTCCCTGGGAAATCCATGCTGAGAAATGGCAGTTTAAAGTAGCTCAGACCAACTTCTCTTTGACATTTTTTTTTCTTCCCTGGAGAAAAGAACCTATAAAGGCACATTTTGCACTAATGTTCTTTACAGCCTGTGTCACTCCATCTTCTGTTGAGTAGGACAAGACTATATGTTACAATATTTGTTTTAAATACCTGTCAGTGATGACCCTCCCTTCCCCAGGCAGCCACTGACAGCTGACTCATGCTTTTTTCCTAGAGAATGACAGCCTCAAGGCTTTAGTTTTTGGCTTAATTCTGGCTCGAGTTCAGGAAAATATAATTTAAGATATACAGAGGAATTTTTTAGTGAATAGCTTATCGTTTCTTTCTCTACTGTTTTCCAAATTCAGCCTTACTTTTGACATTGCTTTCTTTCATGTTTTTCCTCTTAAATCAGGGGAGGATAAACATTTTGTGCGGACAAGGTAACAATGACCAGGAGAATTGAGATGCATGTACACATTTTAAAAACAAGTTAAAGAAATGTATCACTGTTATATTCCCTAGTATGCAATGTTTTGCAATAAATTGACTCATGGTTTAGTAGCACGGGTTGCTATTAACATCCTCACTTATAGTCCCTTTTGCTGTTTTATCCAAATAATTAGTTGAAGCACAAAGATGAATTTTAGGTCCATATGGTATAAGTGGTTTTGTCAACATGAAAAGGGAAAAACACAGCTATAGAAAGAGAATACATTTTTCAAGTTTAATATGTAGAATGGCTACACTTATGTAAGTTGCTTATATAAGTTATCACTTACTTCATCAATTTGCACCTAAAATTAAAAAAGAAATCTGTGTTTTATTCAGGGTCTACTCTTGCCTACCATTGTCACTTCAACTGTGTAAAAACTGTCCTTCCTCTATTAAACAAGCTAATTTCTATCTGCTGTTCCACTCTGGTTCACTAAGTCTAGCTAATGTAGGAGATGAGTTTGAAAATTTTCTGTAATGATCACACAAAGTTGCCTTGGCAACTTTGAGGATAATTAGAGATGTTTTTTGTTGCCTGAAGAGGTGCATAAGGAAGTGATTAGAACCAACATAGGCCAGGAGGAGGCAGCCTTTCTATGTCAAGCTTTTTATAACAAGAGATTATAACTACTCACAATGTAACTGTAGAAACACACTGGCAATGTGTTTGATGTTTCATACAGTAAGTTTATATCCATCTTACAGGCAATAAAATCAGTCATTAAAAATACTACCCAGTACAGGAGAGACAACATGTTCCAAATATGTACTAGCATTGCATGAAAGCCCTTGATGTGTAGGTAAATCACAGGAAGTGATTGTGCACACTTCCCTTCAGGTATCAACAGGGAATTCAGGCATCTGTTCAAAACAAAGCACTTCATGCTAACAGTTTATCTGATTTTGGAGTAATACTCCTAAAACAAGAGAAAATAACTCATAAGGAAACTTCAGGTCTCAATAACTAGCTGCACACTGTAGGCCAAGGCTCTGCTCTGAGGCAATTGTTGCTCTCCAAATAGAATGTAGCTTCACATTTGGTAGTGCCAAGCCTTTATTTGTCCTGCCACCTGCCTTAGGCTGTAGTGGATACTCTGCCCTCGAAACATAAGTTTATCCCCTTTATTTGTACAAGGCTAACTAGCATTTAGCTACTAGTTAAACTTCAGATAAGCTCATAACAATCAAGGGATTATGATTATTGTTTAATCATGTGTCAAAATGAGCCAAGAAGAACAATGATGACAGCTACCATAGCTTCCCTCCATCGAGGCAGAGCCAGTATTGTTGAGCAGGAATAGTGCATTTCACTTGTGCACTGATCACTCACCTCAAGTACCATGTGAGGGGCTGAATGGCCAGAAAGGGAAAATGTGTTCATGTCAGCAATATGTGCTGCTGTTGGGACTGAGTTCTGTCCTCACTCCATGGAATCAGAGAATTGTTTGGGTTGAGAGGGACCTTAAAGATCATCTACTTCCAAACCCCCTGCCATCGTAAGGGACACCTTCCACTGGACAAGGTTGCTCAGACACCCGTCCAAACTGGCCTTGAACACTTCCACTAGAGTCCTAGTAAGCCCAGCAACTGCATGCTTCTAGTTCCTTGCATTTGTTCCCCGTCCCATGTGTGTCTGTGGACAGGCAGTATAGAGGGGCACCCAGATGTGTTAGCTACCCAAAAAGGGGATGGGAGCCATAACCTGCCACCTGTCCTCTGCCCACTCCTGTATCAGCACGCAAAGCAACCTACAGTTTCATAAGTGAAATACCCCTAGAAGTATATTTTTTTATTCCTGATTTAGCAAGCATAGCCAATACCTTCACAAATTGTGTATAGAAATACATAAGATTTTTATTTTTTTCTGCACTGTTTTAAATTATTATAATTACATTTATGGGAGATTTTGCTTGCTTTTCAACTTTACTGTTACAGAATGTGGCTATGAGCCTGACATCTTTTTGGCAACTTGCCCCTATAGTCCCTATGTAGTTTGAATCTTTCCATGATTTAACAGCATACTGCCACAAACATATTGAGCCTACATGACTAAAATATACATATAGTGTAATGCCAAAGTATTTATTGGCACTGGCAATGCCTGCTGTTGTCAGACTTGGAACCACAGTTTCTTCTTTAAATGAATTTCAGCTTTACCTGGAGACATGGTAGCTACTAAAAAACCTCTAGCACTGTAGACAGAACTGTGGAATTATGTTTACCAAAAGTATTTTGGGAATTCACTCTTTCTCAAAGACATTGTTACTTCTAGGTTTATGGCTCAGTAGACCATATTATGAAACTCTACAGCAGGAAGACTTTTCTTTAGCTTTCTTGGTGAGTCATCCTCTCAAAGGACACGTATCCTTTGATTTGTTTCAGTGCAGGAAGGAAAGGTTTTATGGTTTATGTGTCAGTTACAAAATTGTGGATGCTCTCTTTCATTTCCTTAGCACAATGCCTTTTCTTCCTCAATTTCAGGAATTCAAATGACTGATAGAACAGATTCCACAGTCAGAAAGAGGCAGTGCTAATTAGTTGGTGCTTTTTTTCCATTAATATTAGCTGGATAAAGGCACCCTCAGCTCCTTGACCTGCCACATGATTTTTTTGTGATCCTAACCTGCTTGTGGTTTAGTTCCTTCTCTATAAAAATATGGAAAGCTAAACATCCTCAGCTCCTGCAACTCACTTTGGGGTAAATAACCAAAGGAGCTGTCAGTCTCTTTAATGCTGCAGTCTCTTTAATCCATATTGTACGACACCTTCAGGCAGCACACCTGCCTGTGGATACAGCTTTGCCTAGTTCTTAAGGTGTTTGGTCCTTTGTGTTCCAGAGATGCCCTGTAGCTGTACCTAGGGCTGTACACGCTCAGCTCACCATCTGTGCAGTCAACACACTTGGGCTGGGAAGGCAGCCTGGAGGTATCCTCAGTGGTCATACTTGATGGTGTTAATGAAGTGGCTACCACATAAACACTTCAGATAGGTTCACATTTGCACTGTTGCCTTCTAGAAAATAGCATATGAAATAATGCTTATTAATTTAAAATTCTCTGTGAAATATCCACAGAGGTGTTCCTTGGCTTTTATAAACAACAACCAAACAAACGCTAAAGGTTTATTTCTCTTTTATGGAGTTGTTCTGCAACTCATATCTTTAGTCCGAGAATGCAGGACAGCCCATAATACATTTTTACTGGACTATGACTCCCTCTGTATTAATTTGTTTGGTAGGTAAATAAAAAAGGGCGTTTTTCCAAGGAAAGAAAGATTTAATCTCCAGGTCCAGGGCAACTGCTGCTCTGAATCTTTGAATTCCATTTTGGGAATTCATTATGGGATTTAGGAATTTTTTTTTTTTTTAATTGTCAAGGTCTAGAGTGTATGAATAACTGAGAACTAAGCTATTGAGACCATGAGGGAATATTTTTTCAGTTAGGGCAAGAATGCTCCTCGGTAGGAATGTATATATGAAAATGTTTGATAACATAATAATTTGATGTATTGGTTGTGGAGTTGTATTCCAAGTGAAGCAGTGGAGGTCTGGAAGATGTGTGCTCTTCTTCTGCTCTTATGCTCTGATAAAAACGCTCAAGAGCTGTGTAAAATCACAGCCCCATCTACTTGTAGGCTTGAAGCAAAAAAATCCCTTAGCAGAGCAAGGCTACTTTTCTCTCCATCCTGTGCAATATTCCTCACCATGAGGTGTAGCTTCTCCTCCAGGCAGTCACTGTTCTCTTCTCTGCATGTGAACGTAAGCAGTGAGGCTGGTGGTTTTTATACATCCGTGAACTTGTCTCTCTGCAGCCGGCTGAGTGCTAAAGGGCAGGGTGGGTTCTTGTGTGCCAGCCTTTTACAAACAATCACCTGGGGACGTGTAGCCAGGGTGTGCTAAGGAGTAACAAGTGATACCTCAGAAAGGTAGCAGAAGACACAGTAGATCTTTTTGAAGCCGTTTTAGGCTCTTTCTTAAAACAATAAAGCAGTCTCAGCATCAACGCACTCCATGTGGAGTGTTGTCTTTTGAGTCTTATAAAACTTGAAAAGTTACTGTGTATGGTATCTTTTCTCTTTCTCACTGGTCAGATTAAGCCATGTACAAAGGGTGGCTTGATGAATGTCTGTTGGAGTTGGCATTACAGGGAAATTTCAAATGCAGTTCTTGATATGGAAGTGTGAACTAAAAGATGATTCTGCTTATTTAGGTTTTTTTTCTAATTACACAAAAATAGGGGAAGCAGTAGTTTTTGTCCGTCTTCCCTGATTCTAAAGGGATCAGCAAATATCTGATACCTCATAAAAGAAAACAGCCTGCTGAAATAGATGCACTTTTGGTGGCAAGGGGGTCAGTTACTTTACAATACCTGGTAGCAACCAAAGATGGAAGTGATGAATTGCACAAGCGTCTTAAGCAGCAAGGAAAAGGAATTAATAGATAGACTGCAAATTCTGTAGATTTTCTGGTGGAAAAATAAATGTTCTTTCCCTTCTATTCAGTGGTTTTGGACTTTTTAATTGACATGGAGACTATTCATTTCCTTCTATCTTGTACTGTAGGTCTCTACATCCATTTGTAAAAAGGAACAAACAAAAGGAAGCAGATCAGTGATTTGGTTTATCCTGTGGAGGACACCTCAGCATTTGGAAATTTCTCTGTGTCAGCTTTTGGCAAGAACACATGTAGTATATGAAATAAGCCTAATTATATCAGTCTTATTCTGCAAGATCAAGTTACTTTTGCATTTTAAGTGCTGAGGTGTCCCACAGTCTCTCACCTCCACGGTACACAAAGGTATGGTGCCTTTTCTTTTGTTCTGGTCAGGTGCAAATATTTGCACATGGGAAAATGGTTTAGCTCCACAGACCAATAGATCAGCCATCTGCCTGGAAAAGGGAACGCCTTTCTGCGCTGAGACGGATACACAGGGGAGGATCCTGTTCTGTCAGTTCTCAGATTCCTGAGCCTCACCTCACTGACGTTAAGTCCACGTTTGTTTGTCTACTCTTGGTCTGATTACACCAGATAAGTCCAGACAGCACAGTAGAGACGGATATGTGAACAGGTGGCAGTAATTTTGCTTCCCAGAATATGTTGTGTTCATACCAAATGGAAAACTCAGAGAAATCTTTTTGTATAAAACATAGGCTTCCACAGGTGATGCTGCACTATGCCCACGTGAGTATTAGCATCTAAACACAGAGAATGCAGGTTATGAATTCTGTAAAAGCACACAGTCTACAAAGATAGGTTTTCTCACATATTGGTCCTTATACCGTGACTGAATTTATTCTATGTAAAACAACTTCTGCTCTCACATTCACATTTTCAGTCTTTTGTTCTCTTCCTTTAGCTCTAACCTGGTTGGTTTAGTTCCAGATAACCAAGGAACAAAAGGAACTGTTTCCAACTCTTTCCTTAAGAAAGTTGAAAGTAAAGAGTATAAACAAAAATTTGCCCACTAATATTATGAATAAATTTGTGTCGTGTGCAAACAGAAAAGCAGGGAGTAAAAGAGGGAGCAGATTATCATGCCATTTATTTCAGAGGAAAAGAGGGGAAAGAATCATGTTATGTCTGTTATTGAACAGGTTACAAGTTTACTATCTTATCTCAGAGCAATGAGACTTTAATCTGAGATCTGAATTTCTGTTCCATCGGCAGAAATATTACCTGGCAAAAGAGTCTTCATAGAGAAGGCAGATATGTAGTAACAGCTCTAAAATTAGGAATGAATGCTGAACTAAATTGTGAATAAAAAATAGGAGCATACAGGGTGTCTTTTACCTGAATATCTAGCTCCACCAAAAGGACTCGATCTGAGTCTTTAAGAATCTCAGAGATTTTGTCCCATTTCTGAAGGCTGTGTCTGGGAACAGATTTCAGCATGGTACTTGTGGGGATTTGAGAAGGGAAAGAAGAGGGTAAAATGCCTTTTACTGACTTTGCAAAGAGATTTCATCTGACACAGCATAACTCATGTGCCTGTGACTTCTCTAGAAAGTGGCTACTCTCTGCTTGAATGAGTGGTTTGTTAAAAGTGTTACAAACTTCCACAGCAGCAAATACTGTTCAAGGTTACAGATGCAATCATTATCAATAATACCTCTGAAAATGACTCTGGATTTTCTTCAAATGCTAAAATAATATTCACTACAGTGTAAATTTTAAGTCTAGCTTTTGTCTGACAATTAAGTCAGTGATCTTTGCATTGTTCTGAAAGTTTGGTTATTTATTTTGTTTAATTCACATAGTTTGTTTCCTATCTGCTGGCTCAATATCAAATCCCAAAAATAAGCAGAACAACAGTATCCTTCCAGGACTAAGCCCTGAATTACTTGTTTCTTCCACAATTTCAGTAAGTGGTCATTCTACCATTTATTTCCTTTTACAGCACTGAGGTGAGACAGATTATGAAGTTAAGCTTTCCTGAGATCAAGCAAGATCTGGGCTGTGGTCCTGTATCACAAATCTTTAGGGTTTCCAAAATATTTGTGATGTTTTGTGCATTCTTGACAGACACCTCTTTGCTTATCAATGGATCCGCTAAAGGAATAAAGAACTTTAAACTGGATTTGAAGAAGGAAGGGGATAAAATCAGGCTCCCTGGAGTTTGTGTGGTAGTGGCACACAGATATTTGAGGCACAGTGGGCTAGTGAGGTCCTTTGGTCTGCCCTCTCAGTGGAAGTAGGGGGTAGAGTCATGTGGCAGCAAAGACACAAGGGTTACTGATGTTAGAAACCACAAAGTGCCTGGGAATGTTTATGGGTGAGAGCTGGGGGAAGGCCAGTAAGGCAGGTGTGTGTCCAGAGAAAGGCAATGAAGCTGGAAAAGGGTCTGGGGCACAAAGCTTCATGAGGAGTGGCTGGGGGTACTGGGGTTGTTTAGCCTAGAGAAAAGGCCACTGTGGCTACCCTGGGTCATCTCTGGCAGCTAGTTTGCATTCCTTTCTCCAGAATATCTCTGACATGCTCAAAAGAGGGTATGACCACAGACAGGGAAATCTTGCCAAATCTGGAACAAAGACAAACGAGTAGAGCTCAGCACAAATCAAAGGAATGAGATTTGCAGTTTAATTTTACTTCTAGCATTTTTCCCATAGGTTAAAAACATCATACTGATCATAAAGACAATACATTTCTAACTACTGAAATAATTTTTTTTCTCTTAGTGTACAGGTCATTTATCTCCACTGTGTTGGAATATATGCTTATATTCAAATTTTAACATAATTATGAAGACATGGATATGTGCAATATAACTCACTCATGACATATTAATACTAGGTATTGTGAATTAGCAAAGCTTTCCTGCAGAGATCCTTCTCTCATCTATCATATGTACACCGGCAGCATCAAGCAAACACAAACAAATGACACAGGTGCTTTACATGTAACATAGCATACATGCTCCTACTCCAGGTGAATTGCTGACTATTTTGATCTAAGAAAAACCCACATTGCTGGGACAGTAAACCGTTTCAATTGACTTTAGCTTTTTACTCAAAACAGGTGTCCACCCTTGCATACAGTAATCCTGTGAAAATTTTGTCAAGATTTTGCAAGTCCAGATTCCACCAATAAGCTGCCAGCTTTATGGTGGAATGGTGCAGAAAAGGAGGGAATGACCTGGGATGAGCTTCCTATGACTGAAATGCCATTTAAATGCAAAGAGCTAGGATAAAACTCCTCATTTTTCTCATGCCAAAATTTACAAACATCACTTAGCCTCAGGATTGGAGTTCTGGGTCTATCTCCTGCCATCTCTCTTGCTTCACTGTATCTTTATTGCAGCAAAACATGTAGCTGCGCTTTGATTATTATCATCTCACTGAGACTGCATACTCAGTCTCTTCCATTTTCAGCTACCACAACAAAAGTTAAAGGATTATACAGAGGAAAGCTAAGCCCAGAACACTGCTGGATTTTTTTTGTTGCTGTTTTTTTGTTTGTTTGATTGTTTGCTTGTTTGTTTTTTATGGGTTTGGTTTGGGTTTTTTTTCCATATTTCCAACTATTCCAAAATTTATAGAATGAACTTTCTAGTCTGATTTGACAGCAAAGTTTCCTTTCCTTTACTGGGAAATGACTGTATAAATCAGGGGTACACTAACAATTAATAAGCTTCTTGCAATGAAAGTTAAAATGGGAAGGCAAGATGCAGATATTACCTCATGTAATCAATTGCAAATAGACATCAAAAAGATTGTTTATAACTCCTCTTCAGAAGTCATGGCTGACCTAACAGAGTCATAATTGGATTGCTAAAATACAGCTTGAATTTGCTGCATTTAAAACCATCATTTTCAGTTATTTAGATAATTAATTTCGAAGTGTTTGATATATTTTCCCTCACATTTTCCAAATGGGTGCTTTAATCTTTCTATTTTTGTTCTCCAAGTCATACACATACATTTCTGATGAAATCTGATATACCAAATCTGCTTGGTAAAAGTTCAGCTTGCAAGTAAAGACAGAGAGGTGCAGCTTCACCTTGTAGAGGTTATGGTAATTTCACTGCTACTGGTTACAGTTCTGTCTGAATGAGGCGTAGTGCTTTCTTCATGTTTTCTATTACTGAAAGAAAAAGAAATAAGAACTGTGAAAATGTATTAGAAGTACATTTGTAAAATGGGAAAAAAAAAGGCACCTAGTTTGATTTAGTAAATTATTGACAATGAAATTGATTTATGGTCACACATTTTATTTTAGAGACTGATACTAAAACAGAAAGTAAAAAAATTCATTAATCAAAATGTTTAACTTAAGGGATTTGACAAGAATCCTTTCAACTCCCTCATTTCTCAACAGCTAGCTGTTAATCAGATGTGATGTGTGTATTTGTGGTGAGATACTGCGTCGGTGTCAAATAGATGGCATAGAGTAAGAACTGGCTCAACCTGAAAAATCACATTCCTTTCTGATATATGGCTGTTAGGGGTAGGGATGAAACCACCTGCATTTCTTTACTGATTCCCTCCCACCACTGGCTATTTACATTGTACAGTCAGATACTTTTGAGCATAGTGACTTTCACCATTCTCCATAAAACTGCTCAGATCTTGATCCTGAAGGTTCTCACCCATGATCTTTCAATTTTTCTTACTTGAGTAGTCCCAATAAATTCAATGGGACAATGTGTGTGATTGTTTCACTGGAACAGGTTAGACCATTATAATTTATTGCAAGTGCTCTCACACGGTCTTTATTTTTACTTTGAGATCCTAATGGATTCTCAAGCACAAGTGATCAGGATAGGGGGTGTCTGGCTGCTTACAATGTGAAATGCAAAGGAGCAGGGCAAGGGGCACTTACGGAACATCATGTCCTGTGGTTCGTAAGTGTAAAGCCGGTTGGAGTATCTTCCTGTGATGTCAGCTCTTACTGTGAGAGATGGGTCTGAAAAAGCATTTGGGTTAAACACTGCCTTCCATTCCCACAACAGCTGAGGGTGATGGCGTGGCATTACTTTGGCAGCCCTGTTTCTGATTTCATCAATGCAGCAATTATGAGGCCGTTACGCTCCGTTCCAAACAACTGCTCTTGACTTGGAGAGATCCTGAACCAAAGCTAATGCTCATTTTTATAGCACACAGCTATTTTTAAGTGTTAGGTTACACGTGCATTTCATTCATATTTAAAGAAATATGTCCTGTTTTACAGGTTCTGAGTTTACATCAGAAGAGGTTAATCTGACCAGATGCACACGTAATGGGAGCATGCCTATCTATGGCGATAGACAGCATGACTTACCTAGAGCCTTCAGAATGAAAATCTTCTGATTCCTAATGTTCCCAGAGTGGCAACAAGTTTTTGTGAACCTCTTTTCTCTCAGTTACCCTTCCAAAGTGTTTTATTAATTTACTGATTGCTGTAACTACACTGCTCTCTGAGTGTGGGCTGAACTTTGAATGCCATCACAGAGCTAGTCACTCCAGGCTCCCTGTACAGCAAGTGAGAAGGAACAGGCACTCTGGGGACATAATTAATTTCGTACATTCCAGAAGTCAGCTTTAAAATGGGATAAATCCTTAGATGCCACTGACTATTGATTTATTCTGTGGTAATGTCCACTTTATAGCTACCTACATTCAGTCAGTTATTTGGCTTTTACAGTAAACTTTGTCTTGTAACAGCACTAGCAAGAAGCATGGAGAGCAAAAGCCCAGATATTAACAGACTTTTAAACGTCTTGCTCTCAAGCCCAAATAAATACCCTCCAGGACATCTGTAATCTGAGGAAGTTTACAAGATTCAAAGTATACAACAGAGGCAGAGAGATTTTCTTCTGGCAAAATGAATAATTTTGATGTCCCCGCAGGACAACAGTGGCATGATTCAGATATAACAACTTTGATGATACATAAATATTTTACATACCTACAAACATGATTCGAGGCACATATTGTCCATCAGGTGACAGGTTTTTATCTGTGGTTTCATGCTGGTATAAAAATTAAGGCTAGTTATTAAAATGTTTCTGTAAATTTTGCTGAGATAGTACCACCTGTGAATAACCTTGTACCAAAGACAAAACCAAATAGATACTACTCATGTGTGAATACACATGCACAATTGCCTCCACTTAAATAACTAAAATGTCAGATATATTATCTAAAATGACATGATAAAACAAGACAAAGAAAGAGAAAACACAGACCATGAAACAACACAAGTCAAATCACCCCAAACCCTTCATACCATGAGATTCAGCATAATGAAGTTATTTTGGGCCATTTCCTGTATTTCTTCATTTTCTGCGAAAGCTTTCTTCAGTGCTAGAAAAGACAGGATCATTTTGAAATCCATCTCAAACGCTGCCTTTCCATCTGTGCTTGGGCACCACGCTGGCCCTGTCTCTGCTGATTCACATTCCTGAGGAGACACTTAAGGGCTCTATCACTGCTTTTGGGGCTTTTTGGCCTGTGGCAGTACAACCTCTGGCTATGGAAATGGAAGCTCTCTTCTGTTGTTTATGAAGCCTGTTGTCTCAATGGATACCATGACTTGGCCTGACAAAAGTGCATTATTCTCAGAAAATTCTTGTTAGATCAATTTCAGCAGCCCTGTCTTTGCCTCCTTCTTTAGTTACCATTTCAGGAGAGCTAAACAATATTAAATCTGTTCAATGAGTCAGTAGCCAATCTATGCCTCTTAATTTAAACTGAGTGCTGCATTTGGGATAGCACTACAGCAGCAGTAAGGATTTTTTGTGTTCTTTATTGCATAGTTTCATAGTGGAGTTTTTGTAAATAATGGTAATAAATTTTTCACTTTTCATTTACCTGTTTCTCTGAATAATTTTCAGTAAGTGCAATGTAAATGTATAGATAGGTTCAGTTTCTTATAAAAATATTCACAAAATTTTAACACACAAAAAATCAAAATTACCTTGGCAGTATTGACAGTCTTCCAAATGATGAATTACCATCAGTGGCTTGTTACTTTATTAATAATAATAAAAGATGTAGTTAGGTCATTTGATTTTACTAGCATACTGAAAAAGGCAAATTGCATTTAATCTTAGGTTAACCCACAGTAAAACCATATAGACACTCTAAAATATTACAGAAATTTCTGAGCAAGAGAAAAGAGCATAAGCACTTCATAAGAGAAAGAAATACAAAAACAGAGTTTCTATGTCTAAATAGGATCTCTATAGTAAGATATTCTAGAAGAAAGTAACAGCAGATCCAGCATAATTTCATTACCAGGTAGTAAATAATCAGACTAAATAGATATTTAATGTTGCTTAGGTGTAAATTTCTCCAAGGTTAAGAAAATAAAAATAATATATATGAATTAGAATAAAATAGATTTTATAAGATTGAGTTTGTCATCAAATACTTTCCATGAAAAGTTTCTTGAGTTTTAAGCTTTCTTGAACAGGTATATAGTATATTACTTATCTTCTGTAAATAGTTTGGTGAAGTGTTAAAATTTTATATTTTGGATGTCAAAGCATAAACAAATTCTGTGCATTTTCTCCCATATTTTTTAAACAATATTTACTGTTCAGCAGGTCGGTTATTAATTCTCGGTCTGCTTTCAATGTCAGGAGTTGTTAATTTCTAACCATTTTCACACAGGGTACCTGAAATTAATTGTCATTTGTTTTACAAAGAATTTGGCTTCAATTTAGCGATAGCTCATGCTATGCTATTGTGATCTACAATGAAATGTAAAAGATATTTAAGTAAGTATTGTTATGAATTCTCAAATATATTTGCAGCTGAGTCTCAGAGAAGACTGAGCTTGAAACTTCCATTTCTATCAAGATAGTGTGAAAATATATGATGAACATATTCCAACTAATAAAGTGTTGGGGGAAACATCAAAGGCAGTAGATCACCATGCAAGAGTAAATGTAACAGATTTCAAGGAATTAGTCAGAAGTACATGACATTAAAACACAATAGATGTAGTTTAAAAAATCATGGTATCTATTTATGATTGATAATTTAAATGACAACACCCCTTTTGTGGCCAAGAAATGACAGCATTTCATTACTGGCTCATGATGTTACTTCAGAATCATAAGAATCCTGGAAATCCTTTTGTTTATAGCCAGAGTCTGTTTTATTTGACTGGGTGGTCTGCAGATCAGCCCTCATGGGGTTTCTTTGCTCTGTCTCATTACTATATATTCCAGCAAGACAACTGGAGTAACAACTTTGTCTTTGTACTACTTTTTAATCTCTTACCTTTTCTTTGCTTGATAAAGCCCTTCTTCGTAAGTTTGTACCCATGTAATTTCATCTCCCCACCCTAGAAATAAAACAAAAGGACTAGCTGCTGGCCAGGCAAGTAACTCATATTCCTTTTTTTAACTTTTTTCTTTTTTATTTATGTGTATCAACTTTTGTATGCAAATAAGATTTGGGGTTTTTAGTCAAAAGTTCTCTAACACCGTGGATATGCTACTTTCACATCTCCTGACAGATACACTAAAAGGTTAAAAAACCTCAACCAAACCCCCCCAACCCCCCCCAAAAATCTCAGCTGGTTGCATATCCAGTTCAAGTCCTTTAACAGACTTGTTAGTTATCATTCTAAATGCTCAGAGGTCCCTAAATCAGCACCCAAGTTCTTTCTATCCTCATATTGTCTGCTCAGTATTTGATGTAGACCCTGGGACTCAAAGAGAAGCTGGCATATAATGAGAAAAGAATAAAAGATGACAGCTCAAATAAGATCAGCTTTAATATGAATGTCATTAGAACAGTCTTGGAATATACATTTAACTCCAAAGTAACTTCAATCCATGAAGTTGAAAGCCCTTCATTTAATTAAAGAATTCAATGAAATAAAAATCTCCACTGAAACAAAATCCTAACAAACATCGTCTCCATAGCTCATCCATAGCTGGGGATATGCAGATCTCAAAAATCAAATTGTCCACTTGGTTTTATGCCTTCAAGTCCCAAGGATGCCAGTCCTTGCATAGTAGATCCCTGCATCTTAGGCAGCATGGCTCCATTCATGACAACTCTCATGGGAATTTAGAACAATTTCTGGACCTGGGCCAAGCCAAAGCTCTGTTTCTCCTGTGCTGTCCGGACAGTGCTTGGACCAGCCCAGATTTGCTGTTGGATTTCTCACAGGACAATTGCTTGTGATGCTTCTAGATCAAATCTTCTTTCAGTACACAGGTCTGTCTGTCTGATGGTGGGACTCTGGCATGTTGAGCTCTGCCTTCCCAACCCTGGCTGCTGTCAGCTCCTGATGCAGGTAACTGCACACAAGAGTCAGCGTTCTGGGGGCATTTTGCAGCACGTTTAAGCATTTCCCTTTGTCTGTGAAAATTACAGGTAAAGTGCTCAAGGCATCCCAATAGGCCTGAAATCAGAATTAGAAATGTTACATCTGTTTTCTGTGACTGCTTTGTAGTTTTTTGGGGTTTTTTTTTTTTGTTTTTTGTTTTTTTTTCCAAAATCTGACATAATGTATAAGATTTTGTTATTTTTTTTTTGTCCTTTTAGGCTTGCTGGGAAAAAATAAATCCTGATCTAGGCAAACTAGGCAATGCATTCCATATTGATAATAACCTTTCCCCAGGGACACTGCTTGCAGAAAGTGTTTTGAAATTTCTCTTAGGCTAGTCCAGGTGGTGCAGGATTTTGTCAAATGGTCTCTGAGCAATTAGGCTCAGATGGAATGTCTGAGAGATGTGCAGCTTTGCCAGGATAGGGAAATGCAGAGTGAGCTGTGGGATCTGCAGGCATTGCACAGCCTGCAGAAGAGATTAGGAAGAGAGATGAAGATTTTTTTTTTCTTGAATAGTCCCAAAAGGAGGAGAAAGATGGGGAAGGGAGAAAGAGCTTGCTAAGCTATTTTTCTGCTTGTATTTCTAAGGATTAATTAGATATAAATAAATTAAAATAGGGTCTTTATTTAACATCCAGGTTGAAAATTATGCACCACAGGGCAGTGAATTATATACAGTCATGCTTTGCAGTGGATATCTGATGAAAAGCAGAAAAAAAAGTCATGCAGGAAACCCCACCAGTGGTTCAAACTGTTCTGTGTACGAAAACGAGTCTGTAGAAAATTTGTTCCGTAGCAACTGATGTTATGGTAGGTTACAATAAAAACATATATTTCAAATGGTCTATGAAAGAATATTTTTTCACTGATAGTCCTACATGTGCATCTTGATTTGAGAGACTCAGTTTAGGTTATTTGCTTCTGTTAGATCACTATGAGTTATATGAAACATACAATATTCCTTAAGAACAAACTGATGGAGTTAAATGATGAGAAACGAGAACATATATTAATTAGAGCATCACTTAATACTAAAGAAAACACACCTCACTAAGCATATATGTACATTCTATGTATTTTTTATAAATATGTATGTGTGCATATATATAGATACACATTCTATAAATGCACATTAAAAATAAAAATATTTGCTGGTCTATATGGTGAGGTAAGAAGGTGACTACATTCAGTGAACATACAATACCTCTTGACAATGTCTGAGGTGCTCGTTTTTCCTTTTTAATTGCCATTGCAAGGTTGGAAGTGACTGCAATTAGCAGGAGGGACAAGGCCAGTGTAGAATGGACCATTATTTCCCTTCCACTGTGAGGAAACTGGAAACCAAAGAAACAGCTTTAGTCACGTGGATTTGTCACCTGGTGCAGTGTAGATCAATATGTCAGTGGCATCCTAACAATCTGTACTTCAGAGGCACTTTTGCTTATTTCTAGAAATGCTTGCCTTTGTGAGGAAAATGCAAACTGGAGGTGCTTAATTTTACTGTGCAACAATACTTTCAGCAGTCAGAATTAGGCTGCAGGGTACTGTTCCTATGTGGTGCTCATGAACTAGTACAATGTGGTAATACTAGATCACAATTTTGCTCCAGGTTTTTAAATTCCAGTGAAACATAACAGCATGGGATTTTTATTTCTTTTTACATTGGAGCTTTTTTGTCAAAAGATGTCTCATAATATCCTTCTTAATTAAGTAGGAAGATTGGCAAGAATTTGCCCCAAGTATTTGCCCCAAGTATTTGCCTCTTGTCAAATCCATCCAAACTGTTGAAATCGCAGTAATTTTTTAAGTCTCCACTTTAAAAATTTCCCATTCTTCATTGCATCTTTTACCCTAAATTTCAGCTTAACTCCTTCTGAATAAAACAGTTCATCTGTGTTTCTGGCTGGTCCAATATTCTCTTCCTGACCAAGAGCATTACAAGGAATTCAGTAACTTCTTACCTTGATAAAAGTCAGAGAACAAAAGCAAGAGTTGAGAAAAAGCATTAAAAATCAAATTGTTTTTAATTGCTAAATCTACTGTCTTCCAGTGCAATCACATTTAGGCATTAAAGATCTGATATGCAGGTGGATATCAGATGGTTTCAACTGAGTTAAAAAATGAAATGCATGTAGGCCAGGATACCACTCAGTCATCTTACTGGAGATTCCACTTTTCAGAGGCTGAGCTTTAGGAGCTACCAGGGTGCCCCACTGAGAAATTACTTTGACTTAAATGAAAAAACCCCAAACCAAATGAACAATAATAACAACGACCCTCCACCCCCACCCCGCCAAAAAAAAAAATCCCCCAAGATATCTTTGCCTGTATGTATAAAGAAAATCTCTAACTTGCATTTTAAATTGATATTAGTATGGAATTGCAACCCTGAACACTGGCAAAAGAAAATGCTTCATACTTTTTAGGACTGAGAGGCATGAAAAGTACTGTTTTAATGAATCTCTTCACATCACAGAATCACTCTTGGCGGTTAAATTTATTGTGAACAAATTAAAACTCCATTTCTAATAACTGGCAATCTCAGAGAAATTCATTCTATTCAGGTGGCCGGAGAAAAGATTTTACATTAAAATAGGCAAAACCTAGAAAAAAAAATTGTAATTTTGTAGTAAGAAGTAGTCTTTCATGATGTATTAATAAAAAATCTAAGTGTTCATCTCTTTAAATCACAGGTATAATCATCTGAAGCTTAATAATTGATTATCCTATTTAAAATCAGGAGGGCTTTGGAATTGCAGCTGGAGGCAGTTTAAATTTACTATTTTATATTTTTGATGCTGCATAATCCAATGTTATTTAATTGATTCAGATAAAAAAAGGACAGCCAACACCACACAGATTGCCTTCAATTCCCTGCCAGAACAAACATTTACTAGCGAATCTCTATGTATCTATCATTTCTCTTTTTGTATAAGTAGGCTTGTAAGGCATTTGTGAACCAAACCTCATTGTCTTACTGAAGGAGAGTTAAGAATGAGAAATACTTGCTCACCAGCAGCGACCAATTCTCCTGATTGCAGGTCCTTTCCCTGGAATTAGTTAAAAATCAGTGATTTAAGCACAGAACACCTGAGCTGCCCAGGTCTCTCTGTAGCAGCAACAGCACGTTCACCTGGGAAAAAATGAGAGGAACCTTTGAGCTGAAAACCAAAATAATGTGTTTCCACCCTCCCCCTTGCTTTTCTGCTACGCCTCCAACTTTCTCTCTTGCAAGTTCCCATGCTTATACACTGAATCCTTGCATTTCTCTTCATCTTGGCTTGTATCAGGTGTCTTGTACGAGGATTGGAAATAAATAGGGGCTTGTGTGTGTCTGCTAACATCCCTTCAAACAGTTTGAGTCTGGCTTATGTCCAGTGAAAAAAGAAACCACCAATGAAAGCTGGAACTGGAGGTGCTTTTGTTCCCAGAGAATGGCAGAGTTCACTGGTGCTTGAAGATAGGAATGAACCTAATAGGAAGACACAAGGGTTACTTTGTGTAGAGAAATGTAATTAACAAATAAAACAAACTCTCTTTTTTTCTGAAAGAGAAATAAAATTATTTATTTAAAAACTATGGTTTAAACTACCTGATTATTTCTCCTGGGAGTTGTAGTTTAAAAATATTTGTGTTTTTTTGGACATGATGCTTAATATAATTTTACTGAATTTGATGAATACAAGCAAAGTCCTTTATTCATCACCTTTGCATAAAGAAGGAATGAACTGGATCACCTTTTTCCTCCTCCTTGAATAGCTTTTGCAGAGGAATCAAAAGCAATCCTCTTCTGCATCTTCTTCTCCTCCCATGTATTTATTTCTATGGACTGTATGGTTACTGTTCTTAGAAATATTGAATTGTTCCAAAATTATGGAAATAATTTTGAGATATTGTGTACTTAAGTTTTGAGGTATTGTGCTTTTCATGGCACATATTTATTGTTGTAAGGTATAAAGGGGTAGACATTCAATCAAATAGACTGAAATGAGTGCTGAGCTACCTGAGAGTTCCCTTTAGCAGGATCATGTTCAGCAATTTGTCTCTATATTTGAAGGTCAGAATTTCAGCCTTTGTCAATTTTGCTAGAGAGATTTTCAGCCCTGGTCAAAAGGACGTTGCTAATGTTTAATGCTGAAAGAAAATTACTGTAATAATTTATAAAACCAAGATGTATGCCTTCAGTATTCCTATTCAGTCACTGCTTGCTAAGTGGATCTTACCAGCTGCCTGTCTTTGATTTCTTCTGCGTGTGCTCAGCTTCCACACATGAACGGGGTGTGAAGGCAGAGCTCCATCCCAGGCACAATCTGTGCTGCCTGGCAGTCACACCACCGACCTGTGCAGCAGCAGTTAGCAGCCAAACACTCAATCTGTGCAATGTAGAGCACACTCTGCTGCACTCACTCTTTGAACTAGTGTGCTTCCGCCCACTGAACTCAGCCAGCTTAGTCTCCAGGGCAATGGTGGTGGAAAGTCTTTCCATTTTTCTCCTCCACTCTAGAGATTAGTTTTGGAGATACAACTATGAGTTAAATGTGTATACACAGTTACATCTAAGTCAAATTTAGGAAATGGAATAACTATCTAAAAGTAGGGCAGAATAGGCAGCAATAAAGTATGTGAAAAAGACTTCTAGAGAGAGAAAGATGTTGCAGAATAACTGGCACTTGGAATCTCAAGCTGCTGCTTTTGTGTGAGTCATGCAGCAGCAGATCTAGGTAAGTATTCATTTGTGTAGCCTCTTTATGAAAAGTGAGACTGACTTTTAAATTTTACTTTACAGAATGCTGCACAAATGAGATTTCTGATGAAATTCTTACTCTGCCCAACTCTGCCTTAGCTCCTGTATGAGCAAGGGATGAGATCACAGCTCCTGTGACAGCTGCAATTCAGCATCATTCCTGCAACCTCTATTGGCAATTCTGCCAAAGACTTTTACATGTGATCAATGTGCCTCTGCAAATCAATACAAAATTAATTAGGAGATCACAAAGAGAGGTCAGAGTGTGGCCTAGATGGGGGAGATGCACCACCACAAATGTCCAAACAAATTTTACACTAAACAGCATGAGAAAACTTCGCAGAACACATATTTTCATGGATGGGAGGTACTTCTGGCTCCTATCACAGGTATTTGATGTGGACTGAGTCTGGACCTCAGTGCACATTCAAGCAGCATATGGTACCAGAGCAGAGAACTACTTTTGGGGCTTAGAGTGCTAAGCATTAGCTTTCACTGCCAAACTGTAAAAGGAGTAAGTGGAAAAACCCTGCAAATGTCCATTGGGCTTATGTCTTGACTGACAGCCAAAAATAATTTTCTGGATCATTTTGATAAAGTAATTTAAAGAAATCTAGAAATGATATGGTGGGGTTTTTTTCTGTGTATGTGTCTTTCAAAATAGTCATAATTGTGGAAATAGTTCTTCTGGTACTAGAAGCTGATTCACAGCAGATGTACTTTCCCCCTGTCCCCTTCCCTAAAAGCAGAGCTCAAGTGAACAAACTCCTCCAGTGTTATCTGCATGCCAGTTGTTTGCTTTCACTTGACCATTGCACCTTTTTAGCTTTGTATTCTGTAAGGACATTGTTATGGAACATAAACATAATAATATAACTGGAAAAGCATTTATTGAATTAGTTTTTACAGTGGTTCATACTGGCTGCAAACAGTGTTCTCTGCTTCCCAGGCCAATGTCCATGTTTTGACTTCTAAGCCTTCAACTTATTCCAGTACTGTCACCTCCAACCCCTCCAAGGTTTTCTCTGCATTTTTTGGAAGCTGGCCCCTCCATCCTTAGGTTGCCCTGTGGTGCAGCCCCTGGAAAACTTGGTTCCAGGTTTCACTGACACCTCACTCTCAGCTGCTCTGCAGCTCTGTGCTTCCATGAGTCACTACTGTCTATTGGCTCCCACTTTTCAACAAGATTATTTTCCTGCCCTCTAGGATTCTTGGTATTTCCCAGAACTTTTTATAGATACAAGGCTTTGAAGACTGTAAGGGGAAAAAAGTAATTTATTATTTTTAATGAATTTTGCTGAGATTTACAGAATAAATGTGTTTTGGTAAATAAAAGGTAACCAGTTCTAGATGTTGTGGGCTCCTTCCTTCAGGCCAAAAGTACAAACTGTTCTGGACTGTTTATCTAACGCTGTGAGAGCCCTGGCAGGCAGGAATTTCCCTTCTACCGGCAGATCTTTCTCTTACAGTGTGGTTCTAGCCATGCCAGGCAAAGCCTGGGAAGCCACTCCGGCCACACGTTTTCTCTATTTTCAATATTGCTCCTTCAGCTGTGAACAAACACCGTCCTCAAAGTGTATGCCACCTTACAGAGCTGAAAACCTATACAAAACCTGTGTTTTAGACCACCTGAATAGACTATGATCTCTTTAGAAATGATTAATTATGAAGCCTTATTGAAATCATGAGTTGAGAAAATAGCTAACATTTAGTTTGCTGTGAAAGTTACAATTTCTATTTTTTTTTAATACTCATAATGTCTTGTGGAGGTGTATTTCCAAAAGCTGTTAAAATGGCTCTGTAACTCTTTGAGGAAGCCAAACTAACTTGCTATCTGACTTGATTTTATTTGAGTTTCTGGATGATGTGATGTGGTCCTTGGATTCAATAAATGACGTACTGAAGGAAATTATATGTAAGTACAATTGTAGTTGAAGGACTTGGGTGGGATTTCTCTAGTGCAAATATGATCTCTTAATATTTATAGGTATGCAATCCACTTAAGTTTATCCATGTGGTCCACATGACAAAAATTTCATCATTACCAGTGCCTCTAGTTGGCAGTGTTGCATTAGTAATAGCAAGAGGACAAATCTTTCTGTTTCAGCTTTGCTGTATTCCAGTGATAAGTTCAGAATACAGATAATATAAACATAAAAATGAGTGCACATAAAAATTCTCAAAGCTTGAAAAAAACAAGTAAAAATAAATTTTGAAAAAGTAATAATTTTAAAAAAATTATATATTTATTTTAATATATGTGCTCATAAAGTAATTTCAGAGGTGACAGGGGTAGAAACCCAGACCAGATTTTAAGGAAGAGAGCCAGGAAATTCAGCATGTGTTTTGGAAGAGATTGAGAGCTCAGAAATATTCAATGAAACTTTCTGACTGCCACAAGAAATGAAAAGCGGCTGCATTTCCCTGCAGTCAGAGTGTCCCAATAAAGACTTCACAAGCAAGAATGTCTCCAGAAACACATTGGACTACTTTGCTGCAGCTGTGAGAGTGAGTCAACCAGGCCTCTGTTGAAAGAAATCCTGTTGCTGCAATGTTTTTGCAATGTTTTCCTGCAGTGACATCACAATATCTGCTTTAAAATGTAATGCCATCTAAAAAGCAAAAGACATTGTGTGCTGCAAAATGAGTGTTTACAGGATCAGTGTTTCCAGTTTTCAGTGTTTTGGCTTTCTGCACAGGTATTCCTTTTACTACATTAGGAGGTTTATTTTATTTCCTTGAAGGACTGACACAAGAGGGCATGAGAGCTGCTCAGTATCTCTCAGCTTTTGTCTCTCTTTCTACTCTCTGTTCTTTGGCCAAACCTTGATCCTGCAAGTTTCTGAGTCCTTGGTCCCGTTCCAGCACTCGATACATATTTAACTTTAGGCACATTAGCAACCCCATTGATGTCCGTAGGGCCACTCATATGCCAGAAGTTAGGCATGTTCTTGAGTGTCTCTGCTGAATCAGAGAATATGGGACTGAGGTGTCTGGCAAGTGTCCAGGCAGACTTCTCCTGAAGAAGCCAGACAAGCCTCTCTTCTGATGTGGACCTGTCATGCTGCAGTAATGTTTATCTCCAGAAGCCAGTTACTAAAAAAGGGCTCTAGCAGATCATTCCTCACTGACTGAGCAGACCATGCTGCTGTAGCCACAGGAAGGCTCAGCTTTGGCCCCCTCAATGCAGAACTGTTCACCTGAGCAGCTCGTAGGGCTGCCTGCGCTAACGCCTTTGTTGGTGCTCAGCCATTCCTCTAAAGCTGGGCTCACTCACTGCAGTCCAGACAGATATTTTTTACATATGCAATATTATATACTTATTTATATACTTAGTATATTCAGAAAACTTCAACAATAATATTTATAAAACATAAAGCAAACAAAAACTTTGCGGATTGCTATGGCCTTCTCTTTCAACAATTCACATCTGAGAAGCAAAGTGAAGTTAACATCACCTAACTGAAAACAATTTCACTTTGAGTGGCAAAGATAGAGATGGCAAACATGTAAAAATACATGGGACTATCTTGAAATGCTGACGAGTATCCAAGGTCTTGCTTTTCTTTATCTCCACGGCCATTAAAAACTGATAATTATCACAGTACAGCTTCCACTTAATAACAGTTTGCTTTTAGTGTGGAATATATTTTTAGCCTGGCCCAGCATAATCTTTTGCTATTTTGTTGTTACATTTATAGCCCACATAATTGATGCAGAAAAAAATGTAGCTTCAGATTAGCTTCTAGCTACAGCATTTTCTTGCTGTTGCTTTTATAAAGCCAAGGATTAATAGGAGACAGACAGAAACATAGATCTGAGTCATCGAGTTCTGTCCTCCACTCCTGGAGGCAGCCACATCATAATATCCTGCTTATATATGCATTAAAACAACTTAGGAATTTTGCCATTCTTCTTTCTCAAGCCTGCCTTTGAAACTGACTCCATTGGAGAAACTCTGATTTAACTAGCCTGAACTTACAGTTGGCAACTTTTGATCGTGTTCTTTTGCCAGCATTGCCCCAAATGCTGCTTCTCTCTCTCTCTGTCTCCCTTGCTCTCAAGCATGTCTGCAGGGAAATCATATCTCAGCTTGATCTTTTTTCTTTTGGATGGAATAAAGAAAGGATTTTGAGTTTCTTTATTTACTGCATCTAGTTTCCCTTTTTTGTATTTATTTTAGCAAGGGTTCAGAATTCCTGGACAGAGGTGTACAGTTATGTTACAGATATGGTCCCACACATGGGCCTGTGCAACTACTGTCTCTCTGACAATATGTTGTCTTACTTCCCCTTGAGTCACATTTGCCTCTTTTACAGATTTTTTTTTTTTTTTTATGATGTACTGGTTAGTCATGATTAATCTTAATATGATCCATCCTATGACATCCACATCTTTTTTCTTCCAGAATTGTTTCAAATTTCTGAGGCTTAAACTTTGAGCAGAAATATCTGTCACTAGCCTCTGTGAAAAGAATTTTCTATATGAGTGCCTTTTCCATCTTACGCAATCTTTATAAGATGTGGATGAGCCAGCCTTGAGGCCAGTGGGGGAAACTGGAACATCTTGCATTTTCCTCTCCAGGAGTATTCACTCAGGCTATGCCTAGCCTAAAGAAGTTGGTCTCCCTAAAGCCACTTCTTCAGGCAATGGAGAGGAACAGAGATGACTGCAAACATATGGATTAAGTCTACTCTAAATCACCATCTGGAGAAGCCAGATGGGGTCCGGATGGAAGGTGCCAGATAAAGACACCCTGGGAGATTGGCTCCCATCAGCTGATGTTAGTTTCTTTAGATATCTTTCCAGTCACATCTTTGGAAGATCTTGTTGTATCTGCATTCTTCTTTAGCACGTACATCAACATAGATAATGTTAGATCTCAAAAAAAGCCCCAAACCCAAAACGTACTTAACAGATTTTAAGCCCAAGGATCTAGATATCTGAAACACCAAATTCTATGTTACCAATACTGAAGCTAACCTTAGTGAATCTATTATATGTCCTAGCTATCACCATACACTTGTTTAACTGATATTCTCCTGACAATAATTTCCAAGGCCTGCATAATAGCTTCCAGATGTGCTACGTTCCCACATATGCTTTTTTTTTTCCCCAGAATAAAGGATAATCTTTTGCTTGAATTAGTGAGGTGTCTCAGTGAGGTGTAACCTGACAGTTCTTTGTTATTTATGATGGTGATGCTGCACAAAGGATGATGTTAGAGATTCCAGTGACTCCATCTTTTTCCCTTGATTGAATGAAAAATATGTAACTGGTATTTGGCTGAAAGATTTTGGTGCAATGTGCCAGTCAGCGTGGTTTGTAGTGCCACGTGGGTTGCAACAACCCTGGGGTTCTGCTCAGCTTCTACCAGGTTGCATTTCCATGATGAAAAGGAAATTACTGAACTTTTGGAAACTTGTTGAAAAGAATGTCTGTTGTTTGCCATAAGAGCACAAACTACAACAAAGGCTGAGCAAGGTCTGCAGTGTAGTGTTCCTACAAGAGTAATGGGCAGAGCCCATCATCAGTGGGACCTGGACTGTGTGAGGGAATGCTGGTGGCTTGCAAATACTTTCCCTGCTCTTGCATGTAGATGTAATTCTAGCTTAGCTTACAGGTAGGCATAAATTGCATAAGAGTGCCATTTGGATGCCACAGCACAGCTGACCATGCTTTTTTATTCCAGGTGGGATGAAAACCCCTGTTCCAATATGAGCACAATGCAAATGTCGTGGAGATTTTCCCTCTGGCAAATGCACTGTGATTAGGTGCCTTCTAATAAAGAGGTCTAAAAGAGGTTTGTAAAGATCTCAAGATTTTGTATTTCCACTGATAATGAGGCACTTTGATGGAGGTTGACCAGTTCAGATATGGAAGTGTGCACTGTGGACATCTGTACTAAAGCTGTGCAGGGAAATCTATCCCATGTGTTTCTGTTGTGGATGAACAGAGGGAGAGCAGGGTGAAGGAGACTCTGAAGCACCCAACTACCAGGATGAATGATCCTCAAGGACAGAAAGCTCACCCTGGGCTCTTACTGAAGGGAGGCCTCTTAGATTGACAATATCCACCAAATTATAAAGGAAGCAAAGGCAAAAGTCATGACAAAACCAGCAAAAATCAGTTAGTGCCTGTACCGAACACGTTTCACAGGGACTACATTGGCTACAGTTCTGAGATTGCATTTGGGTAACAAGTTGATGCTCTAAAACCTAGCGATTTCTTGCCTGTTTATCTTCCTCTCATCTTTATAAAACTCTCTTTCTTTACTGTCAGGTCATGGTACTTTGACTTTTTCCAAAGCAGGCTTTTTAAAATGGAGAAATCAATGTTTTCTTCAATTATTTAAAGAGAAATGTGTTTCCTGTTTCCTAACTTGCTCCAAATTTGTTAGTGGTGTTTAAATACAGAAACATCCAATTTGGAAATGGCCTTGGGAGGTCCTTAGTCCAATGTCCTGCTCAGGGCAGATTTAACACTGAATTCAGACCACATTGTTCAGGACTTTGTCCAGTTGAGTCTTGAAAACATTCCAAGAAAGGGTTTCCATTACCCCTCTCAGTAACCTAATTAAATGTTAAATTATCTTCAAAGATTCTTTTTCTTTTGTCCTTGAATCCAGAAAAAACCTTCCCTGTTCCAGTTTACATTTTCTTCCCCCAGTAAAAATCTTGCCTCCTTCTTCCAACCCTCCCCAACTTCTGTTAGGTTCTTCCTAACACATCTCTTCCTGGGTTAATCAAGCCGAAATCTTCTTGGTTTTCCTTATGGATCAGTTGCTCCAGCTCCTGGCTCTTGGCAGAATCTTTCTACACACCCTCGACAAGGTTTATCTTCATCTTTCATGTTGGATACAGGTTTACATATGCTGTCTAATAAATGCCATGCAAAGGGGAATAACCAGTAGCAGGATTCTTATTAATTCAGTCCAGGATGCTGTTGGCCTTTTTTTCTTGCCCAGAGCACACTGCTGGCTCATGTAGAGCATATTGCCAAGCAAGACCTCAGTCTTTTCCATCAGAGCTGCTTTTAGAGCTGCTCAGCCTCCAGACTACTCCACTGCAGTGTGTCAGCTCATCCCAGGTTCAGCAGTTTGCTTTTCTTTGCTTTTGAATGTCGTGAAACTCCAGAAATATAGCCACATTAAATTAGACTCAGAACAAAGCATATCTAGTTTCTCACCCCACAACAACCAGCAGAAATGCTCAGAGTGGAAAAGCAGAAATGGTTAGAACAGGACAACCACAGAGTAAAACGATGCAATTAAAACCAGACAGGGACCTAGAGGCAATCTCTCAGTTTGATTTAGCAGTTCACAATTAAAGATTTAAAGCTCAAGTCGGCAACATTACATCCACAAACATTCTCTTTTCACAACTGTGCCCTAAAGGTATGAAAAGTTCTCGAGTATAAGAAGACCCAAACTGTTTTTTCTGTTTTGTCCATGGCATAACTGTAAGCAACTCTTAAAATGGTCTGTGATAGTGATATCTCATGTCTCACATATGGAAAATGAGTTTGTGAATAAATAAACTTTAAAAATCACTGTATATATATATATATATCAGAATTTATTCCAGAGGTAAATCTCAAAAGCATTTTTAACATGACAAAGAACAGAAAAACCTGGAAAAATCCCCTCAGCAGGCATAGTTGAAGCTAGTAAACTAACTGTACTGAGAGAAATGCTATTGAAAATGTATAAATGTAGGTATTATAAAGAAAAAAAAAGGAATTTTATGTAGAATTAGTCATCTGAGACTGCTGCAAATACCCAGTTGGCCTGTTTTTGCAGCTATACTGGTCTCCCATGGCATTTTTCATCCAGTCCACTACTGTCTGGTAGTAGATTTTGCTTTTTATGAAAATACTGCACAGAATATCTTTGGTGAGCTTTGTGTATAAATTTTATTTATTTATCTGTGAAATAGAGACAATAATGTAACTTGATCTGTTTTTTAATCATTACACACAGCAAATACTGAGTATTTTCAAAACCACTAAGCTACATAAACGAAAAATAAACTGTGAAACATTTTGACAAAGCTATTGCGTGAAGAAGAAATAGTGGAAGGTCTTGAAAAGAACAAAAATATCAAATACCCCAGCCAAATTTCAGGTTCCATGGTGCTTCACTGCCAGGGTGCCAATAACCTGATTGTCACAGAGACTCCTAAATAATCCAGAAAACAAACTCACAGTACCTAAATACAGTGTTGAAATAACACAACTGCCCTACGTAGAGCAGCTGAGGGAGCCAGGGCTGCTTAGCCTGGAGGAAAGGAGGCTCAGGGGGACCTTGTTCCTCTCTACAGCTGCCTGAAAGGAGGCTGGAGGCAGGTGGGGGTTGTTCTCTTCTCCCAGGCGACCAGCGACCAGCGACAGGACAAGAGGATACAGCCTCAAGGTGTGCCAGGGGCAGTTTAGGCTAGATATTAGAAAAAATCCTTCACAGAAAGAGTGGTTCAGCATTGGAATGGGCTGCCCAGGGATGTGGTTGAGTCATTGTCCCTGGAGGTGTTTAAAAAAAGACTTGGTGGGACACTCAGTGCCATGGTTTAGCTGGTAAGGTGATGTTAGGTCACAGGTTGGACTCCAAGATCTCAAAGGTCTTTTCCAACCTAGTTCATACTGTGTTTCTGAAATTTCCCTGTTCTGGAGGCATATTTCCTCCCCAAGTGCAGTAATTAATTCTAAATTAATTCTAAAAATGATGGTTTAGGTTAACTTGACTCAGGTTATTTGAGCCATCACTCCAGGCCCATGCAAAATGCACACAAGAGAAGTCTGGAATGCAAAAAGGTTCCAAGTGTTCTTTATGCTTTCCCAGCTGTCACATTATTTTATGCACAACACTCCCAACTCTGAAATGCCTGCAATGCCGCAACACCAAAACACAGCACCGGGTTCCTGTTCCCCAGTCTCTACCCATGCCCTCTTTCTTTCAGTGTGAGTTTCATCCTGCACCAGGGGGGTCACTTGTGCTGTGGAGGAGGCCATGAGGTGGTGATTGATGAAGTACAAGTAGTACTGGCATGTTCACCATCACATGGCACTGTAGGAATAACCCAGACCAGGAGAAGCTGGTGGGTTGAGGGAAGCACGAGTGGAGCAGTCAATTGCACAACAGGCGGAGATTAGGCTCTGCATTTCCTTTGTTTCTGGGCAGAACTAGAAGGGAGAATATTTTCTTTTATTTTTAATTTGAAAGGATTACTACATAAAACAACATCTTTTATAGCTGTGAACGCAGACATGTGAACCTCTTCTGTGATAATTATCACTGAGGATAGGTCTACCTCCTCTGCTTACTGTTCTTATATAATTTGTATCAGTGAAGAAATGATTTGGAATGTCACTTTCAAAATTAATTTTTTTTCTGCATCTTCTCTATAACATCTTAAAAATGTGTGAACATCTTGATAATGCTTCATCTTTTCTATGTTAAAAGTAAAGATCCAAGGCAGGTTACTTGCAACCAACTTCTATGAATTAAAAAAAAGGCAAACCAAAAAAGCTATGTAGATTTTTTGTAATCTCTTATTTCATTCACTTGCCTAATTTATGTCATGGTATTTTATCATATTTACCATTTGCTTCATATGCTTCTTATCCCTGACATCTGGAAATACTTCTTGAATCTCTGTCCTTGTGACTTTGATATTTTGCTTTCCAAGGAATTGATTCAATCTTTCAATATTCATGACACATTTTACCAACTAACTGATATTTTATAATTTCTGTGGGTATATATTCTGTTGTGTAGTATTGGCATGAATAATTTCCCCCGTATTTGCCTGAGTTAGCCTTTCTGTGACTCTGTGGTGATACTTTTTGGTTATGTTCATGATGAGTCTCAGGAACTGCATTTTCCACTACTTTTGAGCTATCACTTTCATAAATTATTTTGGAAATACCCATTTATATGTTATGGTGTCACAGTATTTTTGGTATGTTTATGCCCTTGGGAAATGCATTGTAATACATTCATAATGTGTGTGTCATGATGACAATGTCTATCGGTTCCAGTTATAATTTTGTTTCACAATCAGTGTTTTGACCATCAGAGCTTTCAGTGAACAGTTCTGACACAGAGATGTAAAGTCCACGGGAGTTTTTATGGCACTACAAATATGCTGCAGTTCAGTTTCAGGGAAACTTCTGTAAAGTTGAAAAAAACCAGCAGTAATATTTTCACTATTACTGTTTATTATAACAGATGAATTGTAATAGTAGATTTCCATGTGAAACATTTAATTAATTTTATTTGTTCTTCATCATCTGAAAACTTCATCCTGAATGATTGCTTTGTATTTTTGTGACTGATGACTATGATAAAAACAATTGTCTAATTAAAAACTGTACAAAAATATGAACTTCTAGCATACAGCGCAGGTAAGGAACTGTATAAGAAGACAAAGAGAAAAGAAATGGCTTGAATTAACGAGATGGAGATTGACTGGCAAAGTATTTTTCAGAAATCTCTGAAAAAGAGTGCTGCCTGGAAGTCCTCTGTGCAGTCAGTTTTGCCTCACCCCAGACAGAAGTACACTTCCTACTACAAAAAGTTAACTTGTTTGAAGTTTTTTATAGCTAGCTTTGTTTCACTCTTCTTTGGTTAAGAGAACAGGATGTGCAAGAGAAGTCTTACAAACCACTACCTGTGTCAACCAAACTGCATTTACCACAAGGTGCCCTAATTTTTTTTTTAGCAATGAATCAAGTGTAGGTATGTTTAAAAATGTCTAGGCAGGACTTCTTTTTCAGAACTATGTTGGTATTGTGATGGAAAAAGCAACATTTTTGATGGGTCTAGAAAAATTTTGATTAGAAGACAAGGAAGGATTATTTTAAGTTTTAATAAAAGGATTTAAAGTTCGAGTTGATTTGTTAATGCCATTGTTTCCCACATCCTTTCACAGGTGGAGGAGATCCCTGGTACTGCTGTTGGTTTAGGTCATTTTGTGAACAAATGAGCAGTTTTAAGGGAACCTACAGAAGGAGGTCTGTACCTACTCCAATGGGGCAGATTTCAGCTTCACAGAAACACCTTACATTTAGGCAGGGCGAGAAAGAGATTTCGGAAGCAGACAATGAAGAGTTCTGCTTGTGGGGTTATTTGGCTAATGAGAAGTCCACAGTGAGTCTACAGAAAATACACTTTTGAGTAAGCAGGAGAGCCTTTGTTCACAGATGCCCTCAGTTCTGTTAGAGTATATAGACAGGAAAAGAAGCCTCCTTCATTTGTAGCCACCTCACCAGCAAGCTCTGCATCCAGGCTGTGTTATCTCAGTTTTTCAGGGGGTCATTTCAATTAATGAGCTAACAGATGTTAAGTAGCACCAATCCATGTCTGCCTGGCAGATTTGGTTTATATGGTGTACCTCAGCTAGATTTCCTAGCTCTACAACGCTGGTGTCTCATGTTTCTAATGTGATTCATGCCTTCTAGACCCTCCTGACTCCAAGAATGAGCTTTTTAGATTGAAAGGGAAGAAACTGAAAAAGTAAGAGTACATGTACATGGCCATCTACAAGGCCTGCTGCTTACATTGTCTGTAAGTTCTTGGCTAAATCACAGAAAACAGCAACCTCAGAAAACAACAACCTTTAGAAGGTGCTGCCTTTGGCCATGAAGAAATAACATCTATTAATCCTTTCTTGTCTCTGCTGGGAACATTGGCATGGTGTAACTGCAGATCCATGGAGCTCTAGACACAGTGATATTTATCATATGAAAATAAACTGTCCAGTACAGGGATATTCTCATCAAGATTTCCATCCTCTCATTGGTAGGCTCTATATCCGAAGTAATTCCAACAATGAAATGCTCTTTTATGTAGGCAGTCTGGTTTTCCTTGCCTTCTGAGGCTTTACACATACAGAAAATTTCAATAATCATGAAGTCTGCCTCTTGACATGTAATGTGACCCAAGCATCTGCCCTTTAAGTATGAAGTTGTGATTGAAAAGGCATCTTCTTGAAACAAGTAATTGAAACTATATGGCCTCATTCTTGACATTTGTGGTAGCATACTGGATTTTTATAGGAAACATGAAGGGATGACAGGAAACATTCTCACATGTGGTCATGGAACTCTGAAGGCATTTAGAGAAAAACAGTTCATACAGTTCTTGCACATGGAAAACAAACATTTTTTCACATACTTCTCTATGCACAGAAAGTATAATCATCTTGCATCTTTTTTAAGACATATGGCAGTATTCAGGAAACATAACACTGCAGTGTTGAATAAATGTAGAAATTTCCAGTATATACTGGGATGTTACCTGTACGACCCATTCCGTCTCAAGATCTGTATCTTAACCTCAGAAACTTGATTTACCTTGAAAAGTGACAAAGACCTTGTGTCAGTCAGTAAGTCCATGTCAGTTTGGATGGAGAGGTATTTCTCCTCACATGAAATAAGGGATTGTTACAGGAGTGCAAAGAGGAGGCAGTGGGAACAGAATAATTTATCTAAGTCATAGCTTCATAAAGGGGCAGTGCAGCTGGCATTAAGTATAGTCACTTCTGACCTTCCAAAGTGATTGCCAAGTAGCCAGTTCTAACTTGGTTTACTGTGGTCAAGGTGAGAAGCTTTAACTCCTATCTTAGCTCTTGCAGTGAAAATTACTCAGCTAGGTGGATTTATAAATGGAAGTCAGAATAGAGTCAGAATAGAGTCAGAACCCTGTCATTAAACAGAGATCTCAGCAGATGTGTTTGGCCAATATGCATCAGTAGTTAGCAAAACAAATAGGATGCTTGAATGTAGTAAATTACGGCTGTGAAATAACAGAGAAAGTGTTACGGACTCAAATAACATGAATTCATGTGCTGACGCATAGTAAATCTCTTCTCAAGGCTTGAAGACTTTGCTAATTAAAGCACATTTGGAGGGGAGGAAAAGAAAAGAAAGACACTATTACTTCAGATTTTAGTAATGCTAAACACAAGGCTGAAGACTGTTCTTTAGGGGATGGCCAGATAGTGCAAAATACATGCAACACTTTAAAAGAGTTGAAAGGAAAGTGAAAACTAATGGCATTAACGCATTTTTTGAGATGGCTTCTTAGCGCTTTAGCTTACATCTTATTAATCTTTTGTGGCTGGCAGAGACTGAGAAGAGATTTGTGTATGAAACATCTTGAGTAAAGGAGCTCATGTTTTAGCTGGAGCTTTGAGACAGCCATGCAGTGCAACTGATAGCCAGTACCAACAGAAAAATGTGCAGTTGTGGTGGGTTGACCATGGCTCGCAGCCAGACAACCTCCCACTCACTGCTGCTCACTCACTTCCTCTTCTCAACAGTACAGGGAGAGAAAATAGAACTTAAAAACTTGTTAGTTGAAGTATATCACTTCCAACTAACATCCAGCTAACATCCCAGGCAAAACAGACCTTACTTGTAAAAAATGAATTTATTTCCAAAGAGAATGTATTTATATAATGAAAAGCAAAAACCAAAAAATAAATCAGTATTTTCCCCCCCATTTGCCCATTTTTTCCCCAGACTTACTTCACTCCTTCATTTCTTCTACTCCTGTAGCTCCTCTTCACCTCAAGCAGTACAGGGAGGATGAGCGATGGGAATTTGTGGACAGACCAGAAGAGTTCCTCTCTGCTGCTCCCCTTTCTGCTGCTTCTTACTTCTTACAATTTCCTCATTTCTCTCGCACTGGTCCTTTCTGTGGGCCGCAATCCTTCAGATAAATCAATTTTTGCATGGCCTGACCACAGACTGCTGTTCCTTCAGAAAATATCCTCTGACTTTGGAATTAGGTTCTCCATGGTCTGCCGTGTGGACACTAAATAAAACAATCCAACTGGTAATCCCCTCCTTCCAAATAAGAGCATGTCTGAATGCACGTAGATTATTGTCACCACTGTACCTGTCTGAACACATTCAGGAAACCAGGAGTTTAACATTTGGCAAGTGTGTTTCACTTGTTGAAGATGGGTCAGTTTTGTGTATGTGGTGCCTTCCACTGAAGAAGAAAATTACAGGGAAGCTCAGCAAGGTGATCCTCCAGTATTTCAGTGTTTTTCACAGAATTGAATACACAGACAAGGGAAGAAAGATGAAGGGGAATTCTTCAGGGTGTTGTGGGTGACCATGTGGTCCTCGTATATGTGTAGCTGACCAAGGAACAGCTGGTGCTTTCTCCTTCTGCTCAAATGTAGTATTTGTTTCAGATCTAGCAATCCTGCCAACATATTTTAAGACTGAGTTTTTTTAGACTCCATGTAGTATGATTTCTGCACTTCTATAATCTACTCGTGCAACATCAAAAAAAAGCAATGGAGGGAGGAGTTACTTGCTGGGACAACGAAAAAGGTAGGAGAACTGGCTAAGCTTGCTTCCTCTGGGATCATTTGTCCCCTATTTCTGGTAGCATCCAGCTTTCAAGGTGGGCCAGCTCTCTGATCTGATCACTGTATTACTTTCCTGCACCCATGTCTGCTTCACGACATTTCATGTATTTGTTTTCCAGTAAAAAATAAAGAAGTGAAATTAAAAAGTTTTGGGGATGGATGAGATGAAATATATTTATTTCTAGCCCTCTCTGCCAAAAAAGAAAAGCACATAAATGAAAACAAGGAGTCCCAACACAATTTCACTGTTGTGAAAAGCAATTTTTCATTAAAAAGCAATTTTTTATTTAAAAAGGTATTTCACTGAAAAAGGCAAAACAGCATTTTAATTGCATTTTTGTTGACTCAGACCTGCTGAAGCCAACTGGGAGCTTTCCCACTGATTTCACTGATCTGGATGGGTTCTCTTATGAACTAATGATGTGTTGTTGAATTTATGTTTGTTAAAGAGAAGCCAGAACTTTTCCTCAGACTCAGTATCCTCTCAGTTTTTTCTACATTTCTTTCATGAACGTATGTATGACATTAAAAGGGACAAGGGAGAGATGAGTACGAGTTTACATTTCCCTTTTCCAGAGCTTGCATGGAAATTTCATTCGTTGTTGGTTTTTTTAATGTATAGCAGGCTCATGTTGCTTTTAAGATGGAAGCAGCGATTTTCATTATTCTATAGGAAGCATATTCACGGCAAGATCCTTTGAACATTTTCCATTCCAGACTAATGGGAAATAGGAAAAGCCATGGGATACCACTAGAAAATCAGATTTCATACAATTTTAAAAAGAAGCCTGTCTTCTTTTTAATCAGTTTCCTGGGATCCTGCTGAGGACCCCTCCTGACATTTTGTCATCTTGTCAAAAATAAATTTTCTTTTGCCTTTGCTCTGATGGGGGTGGGGCCATTTTTACAGATGGCTTGGTAACATGAGTAAGAGCCAAGAATAAGGGATAATTATTCATAAATGACATTTCCCATTTCTGTGGGTTTTCTTGAACAGGACAGATATTCTAATGTTCAGTTCTAATGACAAGGAAGAATTTATGGTCTCTCTGTCTTATCTCCTGGGAGTGTAAATGCTTTACTTTCAACTCTTCAAGATGTTTCAGTTTTCTTAAAAAAAAGTCCCAAATGCATCTTACTTCAATTTTGGCATTTAACTCCGGTCAGTGTTCAGAATCCTGAATGTGTAAAGGCAAAATGTCAGATAACTGGAGAGCTGTTCAGCTTTCTAACATGCCTTTCATAACAATCTCCAGGAGCATATAATTTCAAGGATATAATTTCTTAAGGTTAAGTTGTCCTGGGTATGAAGCATTAGGTCATGCTGCCTGTTTATTTTCAAACCCAGGAGGTGTGTGATGGGAAGTGCTCCCTTCTGGGACTCTGTGAAGCAGATACATGGTTAGGGGAAGACAGACAGATGAGTAATAGGTGGGAAACCATCGTGATACTGAAGAATTTGACTGTAGCCACTTTCAGTGTTACCTCATTTTGAGGAGCCTTCCTCTGCCCACACTGTGCTGTTCACTTCTGACTCATCCTCAGACAGATAAACCTGGGAGCCTGTTGAACAAAAGCAGAGAATATTTCACATTTCTAGGTACATGCAGCTCTCAGAACTAAGTACAGCTGTTTTCTCCTTCAAGATGTGTAGATTTAGCATCCAAATTAGACCATAGGGAATCAGATGAATGAAGGTTTTAACCTTGTGTCTCCATTTTGTAGCTCATTGACTGGAGACATATTGGGAAGCCAACAGAGATTTTTATTGTTCTCCAGGAATCTATTCATAAGATCTTCAGAAAAGACTTTGGGAAGCCTGGAAGGTCCTTGCAGGCTGGGCACCTTCTCTGTAAACTGCCATTCATGTCTCATCTATTGCTCCAACCAAAAGCCTGTCTTTTGTCTTATGGTGTAATACCCACTAATGGGTTGAGAACGGTCTAAGTCTCAATGATGATAAATAAGGGACAGGAACCAGGGAGCTGTATAAACTTGTTACTGAAAATTGAATTTAATAGAAGAGCAATCTCCGCCTCTGTCCTTCCTTTAAAGGAAATGGTGTATCTGGCATTAAAAGACCCTGTGACAGGTACACAGAAGGACTTTTCTTACTTTCTTGTGCACAAGTAACTTGGAGATCTCGTGTGAAAATGTTATCTCGCTTGGCAAACCCAGAAGAGTCTCGAGGGTTTCCAGTAACTAGCTTGAAATTTATAGACAGCAGTGGTAAAATTGACTGATGAGCCGTGGGAAAATGGGTGCAGTCTGGTGTGTCTTCAAACAATTTCAAAGAAAAACACAGAGTACTGTCACTGTTAATTTTGAAGGGGAACTCAGAAAGAACAAGAGAAATACCCACTTCTCCATTCCAAGACATGACTCATATAATTTTCTTTTCTGCCCCCTCTTTCTTTCTTTATTATTTGTATTATTTAATGTAATCCTTTCTTTCTAATATAAAAAAAAAAACCTCTGCCACACAGTTGGCTGTGTGCACTACACCGTGATATTCTTTTAATTGCTGAAAATCCAAGGCACCCAGAATGTCCTGTTATCCTGATTTAAAATCTTTTTCCTACACAAACTACCCGTGGAGTTCAACTTCTGTGATATAATCATCCTGCTTCATGAAAAATGCATACATGGTGCTCTACCAGATATGCCATCTTTTAATTGGTAAAAAAAAAATCTTAGAACTATTTTCAAGGAAAAGGATATGGCTAAAAAAAATAAAAGAGCCAGAGAGTCATGAGCTGCATTATCTCTGTGAGAACGAGGATTTTCATCACTCTTGCAAAGCCAGCTTCCTACAGAATGGGATATTGCCACCTGCTAAGCACACGGAGATTGTATGAAGGAAGAGTTTATTCAGTGTTTAGTGAATTAGCTGCTATATGAGAGGAGGCACAACAAAGACGTATTAGCTCAAGAAATATGTGTAGTAAAGGCAACCACAAAGGAAGTAAAGGTACCTACTCCTCTGATGCCCATAATGCTCTTTACTGTTAAGAGACGAGCTCTACTTCAACGCTTACTACAACTCTGGCCCTTTAGCTCTCTCTGTTAACCAAATTATGGAATTCCCTGGATTCATGAAAATGTATGAATAAGAGGCTGGATTTCTCCATAGCTACCTTTCACACAAATCACCTTATTACCAACAAATACCATTCAGTGTTGAGATGAGAGAGACAAAATACCTATCAGTAACCCAGGTCTGGCTAGCGGTCTGCAGTTTCCTGGCCAGTACCTTTGAAACACCAACAGGCACATTGTGGTATTGCAGAAATGGACTATTTTTACACTGATTCTGAAATAAAGTTGCTTGAAATGCAGGCATTAAGAAAGGTTTTTCATATTTATTAATGAGGTACTGTGATTGCATTTTTGCTGGGTTATCAGAGAAAGCTCTATTGTACAGGTTTGAAGTAACATGATTTTTTAAACAACTTCATTTTGTTGTAAAAATATTTTTTGGTTGTTCCTAAGAAAATATCTCTGCCCTAAGTGGTAGTGTGCTTGCTATAATATACCTATAGATAACTGTGCATCAAGTTCAGTACCGTGGCTGCAGTAGACAGGAAAGCTAAACCATAGCTGTGTTGCTGGCAGTCACTGAGACAGGTCCTACATCTAGTAGACTTCTTCAGGTGCCCTGTAACTTGTTCAGCTATATCTGTCCTGATTTCAGCTGGGACTGAGATAATTTTCTTCTTAGTAGAAGGCAAAGTGCTGTAGTTTTGGTTTGACATGAGAAAAATGTTGATAACACTATTGTTGTAGTTGTTGCTAAATGGTGCTTACCCTCAGCCAAGGACTTCCCATGCTCTTCCAGTGAGCAGGTGTACAAGAAGTTAGGAAGGACTGCTGGCTTGAACCGGCCAAAGGGATATTCATGCCATGGAACGTCATGCCCAGTATATAAACTGGGAGAAGTTGACTGGGATGAGCTGATTGCTGCTCAGGAGCAAGCTGTGCATTGGTCAGTGAGTGGTGAAAAATTGTCTTGCACAGAACTTGTCTTTCTTGGGTTTTATTTCTCTCCCTCTCCTCTATTATCATTATCATTATCATCATTATCATTATTATTATTATCATTATTATTATCATTATCATTATCATCATTATCATTATCCTTATAACTATTATTATCATTATTATTTTTAATGTCGTTTTTATTATTGTACTATCTTTATTTCAATCATTAAACTGGACTTATCTCAACCCCCATGTCCTTGCTTGTGTTTTGTTAATTCTCCTGCCCGTCCTACCGGGTGGGAGAGGGTGAGAGAGTGGCTGCGGGACCTCGGTTACCGGCTGGAGTTAAACCCCGGCGCATCCTGCCTTCCGCGCGGCGCGAGAAGCTGTGCGATGAGAAAACAGAGCAGCCAGCAGAGGGCAATGAAGGTCAGTCTTTAGAGAAGTTACATAAAACAATCCCAAAGTGGTCGAAAATGTAGGGCAAAAGGGTCAAACAAGAGCATGTTGTGAACTGCTGCTATACATCCATTTCTACTAATTACCACGGGACCCAAGTGAACCCTTGTGGTCATGTGATCTATAAACCTCCTCTTCAACGGCCACATTAAACAATGCAGCTCCTTATTTATGGCAACGGAGTTAATAGTCATTTCAACAGGGGGAAAAAACCCAATAAAAATTGTACTCTTCTAAAATAGGACAAACAGCTTAAACCAATAGCCAATAAACCCACAGCTCCTCGTATAAATTCTGTTTTATTGGTCTGTTCTGGACAGCAATTGTTTTGTTTGAGTTGATAACAAACAGGTCATTTTTCTCAAGACAATTAGGTGCTTGGATGAAAAAGAAAGAGGTCCAGAGAAGTCAGCTGTTTCTCAGATCAGACAAAAAAAATATGCTTCCCTCAGTCAGACTCAAAGCTCTTTGTCACAGCTCTTAATCCCATATGCTAGGAATAATGTGAATTAATAGTAAAGAACAACCTTTTTTGACTTGGGTGACATCTGCTAGGGATGTAACTTTTATCTAGGCAGTTGGGCAAGCCAAGAGCAAGCAAGCTGTGTTATTTGCCTCTGACAATCTGGGCAACATCCTTTTGAGCCTAATTGTGGCTCTAGGTGCCAAAATTTTTTAAACTGATCTCTTGACATTGCTACGCTAACCAAAGAACAGCTTAATAGCGGGAAATGCCTGGAGTGTTAGTGGGAAATTGTATTTATTTATTCTGTGGAAGATCCTAAAGGAGCCCTTCAGGAGTGGGACCCTGTTGCAGCTCTGCTGTGCTGCAGAGAAAAGCTCCTGTGTGCTGTAGACCTGGGTTTTACAGCTGTAAGTGTCACACCAGCTTGGCTATCCTGGGCACGGCACTTGGCTTTTCTGCACAGAGATTTTCTGCACCTCAAAAAAGGATTAGTAATTCATGCAATGAAAAATGCTGTGACTATATGAAATGAAATGACTATATAAAAGCTAGGTTGTATTTTTGGTACAGGATAGACAAGAGAAAGAAATATTGCTTCTATGAATTTTATGAATATCTATGAATGTCGTGAGTCCAAGAGAAAGGTCCTGGGCTGTTTAAGACACATGCATAATCCTTGCCTCCTAAAATTTCAGCAGAAACTGGGAGCTATAACTGTCTGGGTGAAAGTTCTGTCTGACCATTCAGAGTAACAGAATTTGGCAAGGACAACACGGGAGTCCANAGTCCAGGAAAAAAAAAAAAAAAGAATACTCACTGTAAAAATGGAAAAAAAAAAAAAAGCAAAAGAAAACCTTGCAATGATGACGTGATTTTTGAATAGTCATGAGAAGGAAGAGCGAAGTCCTAAAGGAAGAGGAGGGATGAGCCACCCACCTTGTGTTCCCAGCAGAGGTTCCCGAGTGGGATGCAACTGGCTGGTGGTAAGTGCCCTAGTGTTCCTAGCTGTTAATAGTAATGATAATTATTACAAAAGCTCTCAGTGCCTGTGTGTACTTATTTCAGAAAGAATACAGGACATGTTAGACTGTGTCAGACACAACAGGCAGATGATAATAAGTACCTGTTTGCATATGAGATAATTGCTGCTTCTGGGTTTTTATGATGTCTCGTCAGCTGATATCCAGAGGTCTGGCTGGCGCCAGATCGGACGTCAGGTGGGATCTACCTGGAAAGATGGCAAATATTTGACTGGTGAGGTGGATTTCAGTCATGGCTCTCTGTCCTTATCAAGAGAATTGAGGCAGAGGTAGTGGGTGTATTTGAACCCTGTCAAATCTTCTTTCAATGTCTGCTGTGTTTTGCTTGTTCACTTGTCTGATCATTCTAATGCAACCAAGAAGTTACGTTCATGTGAGCACAACCAAAGTGCAACCAGAGTGACTCTGCTCAGGGCTAGAGATGCTGTTCCCAGGGGCACAATACCCCCGGCAGGGTAAGAGCCAGTCCCCTTGCAGGAGGAGTTGCTGGGGCTTCTTTTCAACAAATGGAGTCCCCTGCAGGTGTGCAGTGGGAGGCAGCCTGCCTGCACTTTCCCTCTGCTGGGGCTGACTTCTCTCCTGGGTCACGGGGGCCAGCTGAGGATTTCAGGAGGGCAGGGCTGCCCCAGTTTAGCTGCTGTGCAGTGTTTTAATGGAGTCAGTGCACCGTAATGCAGCAGCACTTCTGCCAGGCTGACGTACTCTGCCAGCGCACATTAAGTGAAATCAGTGAGCACAATACTTGTAGGCAAGTCACAAATAAATTATATTCATAGGCTTTAAATATTTTATTATTTTTTTTCCCTGAGGCTAAGAGGGGTGGTAATTCAGTCTCCTATGTCTCTCCCACAACACAGACTTTCACCCAGCTACTCCTAACAATTTGAGGGCAGATTTTAGACCTTAAAGAAAAATGTCAGCACTCATTGTTACCTACTTAAGTGTGTAAAATAAAAATCCCTATATCCTCACCCATTAAATTAATCACTAGGTGGTTTTATTTCACTTTTCTGTGTTGAACTGTAAGAGAAAGAGCAAATTGCGGGAATATTTTTCTCTCTTCTTTTTTTTCCTTTGTCTTGAGGCGTTCACATATTAGAGTGAGATGAAAGCACTAATCCAGGAATAGTCAACCTTCCTTACTGTTCCTCCACTCACACCCATTTTTTTCTGCAGCCAGATCAGCATCAGCTATTTGGAAGATGGAGTGGACTGGCAGCTCCCAGAAAGGTGGTGGATAGCCAGAGGAGTGTGGCAGTGGCCTCCTGGGACCCCTCCAGCAGGGAATGGGATGGGATGGAGGGCAGCTGAGCCCTGCACGGGCTCATTGTGTGGTATTTAAGCACAGCAGCACCCCAGCAGGGCTTTGTGGTGGGTCACATATCATCACCTTTGAGCTGCATGCAGATCAGATAATATGGCTGTGCCCAGCTTTTTTTTTTTTTACTATTGCAGGGAGCCTGTAACAGTAAAGTAATGAGTAAGATTTTGAATTCCTACAAGTTTATGACAAAAGTGCAAGTGTTGGAAACATTGGGAAGCATACTTGGAAGAAAGTGACAGTTCGACATTTTCCAAAAAGCAAGATTAAAAGTTTTAAAACTTGTGACAGAATCACAAATTCTTGAGGTTTATTTCTTTCTCTACCATTCCTACTTGGTCCTGGGTGAATCATGCCCCATCCCTATTTTAGATGTGGAGAGTATTTTCTTGAATGCTTTTGAAACTGATCACTTAGCAATTACTTTCCCTCTGAAATAGAATTTGAGATTCTTTGCTCATAAGAACTAGGTTATGCATTTTAGAGAGAGGAAGAGGAAAATAACAGAATAAATAATAATAAAATATTTAAAAATAATGAATTGTTGATTATTTTTGTATTCAAACACCTGAAAATGAAAGCTTAATTTATTTTTCAGGTCATTTTGTGCCACTGCAGCCACAGTAAAAGGCATTTGATTGAATAAGGTAGAATAACAAAAATACCCAGAAGAACAGTTGATCAGAGACATTAAAGAAAGGTTTTCTGTTCTCTATTTAATGGAAAAATTAAGTTGAGAGTCATGAAGGAAAACTTCTTAAGGGAACTGATTTTTTTAACATTGGAAGTTTAACTTCTAGGATGTTTTTCATCTTTAAAGAGCAAATGCTTACTGCCGTACAAGAATCAGCTGCAGCATTTTTACTGTTTTCAACAAGAAAATTGTATGGTTTGTAAGTGGAAAAAGCAAGACATAGAGAGGTAAAAATATTTTGCAACCATGCCACAAGAGGAGCTAAGAAGTGAATTAGAATTTTTTTTAAACCTGGCCATATTCACAGTCAAACATAATCAGTTTATTTGCAGTTTATCTGTAACCTCCTACAGAAAGCAGCAATGCATGCACTCTTTAAAATGAAACTGCATACTCTTGGTTCAGGCTTATTATGTTTTACAATGTACCTTTACATTGAGGAAGTTTTGTGTTTCTTAATATTGAATTACAACACGTCTTCTTAGCTGAGAGAAAATGCCCACTTTCTGCTGAAAGGGTCAAAAATAAACTGGAAATTTCCATGTTGATGAGAAAGCCTGAAAGCAAAAAATATTATACATGAGGTAATGCAAAATGCATGTTGCTGTGACAGGCTCTTAGCCAGAGCTGTTCTGAGCTGATCCTACCTTTTTTCTCCCCTGCTCTCTCCTTTCCCATCTTTTTCTTCTTCCCCATTCTTCTTTGCTCCAAACCTAAAGATGGCCAGATATGAAATGCTGCCAGTCACGACTCCTAAGCTTCAAAAGGATCTCTCATCAGCAGTGACAGAGGCTCTTTTGTGTAGCTTTTGGAAGTGGCTCTGGCTGCTTCTGCGCAGGCAGGGAACTCCGGAGCTCCTCTTCACTCCAGCTCTCAATGCACCATCTGGATGTCGGAGGGATTTTTGTGTGTCTTTCCCCCAAGGCTTCAGGCGAGGTAAGGCTGCAGTCAGTGTGATGGTCTGCAGGGAGGCATCATTCTAGATGGATGAATACAAAGAAATGGGCCTCTGCATTTCGGTCCATCTCCCCAAAAGGTACTTTTGGCCATGTGCTTTGCCAGCTGAGAGTAGTCCTAAAACTACAGGAAACATGCTAAACTTGTGCTGGGAATTCATCACCAAATGGATGCATCACCATGAGTAGTGTAACAGAAAACAGTGAAAAGCAAATTAAATAGAGGTAATGCTAAAATATTTAGTTTAATACCATTGTCATGGGTTTCTGAGGATCAGGAAATAGACTGTGTTTTCTGAGAGGGGATTTTATAGGAACTGTCAGCTTGATTTCACAAGACTTTGCTCTAATTTTTTGTGTCCTGCTCTGTGAAAATGTGAGTGCAAAATTCTGCTATACCGACAGGTCAGTTAATACTACTTAGCAAGGGGCAGACAATCTGTCAAGTGCAAGAGCCAAGGAGAGGTGACCCTTGTCTTTTGAGCAAGTGATACAAATTGGGTGAGAAAGCATCATAAGAACAGTCACAGCCAGTCAAACCTCTGATCTGTTTAATTCTGTACTTTGTAAGCTAAGGTGGCTAACAGGGAGTGCTTAGCAAGAGGATAAAGCATAGTGTAAATACAGAAACTGTCTTTCCATAGTACAACTCATGAGCTGGGAGAGAGGGAAGAGAGTCACTGAATGAGGCTGTGAAAATCCTCATGCATCCCTTGCAGTACAGAATTTTACATTGCCTGTGATTTACTCCTGTGCAGAAAGGTAGCGTTTATCGATGGCTTTGCCAATGGCAAACCTTGCATTTACTTTCCCTCTGCTTTCTGGCAGCTGAAGTTCAACACCACTGCTCTCTGGGGCCAGGGGCTCCCCGAGGCAGGTGCAGTGTCTTTCTGTGTGCCAGCAGCAGAGTGCCAGTTCTCCCTGGGGCTTTCACACACTTGTATTCACCGCTGTTTCTCCACTTCACAGATCCAGAAGACCTTACCTCTGGTCAGTGGCTCACGGTATCCATGCCTCTCTAGATCATGTGACTCAAGTTTTTGTGTTTGATGCCAGCATAAGGAGCTGGGATTGTAGGAGTGAAGCTGACAACCTTCTACAGTGACTTAGATGTGATTACTGATCACTAATAATGCTGGACAAACATTTTTTGAGAAAGAAGCAACAATCAAGAAGGAAAACTCTCCTGGGGAACTCTTATACCCTTCCTTGTGAATCTGAGGGATCTGTGAAACTGTAAAGCTGGTGACCACCTCAGCTCTCCTGCTCATAGAAGAGCTACACAGGCATGGAAAGTTTCTTGCACAGTTTCTTGGGTTATTATTACATTATTTTCATGTGTGTTTCATGAGTGGAAGCACTTTGGGATGTACTTTCTAGTATTTTAACTAAAGGGGAACCTAAAAATTGTTTGCTGTGAGTTACCTTTTTAAAAATTGTTTTAGATGTACTAAGAAAATGCTCCTGGAACATTTGACCATTGAAAACAAAAGATCATACTGAGTCTAAATGAGCAGAACATTTTTACACCTTGAGCTAAAAGATTTTAAGGCACACAAAGGCAGCACTGAAGGCAGAGCTGAGCAGTACAGGAAGGAGAGGGTTTGCTGACAGTGCACTGTACAGTGGGTACAAGATGGTGCAGCTCTTTCCCCTTCCCTAGGCAGCACTCTAGCATATTAACATCTTTTATTCAGCATTTATTTAACAAGACCATCGCTGTGTCATGGCTGCATTTCTGGGCAATGCTATTCTGACACTACCTCAGGGTAGAAATGCTTTAACTGCAACACAAATGTACCTTACAATAATGGAAAATCCCTTTACAAGATGGAGAGTAATGCATTCCAAACAGAGGAGCTCTGGTGGCCCCAAGCCAGAGCAGCCAGAAAGATGAATTCACAACAGCAACAGTATTTTACAGTAATTTACATGGAAACCCCCCAGAATAACAGAACTGGAGGTTATTTTGAAAACAGACGAGATTCCTTTTTTTCCTAGCACTAATGATACTGAAATATTTTGTGTGAGAATTTTATTAAAACTACATGTTTCCTGAAGAAAAAAAAAATCCAGTTTTATCTCTTCCTTTTTCCTCCATTGCCATTTGGAGGAATCTCTTCTTCCTCAGGAGGCTCTATACAAATGGTAAAGTTGCTGCATAAATAGATACATAAATAGAGGATACAGAAGGAATACTTATTTTCCTTCTGATATCTCTATATATAAATAGATACATAAATAGAGGATACAGAAGGAATATTTATTTTCCTTCTGATATCTCTATATATAAATAGATACATAAATAGAGGATACAGAAGGAATATTTATTTTCCTATCTGATATATCTCGCTGGCCAAAGTAATGGAGAGTTTTCCCCACTGCTTTCACTGTGACAGATTTGTAGGTGTACTCATGCAGAATCCAATGGAAGTGTGTTACCTTTATAGTGTAAGAGGGCTGAGGACCATTTTGAAAGGTGGTTAGGGCCACAACATGTGTCGTTCAGCAGCAGCTTGGAGCCAAGGAGTCTCTCTCTCCATGACTCAGCTCCTCCCAGGTATGTGCCTTGGCTGTCCTCCCACTCTGCAGCAATACCTGGTCATGCACCAGCCCCAGCAAGATGTCCCTGCTTATCCATGGGGTGCAACCACGGGGACGGAGGCTGTGAGGGTGCCAAGGCATGTCACATGGTATCTGGCCAGCTGAGGAGCCTGTTGGAGTGTAGGGATATGGGGAAGAGGGATACTGCAGAATGCAGTAGCCTCACATTTTCCACAGTCTGTGTTCCTGCATAGCAAAGGCTCAGGTGCATCGTGCACGTGGCTCCAAGCATCAGAGCCTCCTGAGAAGGTACTCCTCCCCTACCTTCTTTTCTCTCAAAAAATATAAAGGATTATTAACTAGCAGTGGATGTTGCTATGCAAGGGAATTTCAAATACTTAAAAGATCTCTATGACCCAGAGCTGTCTGGGAAAAACCCCGTGTTTGCCATTGCAAGGAGATGTGGAAGGGCCGTTGTACACCAACAGGCAGTACCTTTGTATGCATTTGCAAGCAGCCTGAGACAGAGCAGCCAAAACTATTTCCTGCTTTTGTCTCCACGTTAAGGGCATGGAGTGGGAGGCTGGAGGCATGTAATATCTGCTGCACGTGATGCTCGCCTCAGAGGAGCCAAGAGTTGTTACCATCTCTGTGGCCTAGGCAGTAGAGGGATATTCTGGGAACCACCTACAATGGCTCACGTGGTTGAGCTATTTAGACTTTGGAGCAGTGAGGTTTTCTTGATTTCCAGTGTTTTAATCCAAATCTGCAGGTCTTCACAACAGTGACCTACAGAGCTCTACCAAAACGAATGTAATCCCTTCTGCTTTCAGGCAAAAGAGTAATTTGGTAATCTCCTTCTGCAATCTTGCTCTTTATTATAGGAGTAATTTCCCTGACCTAGCAACTCTGATGCCTTTTGTATTTACCCAAGTTTTGCATACTTGAATGGTAATGCAAACTCAGGCACAGAGATATAAGCTATGAAACCTCTTTTATTTTTTTTCAAACATCACATGTCATCTTGCTGTCTGCTTTTGCTCTAATTTGTGGGACTCCTTGTGTGAGAACATGGCCTTGGACATTTTTGCCTCAGGTCTCTTGTGGTATATTTGATTCTTCATTGTGTTCGTAATGACAGAGCCCCTTTCAAGATTCAGTCTGAACTGGAGAACTTTTTGGCTGTAATACTCTTTGAAGAGGCTGACTTAAGGGACTTGCCATAGACTAGAGAGGTGAGTATTTGTCCTCAGTTACAAGGAATTATTAACAAGGTCCCCCTCATGTCTCAGCCACAAAAATGATCAGATTCAAGTATGGAAGAACTCCTTTTCCAGGCTATGTGATAAAACCCACATCTCAACAGGCACAAAGGAGCCCAGGGACATGATGGCAGGCAGGAGAACCCCATAACCCAGTCAGGGAAAGGGACATGGTCTGTCCCAGGGCTGTCTCAGCAGTGCCTCTGGCCCCATGTGCCAGGGATGACACCCAGCACTGATGATGGCTTCTCCCCCGACCTCTCTTTGGACTGATGGAGACACTGCCTAGGGGTTTGGGGCATGTTGCAGAAGGCAGGGAAGGAGTATTTTGGGATCATTCAGTATTTACTATGAGAGGTTTAGGGGAGGGATAAAGGCAGATTGGGGAGGAAAATCGATTTGGTCAGGGAAAATCGAGTTAAGACTAGTTGTAGTTAACAGGCTGACTGTCATTGGCTTTTCTGGCCATCCCCTGTCCCTGGCCAGCTCATTCTGTCCTACCTTCTTACTGACTCAATTTCTAACTATCCTCCCTTGTGAGGGGACTGCCTGCTGTATGCATGTGTGTTGGGAGGTCTGCACAACAGCAGCTGGAGCTGGGCCATGGTCAAGTGAACCACATAACTATGGTGCCAGCAGTCACCACAGTGAAAGTGTACAGTGTTTAATAGCTAGCAGATATCAAACTGGTCTTGCCTGTAAGTTGAATAACTGTCTTGGGAGACAGATATCAGCCTTTTTTCCCCCCCACCTTCTTTTAAAAATTATTCTCACATGGAATACAGCACTCAACTTGCTGCAGTATAATCTCATAACCAGCTCCTTATTAATAAAAATTTGTTGAAAACTTTATTTGACAGTGTTGTAATAAAAAGATGCCTTTGGAGTCTTTCTGACTCTTCCCTGTTTTGAAGGCACCTGCTGCTAGCAAGTAAAATGTGAAACCTTTCTATGATGCTTATTCTGATGTCCACACTGTTTTGGTGTTTCAGCTGGCTTTCCAGCATTTTCACTGCCTCTTTGGTCCTAGCAATAGGTGTTGATCAGCCATTGGTTGAACCCTAAGTGTGACAGTTGATGCACACACAGCGACAAGCACTTTTTAACTTCTGCGTGAGATTGAAAGCATTTCTAACTGGCTCACATTAAATATTTTTAAGAATGTAGCTCTTCAGAAAGTGCTTTTTCTTGCCTACTAGCTTTTTTTGGTAGAGCAGGTCCAGGATAAAACACATAATTAAAACTTGTCATGCCTCAATCACTTCAGGGCAAATAATCCAGATAAGTATTTTGGTTTTACTAGTGGGTAAGTGGGTAAATTTGGTATTTCCTGTGACATAATCCAAATTTATGGCAGCAGACTTATTTGTATGCCAGATCATTTACAGGGTGCAGTCAGTTTGGTGCCACAGCTTTTCTTGAAGATGATTCATATCAGACTTATAAACATAACACATTATCACATCAAACGATGTCTAATATCTGTTCTTGGAAATGAACAAGAGTGATGAGATAAGGACTGTAACAGAACATTGCAGTTTTCAGGAAATTAGTTCTTTTTCACTTTAAGTCAAAAGCTGGATTTCTTTAGGCCTATATATATACATGTCTCCAAAGATCTCTCAGAAAATTATTCTTATATGGTTTCACATTTAATGTGATTGTTTGAAGCAGTATCTTGTGGTATTGGCCTGTCATACCTGAATGGAAAAACTAAAAAGACTTTAATGCAGATAACTTTTATCTAAGAAAGGTACATGACAGGTGGATCCCATAACAGTCGTGTGTGGGAGTTAAAATATAGACAGACCTGAAAAGAGAATTGTACCTTGTGGAGTTAAAATCAAACCAAGCATAACCTTGATTCAATAGATTTGACTCATTTTGAGGCAGACATGGGTTATCAAATAATCCTGGCCAACATAATTTCTGAAATTATCATGCTCTATCCAATTTGTGATAAGGCAGCGTTGAAAGAGGGAAATTGCTTTCATTTATTTTAACTATTAGCTGAGGCACTGCTATTCATATAGGAGTTCATGCTCACCAGAGTGTTCTCAACTTGTTACATGCACAGAACCTCTCTTAGAAGACCACCATTAGCATTTCATTTGCTGTTCAGCACGTGAAGCAGTCTTTGTCACTCTACAGTGTGCAATGTTTTTATGCAAGAGCAAATTACTTATGCTGTCAGATTTCTATGTTATTGTTCATTAAGTGATTCCATAGGAAGGGCCCAAATACAGATTAACATTATCTGTATTTTTTTCATATTTCCTAGTACTTGACTTTGCTATATTTGTGATATTTTGAGGTGATTGTGCCTGTGTGGACGTACCAGGGGGCACTGGGTTCCAGCGGGATACCCTTTCTCAGGCTGCATCCAAGACAACTCCAACTATGTCCAAATTTACTTTTACTATACAATATACAACTGTGTACAACTCACCTGTAATGTCAAACTATAAGCCTGAGCAACTGACTTATGATTGAGAGAAAACTCTTGCTGAGGTTGGTGCAATAGCAATTTATTGCGCCAATCATTTGCTACATGTGCACCACAGATATGAACATTTTACAAAATGAGAAGAGTCAAATTGGTTAAAAACTCTGTTGTGTTGCCTTAGTGATTCATTTTCATGGAAAGGCTGAGAACCTGGTGAAGATTGCACTTTGTGGTATCCGCTCTAACCTTCTGCAAATAAGAACCTGTCTTGCTAGAATGGCATCTTTGTTATTTCCTTTTATATTATCCCCGTCCGAATCTCAGCTTTTTCCCTCTGTACCTCTGAGCCATGCAACTAAAGTGGCAATCAAGGAAGAAGTTGAAATTACTCTTCAGGCTTTCCAGGCTAACCTGTTACTATCAGAATTTATAGTAGAAAATGAATCGCAGCCCTGCAAAGTGTTACCTTCACCCCCCCACCAGATATTTTAAAAACATTACTGAATCTTCTGTTTAGATAGCAGATGTCATCAATTGACAAGCAGGAAAAACTCCAGTGTAGAATGCTACCTCAGTTCTAATTCCTCCTTCAGAGCTCTCACAAAGTATGTTGCCTTGTGTTTAAAGGAATAAATTGGAGTTTTGTCTGAATAAAGACTTCATTGGTGTAAAGGCTTCGTCTGAGGACTTTAGTCCTAAAATTAGAAGCATCTGTTCTGATGTAAAGGTAACATGATTATTGGAACAAGCTTTGATGACCAAAATTCTCAAGACTGAAATAAAATTAGTGTTAAACAAATTTGGTTTGCTGCCCAGGGTATAGCTAAGCAATCAGATTTCAAATGATTGGTCTCAACCTTTATTCAGCTTAAAAAATTGGGGGAATTTAAAGGTTAACAGCTTTAAACTAAAGCATAAGTTCATACTATTGATCATTACAGATGACTTGAGTAAATACAAAAAATTTTGGTATTTGAAATTGTGCTAAATATTATAGTATTTTTCTGAAGTTCAGGGTTATGAGTGCTTCAAGTTCCTATATTATATAGCTCAGAAAAAGCAGGAACAATCATGTTAGTCTGCTCAGTACTACATCTTGAACAATATGTGATGTATTTTTGCAACAAAATAATTTCCAGAATCTGTTCTTAAACATTTTTGTACCATCAATAGTTGAGAGATAAAATATGTTTTTAATTACTAAGATATTTTATTGCGACAGTTTTGTTAGATTGGTCCTTGCTACATCAGCTCTTTGGTTGTCTGTCTAGTAAGCAAGGAGGGAAAACAGCCCAAAAATATGTAGAAGGACAAATACATTAAGAACAGACAATACACTATTACAGTTGGGCAGTGTGCTACAAGATGTAGTGGCAATGAGATTTTGGGTGAAACAAAAACCAATCTGTACCGTGAGAGATGTCTGTGGTTAATATGATAAAGATAATAACCTCTTTTGGAAAAAATATATTAGTACTAATGCCAGTGAAGACAGGGCAGGATTTTAGAATTGTGGCTGGAGAGCACTGTTCAGAGTGGATTCTATCTGAGTGATTTCAAATATGTGGATAGAGGCAGTGGTTCTTGCAGATGAACTTTCACTGAAACTATTTTTAATTCCCTAAAATTGTTCAACAGTCACTTGTGAGAGGGGTGACTCCAGATGTTTGTCAGAACATCCCAAGTGCCTTTCTTCCTGGTTTTGCTCAATCAAAAATTATGAGTTTAGCTCTGGTTTTGTTTGCCTTTTTTAAATATACAGGTCCTGAATGAAGTTCAGTCTATTTCCTCTGAAGTAGTGTCTCATTAAGTAGCAAGCCAAGGTGTGCGTGGTGCTCACTATCATGTGTTTTACATGTTTGCAGCATTTAAATATTTGTTCCTTTAGTCTCTGCCCTGAAGATATTTCCCACCAAAATCAGGACTTAGTCAAGCTGGGATGGGTGGTGGCCATAGGTTAATAACTATGTAAAATTTGATTCATTTCTTATTAAACAGTATGTCAGATTAGATGAGTAAGTGCATTATCCCCACAATTTTGTGAATTGTTTTAATAATAAAGAGCAATATTGTTGGTGGAATGGTGAGAAAGGGTCTGGGAAATAGAATTGTTTCTATATAATCCAGTGCACACTACCAGTCCCAACAAACAGAAAAAGGAAATCTGCTGCATACCCACTGCATAGCCCAGACATTTGTCCTTGACAAAGTCCAATTCCATTTCATATTTATGCACATCTATAGCTCATCCTGACTCCAGACACTAGTCCTAATGAATCTTTGGCTCATTGCTGGGCAGATGCCTGAGCTGGTGGGCTTAGCTAGAATCGCTGCTAGTCATTGCTGGGTTTCTGCTGTCTGGGTACTCTCCCTCTATTGCATTATAGGGCCAAACCATGCCTGTTTCCTGTGGGAACAGACCTAGGGTGCCCAGATATTTTGGCACTTAGTGAGAGGTGTTCACCATCGTGGTGCTGCTCAGACTGCAAGAGCTGGATGTGCTGGGTGGGCGCCCATGCTGCCTTGCTGAGGAGTAAGCTCAACTTCTGCATTGCTCAGGAGTTTGTAGGCACAGAGGTGGGAGCAGGAGCTGTCAGAGTATGGGTCAGGAGGTTAATGGTCTGGATGGCCCAGAGGTCAGGGCTCAGCCTGACTAGTCTAGGCACAAGCCCATCTTGATTGGTAAACAGAGTTCCCTTCACTGTCACATTTATTTATATTAGGGCAAATTCTGCCAAGCATTCTAAGCTAGCATTTTATAGTTGCCTCTGGGAAGATGTTGAAAGCTTTCAGCTCCCATTAAACTCATGCTTTGCATAGGTACGGGTAAACCTTTAGTGCACTTTTCACTTCTCCAGTCTCAAGACAACAGGGAATAAATTTTCTCTGTTCTATAAAAGCATGGTGTCTTCTTATGCCCTGTGTAGGGTCTGGGACCTGGGTGTGATCCGCAGTGGCAGGTGTGGATGAGTGCACCAGCCTTCCTGCTCTGCACCTTGGTTTCCTCAAGGAAGAAGCTCTGATACGGTGGCCAGACCCAGGCATCACACCTGAGGCAACAGGGATTGGGACTGCAAAGGACAAGACTGTCCATGCCTGCTGACCCAACAGTCCTATTCTGGCACTTTACAGCTACAGGCACAATAATTGCCTTTTCCAGCCCCACCTTTGTCCCTACCTGTGACCAACAGGCTCTTCCTGAGTCCTGGACATAACTTCACAGTCTAACCTGCTTTAATGCAGCTTTCTGCAGCAGGCACTGAAATTCATATCCACTCTTCACATCCTGTATTCCCAGTGATTTCCCCAAGGTCGCCGGCTTGGGGCAACAAGTACAAGTCTAGAGAACTTGTGTAGCTGTGTTCTGGTGCAGCCAGCATAAATTGCTGTTTTCCTGTCAGTGGACACGTTTGAACATGAAAGTATTAAATCTGTGAAAGAAAAACTTTGAGAATGCTGTTTGTGTCTTTCGCATTAATCATCATTACCACCCACACTTTTAAAAATATTCCAGAAAATTCTGTGTCAGGTAACACCATAAGTGATTAAGATATGAATTCCTTAGCTTTGAGAATAAATAAAGAGCAATGTATTTACAAAATATTATGATTGCCAGTTATAATTTAATTGCCAATCATGATTTAATAAATTATTTTGTCTCTGTAAAATATTAGTAAGACAATGAAAAAGACAAAATGTTTTTTCTCTTTAAATGCAATCTCCTATTATTCCAGAAAGTTTTAAAGCATAGATGAGAGAATTTCATTATTTTAAGTGCTCTTGAATGACAATTTTTGCACATATGAAAAACAGGGCAGAGTGTAGCAACAGACTGGACATTGTTTTGATGAAAAATCTCACAGGTTGCTGACACAGTGATAAATGTTCTGTGATACTGAACTGATTATTTGCCTTTTGACTTTTGTTTTCCCCTCTCCTCTTTCTACTTGGACTATTATTCTGTTTAACTGGCATTTGGAATGAAACCAGAAAAGAAGATAATTTACAGGGGAGATTAAAAATTACGATTCAATTGAAAATTTCTCCCTGATTCTAAATTTCTAAAAACCCACCCAACAACTTAGGTCTAAATAGTATTTGAAACTATGTCAACCAGATTTTAAAATTCACAGGTAGTTACAAAGTTCCCAGGTAAATGCAAATATCTCTCAATTCAAAACAAAGGCAAAGTATTTAACTGATTTGCCTAACCTCATAAACCCTAAGGAAGTCTGTCCTGCACCTCTTTGAGTATTATATTGTATTGTTCCATATGCTGGGTACACTGGCAGATCTCTCTGGGGAGATGCACCTTCCCTGTGTCCCCCAGCAGGGAAGAAGGAAAGCTAACCCTTCAAAGGGGAGCACTAATTACAAATCCTACGTCCTGCTACGAAGAGCAGAGAAGACAAAAGAGAACTTTCATGTCCTGAGTTTCTTTTTCCTTGGCTCAGTAGTAATGCTGTTTAATGGTACTCCCCGCTCCCTCAGTTAGCTCTTTACAGTATGTAAAATGAGAAACTAGACAAAACTGAAAGTCATGCGTGACAAGGAAGAATTTAACACCCAACAGTCGCGTGTTTTAGGCCTTTTCCCCTCTGTTATGAGAGAAAAATCAGTTGTGTGCAACAGATTTACACCCTGTTAACTTTTTGTGTCTATGGATGACATCAAGATAATATTTTTGAATAATGTAAGACACAAAGAGCCTAATTCTCCATTTGAGATTTTTTTCAGAGGTGAAGGTAGAGGGTGATATTTTTTTTGATTTTTGTAAGACAGATTCTCCTTTCTCCAGACGTAGCTCCCTGCTTTTCTGCTTGTTCAGCTGATCTGAATCTTATAGATTTTGATGAAGTATCTATTCAAATAGGAAGTGGTTTTGCTTAGGTTTTATTTTATAGCTTTGTGTTTGTTCCCTTTAATTTTTGACCTATTGAAATTTCTTGGAGTACATAGCTTCCTGCAAGCAGATACACTGTCTCGTCCAACCACACTGCTTTCAGAAGAAATGCTTTAAAGCTGTTTATGCAATATCCTTGCAAACTATCATTTAGTTATCTTATCTTTTGATGTGTATTAATAAGTTAGAAGACGCTGAGTAAATAATTTCACCCCCTTGAAGCGCCTGACTTATTTCCATTCTGCAGCTGGAAATCACCAGAGCATAAAAAACAAGCACTTCAATTACAGAGTAGCAGTACTTACAATATGAATCTGTGTGAGCAAGAAATGTATTTTCTGCGTATCCTTGGTGCAGTTGAGGTCGTAGGGCCCTAGTGTGCTAGCAGCAGTGTGCTGGTTAGATATATGGTGTGGTGTGCAGAGGACATGCCCACCCCCACAGGCCCACCCCCTCTTTATTTTTTGGAGCAATGGCATCTTGAGCAAAGAAAGCAAAATTCAGCAGCACATTTCTAGGTTAAAGAAAGGCCTTTAGTCTAATAAGAACAACACTATTAAACCAGGAAGTATGTTTTTAATGTATATTCTAGTTAACAGTCACAGTAGCTATTCACCTATTTTCTTGCATCTGCACTGCTATTAAGATTTTGATTTTAGAGGTTATGTTTAGAGGCATGTTTGTTATAGCTTAAGAAGTGGAAGTAAACCTATTACAGCAGCCTGATCTGGCCTCCTTTGCTGTCCATGATAGGACTTTCATTGCCTTCAGTGGGAGCAGGATCATGCACTTAATGCTGTGGTCATTTGCCCCGAGAGGCTCACTTAAGAGCTCTTCAGTCACCTTTCTGGAAGCTCTCAATCTGTTGAGTCTAAGAGTTGGCAAGAGATTTGAAACTGAAAAAAATCCTGGCATCAGACACCTGGTAGCATCATTAATCACTGGTGGGAAGAAAAAAAAAAGAAATCAGGGACACAGTGCCAAATCCTTGTTTGGCTCCATCACATTTTTATATAATGGATGTGCATAATGCCTTATCAAAGCATAGAACTCAGCTCTCCTTCAATATGTAGACATAAAACGCTTTAAGCACTAAGAAACAAATAGCAACATGAGTTCTCTTAAGTGCCAAATGATTTTTTTTGTTTTGTTTCCTTCCATAGCAATTCTAAAACACATTACATGCTGTTGCTATTATGAGAAGAATAGGTCTGCTCGGGCCACAAAAGCATGTCTGCCTCTAGGATCTCTCTTTTTTGATAATTGCCACGTTATGACAGTTTTCTTCTGCAGTGACAGGAAATGAAATTCAAATTTTGCCTTTCTGCTTAGCCCACATAGATACTTAGCCAGAGATGGTAAGAAAATACTCTTCAATTATGCTAGCTGAGAGTCTATTATCCCTTCAAATCTGTGGTCTGCACAGAAGGGAAATCTGAAAGGACTATTTCAGTCATTTAGGGTGTATGTTTCTCTGGCACACTCATAATCTGACCAAAGCCATTATTTGGAAGTCAGTTGCACTCAATCATTTTGCCTGCTAATGAGGAGTTACTGAATCCTCCAAGCATTAATCCCATTTAGGAAAACACAAAGGCAATCTGTACCTTGTATCAAGCAATTATGATTGCATTGAGCTTGAGGAATTCAGTTATTTGTTGGCGGTTGTTTTTCCCACAACAGGCCCTGTAAATAGAATTACCAAGCCTTTCAAATGTTAATTTGTTAAGAAAAATATAATGGCTAATAAAGACAATTAAGTTTGTATTGTAAATACTGGACTGCAGGACGAAAGCTTGTGAAGAAAGCGTGGCACAACTGTGGGACTGCTAAAGCTGGAAACTATCTTCCTAACTGAATAAAGAGCATGTAGGTATTAACATCAGTCCCAAAAATATGTTTCATGAAAGGTAAACGTAACACAGGGTCAAAGAAAATGTGGCCTGATATGAGCATTTTTTTCATACAATGGAAGTTAAAGCAGGGAATACTGAAGATCTGGGACTGCAAATTGAAGAACATAGACAAAACATTGAGCCAGCGTGCAGCTGGATAAATACATCATGCAATGGATGAGCAACTAGCTTACAGGTAGGGTGCCAAGAGTTATAGTAAATGTGGTGAAATCAGACTGGTGAATGGTCACTACTGGGGTTCCATGGGGCTCCATTTTAGGTCCAGAGCCCTTCAACATCTTCATAAAGGACTTGGGTGCAAGACTGGAAGGTAAGTTTGACAAAGACTAATTTGGGAGGAGCTGCTGACTCTCTCAAAGGCAGAGAGGCCCTGCAGAGAGACCCCAACAAATTAGAGTGCTGAGTAATCAAGCACATGAAGTTTAACAACAATGAATGCTGGATTCTGCACCTAGCGTGGGGCAACCCTGGATGTGTGGACAGACTGGGGAATGCGAAGCAGGAGAGGAGTGCCAGGGAAAGGGACCTGAGGGTTCTGGTCAATGGTGAGTTGAACATGAGCCAGCAGTGCCCTGGCAGCCAAGAGGGCCACCTGTGTCATGGGGGGCATCAGGCACAGCATGGCCAGCCAGGCAAGGGAGGGGATTGTCCCGCCCTGCTGTGAACTGGACGGCCTCACCTCGAGTGATGTCTCCAGGCTTGGGTGCCACAATGTAAGCAAGATATAAAATTATTAGAGAGGAAGGCCACAAAAATGGTGAAGGGCCTTGAGGGGAAGCCATATGAGGAGCAGCTGAGGTCACTTGGTCTGTTCAGCCTGGAGAAGAGGAGACTGAGGGGAGACCTTATTACAGTCTACAACTTCCTCCTGATGGGAAAAGGAGGGGCAGACACTGATCTCTTCTTCTGGTGACCAGTGACAGGACCCCAGGGAATGGCCTGAAGTTGTGTCAGGGGAGGTTTAGGCTGGATATCAGGGAAAGGTTCTTCACCCAGAGGGTGTTTGGTCACTGGAACAGGCTCCCTGGGGAAGTGATCACAGCACCACCTTGACGGAACTCAGGTGTTTGGACAATGCTCTCAGGCACATGGTGTGACTCTTGGTGTTTCCTGTACAGGGCCAGGAGTTGGACTTCAATGATCCCTGTAGGTCCCTTCCAACTCAGCATATTCTATGATTTCATGATTTGGTGATCAGTAATATGGCACTGCTGGGAAAAAAATCCCATAACTCAGAGCATTATATAAATAAAAGATTGGAGCTTGTAACCCTTTATGCCGTGCTCTTTGTGCCTCGGCAAGAACCCGGCTATGCTTATTTGCACCAAAAATTTTTAAAAAAAGGTGCACAATTTTTAGGTCTGAGTTCCAAAGTATGTTTTGGGAGGAAAAAATGGAGCGGTCTTTTTCCTCCTTTAAAAAAGAAAAAAGAAAGAAAGATATGATTGTAGATTGTGATTTATTCCCTTTTAATATTTTTCATTCAGAAGACAAATATTGTTTATAAAATTGAGAAACAGAGGTAAAATGTAATACAGTCTGTATAAATCATGGAGTCCTTGATGTCTGCAGGTTTATGCTCACATTCATAACTTGTCTGGTCCCAGCTATGTTGCTGTAGAAGTTGTTTACAGAGTGCAGAACAGGACAGATTTCCAGTGTTCGGTGCTTCCGCTTCATCCAGAAATACTGTGAGAAAAGTGCACGGCTGTTTCAGCACTTCCTCTTTCAATCTTGCTTGGAGCAGGAGCTCAGGGAGGTGGGCAGAGGAGAAGTCAGCAAGAGAAGGGCTCTGTTACAGCTGGAGAGAGCAGGAGAGAGGCACTTGAGAGGAAAATAGTGCAATCTATGGTAAGAATATTGGCTCAATGCCTGTCCTTCAGGCAGACAAATCGAGTTCAAGTGAATCTCATTCCCTTCTGGATATCCTTACTCCCTGCTGCCTTACTCCCTAAGTGAGACCATTATAGGACAGAGAAATCAGGAAAGAGTTGTTGGAAACTCTAAAAGCGTGGAGCCTGACTGTAATCTCTTGTGTCTTCACTGTTGGTTTGTGTTAGCAGAAGAAACACCAGGCTCACTAGATTCCTCAAGCGAAAACCACAAGCATGTGTTTTGAAAATTCAGCCAAATGTGAAAGGTGCTCTACAAATTAACCAGATATAAATCACTTGTCCTTTTTTTGTTTGGTCTCCACAGAGATCTAAGATATTTTTGAAGTTCTCTAGACTTTTCCAAGGCCAGATTTATATCTAGACAATGCAGAGCAGAAATACTGCCAATGTAGCATGTACTTATTTCCAACATGAGTGACAAAAATGCGCTTCCTCCAGGCTGAGACAGACTTTAAACTGCTCTTCTTGAGCATGAGCACAGGAAGAGGTGAAAAGGGCTACATATGTGTCATGAGGCCACTTTAATGACAAATAAAAAATTGAGAAAAAACTGTTGTTGGATCCAGATGTCCTTAGTAGGAAGCAGATATGTGTCTGAGATGTGACTCTCCTCTTACCAAGAGACTGCTGACTCCACATTCGAGCTCTTTATTTCCAATTACTGCTCCAGGTAGCTCACATGCACAACTCCCCCTGCTTTTTTTCCTAATTTGCTGCTCTCACAGATGCATTCTTACACAACACGCTCTGACTTCCAAGGACGTGAGCAAGGGTCCACTTTATCCAAACCCCCATTTGCAGAAGGGTACCAGCTCTAAATGTTACTGAGACCCCATGCCAGGGCTCATGCCGATGATGGCAGCAGTGCAGCAGGAGCAGACCTTTCTCGGGGTTGTTTTTGTTTTCACAGTTGTGCTTACCTGTATGGCTTCAAGCTCACCTCTGTGGGAAGAACGCCTGAGCTTAATGAATGTAAAAGTCCAGCATGAGAAAGGAAATTACTTGGGTCTTTCCTATTTTCCAAGAGCAGAACTAACCCCACAGGAATCGCTCAGATTGAGTATGGGAGCACACTTAATTCTGTAAAACTAGAATTCACTACAATGAAATATCCACCAATAATAATAATTTTTAATCTCCTTTCCTGTCTATATTCCAAGGCAGATCCCTGTGTTGCTTGTGTCCACATTTTACTCATTAAATAATGTGTTCTTGCTGTTGCTGTCACTTGTTCACAGTCATAGAATATTTTGATTAAAGGTCATTTGTAAATGTTCTGGGAATATGAAATGCATGTGTGTAAGTCTGCATCTCCTGCTTTTTCTGACCTCCAGAGATGATATAATACTGGGCTGGGAGTTAATATCTTCTCTACTACTAAAATAATGCAAGGAAAAAATACGAAAATACTGAACTTTCAGAACTGTTAAAAAGGCATACCTTTGTTTGCCAGTTTTTTGTAAATATGCATGTAAAAACCTTTTATGTAGATAATCACAATAACTAAATATCCACATTTTAAATTCAAATTTAATAGTTTTCAGGGCTGGCAGATCAACTTTAATTTGAAAATCAAGTGAGACTGTATGGAACTTATTCAGAAAGAAAAACAAAAAAATAAACGTCAAGAAGATGTACGCTATAAAAGCAAGATGGACAACACAGTTAAGAGATTATAACAGAAAAAGGTTATATCAAAACAAACTGTTTGAGGCAGTGATTGGATGGTATGAATTCTGTGAAACTAGAGTAAATAAAATGAGAGATAAGGTCTTTCAAATTCTGCATGACCTCAGATGTGAGTGCAGAAGCATTTCTGTCATGGCACTGGAATCACAGGAGATGTGGTCTCAGCTGATGAAATTGATAATTAAATTTGTGCCAGGAAGCTATACCTTTTAATGACTTTACAGTTCCTCTCACATTATTTGAAAAATAAAAATTAAAAAAATCATGCTTATTATGGAAGTGATTGAGGATGACCAGGAACAGAGCCAGGCTGTGGTAGTGACCCTGTCAAGAGACAGTTTGTAGGCTGAAGAAGGTTACCTGAGAAAAATGAACACCGAGAGCCGTCATTGTCCCCATGGGATGATGGGAGGCAGCAGCTCAACCCTCCCTAAGTGGAGAGCAGGGATGTTCCCTCCTTAGCACAGTGATTAACAAACCTGCTCAGCCAGTGCTGTAGGAGGGTCTGTGGGCATGGTCTGCAGAGGCCAGTGAGAAACCATGCAGAAAAGAATGAGCTGTGAGCCCTTTCCTCATGCCTGCCTCCCTCTCGCTCTGGGCTGGAGGGAGAAGGACTTTTCCAGTTGTAATCCATAGCTGGAGCTTCTCTGTCAAACCTAAGGGCTCTGTGTTGTGGCTTTTGAGGGAATCATCTGGCCTTTCTTTTTTCTTCCTGTGTTTGGGGGTGGGGTGAGTACAGGCAGTATGACTCTGCAGAACAGTAATTCTTAGGGTACCTGATAAAATGGAAATCCTGGGATTCAGTAATTTTTTTTAGTTGAGGAATTTCAACCTACACACTTATAAATCCCAGAAAAGCCTTACTTTAGAAGAATGATATTCTCTGTCCCCATTGCTGAAACTGGGCTTTAAGCTAAAAGGAGACAGTCACAGCTGTCTTTCTCTAGCTAGAAGTATTTATTAGAAGGTGATGGCTTTCCTGACATTTTTTTGAGCATCTACATCAGCTTCATGGGCAGTGCACTTGCTAAGCTCAGAGTAATCCCTTGCCACAGCTGTTTGTGTGTTCAGAGAAAAATTTGGATCTCAGAGCTGGGTGCCAGGGTGAACAACAACAAATCTTTTAGGCAGATGGGAAAACTTAGATTAAAAATAAAAAAAACCCCAAAACCTTAACAGCAAATGCTTAACTAAAACACATCAAAATTATAGAAATTGTTTCAACACAGGAATGTTTTCCTAGATCAGGGCCTCCAAGAATTTACAGGCAAGTTCTTAAAACTTCAGGCAAGCTTTCCCCTAAGAGTCAGTAATCAGCAATCACTACACACAATCTATTTTTCTAATAAAGTCTTTATTAGCATTCATGTGAAAGAAGCAAATTGTTGGACCATGCAGAGTGTTATTTTTAAGAGGGTGAAATGGGGAAACAATGGTGTATGATACAAAGGGTAATGCAAATAGATTCTGAGGCAATTCCTGGAATTTCTGGCTTATGAAGCACTTACAAACACTGGGTTACAAATCACTGCTGGAATGGATACTGAAAATCACTATTTTATTACTGGTGATTCTAACAAAGAGAGGAACTATGGTAGAGGACTTATTTCTAGTCTGATATAGTCTCAGTAAATCAGAATATGATGACAGCCCTTAAAGGGGAAGTGGTCACTTCTTATACATTGCCAGATCTTTAGGTTCCTTTTTACAGTCAGCTCCTTCTAGCAATCTTACAATCACAGAAGAGAAGTATGATCTCTTTTTTATTTTTTTCCTTTTTTTTATCCTCTCTAGAATGAATAGACCACAAATGCTTAATGTTCTTGTTTTACTTTCATTGCTGATGCAGGAGGAACGAAAACCCACATATATTCAACTTTTTCTAGAGCACATATAACGGCACTGAGAATATTTGTGGAGCAGAGTCATTATTTGGCTCCAAGTGACAAAAGAATATTTATTCAGCCTCTGTGCATAATACAATCTAAAGAGGTGCAAGTGACATTTCAAAAGGTAAGACTGCTTCCTCTCCCAAATTTCTGCTTTTAATTAACTGAAACTCAATGTGAAAGTTTCTTTCATTTCTTTTCCCCCCATTTTCCTGTCAGTCTGGTAGCCCTAAATGCTGTACCAGCTCTGAAGAAGCTGTTTGTCATCAGGCTTTGTGGAGTGCTGCCATTGTGTCTAGTAACATTGGCGTATTTATCACACTTGGCAAATTGCTTCTGTCATCACTGGATGCTGTTCACCTTAACTTTAATTCGTTCTTTCCACTTAGATCTAAATAAACAAACCAGCAATTTTATGATGTCTGCTTTTCTTGTTAAGACACAAATGTCCCAATTTGCACATCAGTAGAAATCCCTGGGACACCTTTTCTAAACATATCTCTGTTTATCAGGGATTACCACATTTCCAAGAAGGAATTTTTCCCAAATTTCTGTCAAAAAGTTTTGTCTAGTCGGCTTTACTGAGCTAAAACATTTACTGAAACAGAAAGGCAGAAGGGGCTTTTAATTTCATGTCATTTATGTCTGGGTTTGCTTGTGGTTTTCCAGTGTAATCACTAACTGAGAAGGTAAGATTTACAGTCCCAGAAGTAATGGAAATAACATTTACTATGCGTGGGCTAAATGGTTACCACCCTCAGATGTGCTGCCTGAGTTTCCCCTACTGCCTTTCCATCAACATTTCATCAGGTGGTGCTTACAGGTGAGACACACCAGGTCATTTCACACCGTGCAGGACAGGACTGTTTAGTGAAGATACAGCTGCTAAACATTTGCTTGCAATTTTTTCTCTTGGGACAGACGAGGAAAAAGATCTTCCACAATTCACGGAGGGTGAATGTACAATTCACAATGGGGTGCATGTACTCAGATGTTTCTGTGTAACAGATTTATCCAGTGGCTCAGTTGGATGCTGCTCCAAGGGGAATAGGCTATGCTTCTCTGAGACCTACTGGAATGGCTAGGTTGTTTCACCTCAGATTTGGTCTTGGTTTTGGCTTCTGATTCTTGCTGTCCATCCTCCAACTCTGAATGCTACTTTCAAGTGCTGATTGCTTGTCAAAAGAATAGTTTAGTAGTAGTGAACAGTCACACAGCCTACACATACACACACAAAAAGACTCTGGAAACAAATATATTAGGCAAATCTGGCAGGAAGAACCCTACAATTTTAACAGTAGTTTTAAAAAAGTGAACTAGATCTTCTCTGAAGCTCATGAAAATTTGATTGAACTCTTCCTTACCTATGCTGTCACTGTATATCCTAAAATACTGATACACTGAAATAAGAATTATGCTGAAGCATTCTCCCCATCTTATTGCAAAAAAAAAAAAAAAAAGGAAGTACAAGAAATTAAATTTGAAAGACAACAGTTGCAAAATTTCCAACACAATTTTGCAGACCTAGGAGATTAAAATACAGAACTTACTAATGAAGAGCTAGTGTTTGGATGCTTGTGAAAATATCCAATCCTAGACAGTGTATTTTAAGGTTAAAAGTTTTGGAAGTTCAGTTCAGTGTTGTAACTAATTATTGGAAGGGAGTACAGTGAGGTGTTTCCTAAGGCAAGATGGGAGGAAAACAGGATAGAAGAGAAAACTTAGCCCAACTAAAACAGGAAAAGGAAGGATAATTAAGGCTAAAATTAAAGAGATTAGCTCAGTTGGTTAGAGCATTGTGCCAAGGTGCCAAGGTCATGGATTTGATCCCTGTGCGGTCTATTCACTCAAGAGCTGGACCTCATGCTCCTTTTCAGTCCCATCAAACACAGAATATTCTGTGATTCTGTGAAAATGAAGATCAAGCCTGGAAAGAAAAAAGGTGCATATAAAAGGTGTATTGTTCATGTATGTGTGTGGGATTGGCTAGTGTGAGTACTAAACAATGGCCATGTGCAGTCAGCGCTGTTACTGTCCAGTTGATAAAACAATGCTTGCTGGCCTCCACCCTTACCAGATAATTTATTTTCTGCCAGTGCACATCATACCATGTTTAAATTAATTGTGGGTATTGTAGATACAGACCTCAGCAGGATAGTGTCAGCCCTGAGGGATGGAAAAACCATAGCTGCATGGTAGGGATCTCGCTTTGAGGAAAGTCAGGCTGGTCCCAGCTTTGCTGTGTTACATCCTTCCTGGCATTAAATGAAGGATGAGCTCTGAAACTCATGCAGTTAACTAGTGTTTTGTTCCTTCTGGAGAGAATTTAAAGGCAAAGTTATCAATATGCAGCACCTGGGTGAATGCTGGGTGAATGAACACTTTTGGTGATCACTGTGAGAAGAGGTTTATCAGTGGAGAACTTGAGTTGCTGAATATTTGTTTATGCAGTCAGTGCTAGACAGTAGATGAAAAAGAGCTTGTTTGGTTTGTCTACTCTATGTAGGCCTCTTTGCCACCAATAAGAAATCCCTAGAGCCTGGCTTGAAGCATATGGTTAATGGCACACACATAGACATGAGCACACTTGGCCTTTGTGATGGATTTCCTCACTAAGTCTTCTAATCAAACAGCTGTGTAGGCAAGAAGAAGGAAGGAGATCACATTTCACTAGCACTGACTTTGACAGATCTGGCACTGGAGCCAGAGGCAAACCAGTGTATGTCCCCAGTCAAAAAGAGCTGGGAATGAGGTACAGTGTTTCTGTCTTTCACCTCATCTGGGACATAAAATGATGAGGAACAGATTTAGCCAAAATCACCTCCTTATCCCGTTTTCACTTGAACACAGTCGTGGATCTGTGCCTTTCAGCTACTCCATTAGAGGTGTGTTTTTGATGATAGCCAGCATTGCTTGGCAAATAAGAAGCAGTATATTGTTATTGGCTCTGCATGTAGGCTGTTATACTTTCCATACACAAGGAGCAATGCAGATGTTTCCAGCTTAGTCCCTGAATTTCCCTTAATGCTATGGGGAAAATATAACATTTGACTGCTAGAAAGTGTTTATTCTAAGGTTTGAGCACCTTACAGATTTCTTCAGGTGATGAATTTCTTATATAAAAAAGTGAAATGCATAGAGCCAGAATCTAGCTGTGTAGTCATTTTCCATGAAAAACTGGACATTTTGTTCCTATATTTTAAAAATCAGGATATAAGAGAGTATTTTTACAAAGAAGAAAGCAATTTTTTTCTTGGTTCTTGGACTTGATGAATTGAACAAATAGCTATTACATATTCTATCTTCAAGTTAATAAGTAATTCAGACTTTTTGTGCATCTCCTGCAAAATATGATTTTCATTTATATAATTTTATTGATTCAGAAGTCAAGAGATAAGTGATATTAATTTTACTGATTGTAAAATATTATTCAAGAGGTATTAATACTTGCTGAATTACTCCCATCTCAGTTTGGTAAACAAACTTACTTCCACCTTGAGGTGGAGTGGTGAGGGGCAGTGTGAGAGTGTGTACACAGAGAAAGAAAATATTCTGACATAATGGACACTTAGCTAGGTAAGAAAGAAAAAGAGTTTTAGAATGTGTTCTATGATATTCAAAAATCTGCATTTTCTCATCTTTTGGGTGAAATATCAGGCATTATTTTTTATGATGCTCTAGTACTCTTACAAGATTAGAGGGGTTGGCTCTGGAGTCCTGGGCAAATGCCAGTTGGCACAGCATGTACTGACACTGCTGTTAAATGGGTGTATTATTTCTTCTTGTACCCTGTTCTGCACTTCTCTTCTACGAAATGCTGTTCCAGAGGTTTCACTGCTAAGTGATATTATCCCTCTGACATGCAATTTATGAATCAGTTTGTAAAAAGTGGTGAGTGCCTTGATCTTTTGTGGATTAGAGATCATCTATAAATAACCACCACCTTTTTATTTTCTCTTTTTTTCTTTATTTTTTTTTTATTTCACAGACAGAATTGTTACAGTGCTAAATAAATTACTGTTATAGCTTATTATTTTGGAGTGCCATGTCTGAGCATGGAAGGTCTGCTGGATGAGCTTTCCCAATGGACAGTGAAAGGATGTGTGGCACAACAGTTCCAGCAGCATTAGCAGTGGCAAAGCACTGGGGGTGAGTTACAGAGCCCTTGATCGTGGGACTGGTCAGGATTTATTGAGGCAGATACCAACTATTCCACTGGCTTTGCAGTAGTTATATTTGGTAGTGCTTCCCAATGTCTTCTTACCTCTGGCTATGATTTTACCAGGAAAATTATTGTGAAGCTGAAAAAGAATTATTTGAGGAAAGGGGTTCATTTAGGGTATTCAGTAAAATCTCTTATATGGGCAGGTTGTGCTTACTGCTTCATAAACTGAAGATAATTTATTTAGAAAATAACAAAAAAAATAGTTTCTGATTGGCCTGTGGCAGAAAAATGTATTATTTTTATGTGCATATCCCTAACATACAGGCATATAAAATAGCAAGCTTTTCCTTTTGCCTCTTTAATTAGCAGTAGGCCAACGATTCTCCAGCATAATATACAGAGTTAAATCTAAGACTCAAAATGTTACCGAAAAAAGCCAAACCCAAACCTCAAAAAGGTTTTCATACGAGTACATGAGTCCAAGTATAAGATACAATAAAATGCAGTAGTTACACATGCCATGAGATGATATTCTCTCTTTTTAGTAATTTTCTTCTTATTTGGTATTTTTACTCCTCAACAATTACAGATAAAATATGTCTTTTGGTATACTGTGGAGAAATTATTTGTATTGGTCAAGAGAGGTATTTTTTCCTTTTTTATTTGCAGTATGCTGAATGGCAGGTCCTATGGTTATACTGACCTAAATTTCAATGCTTAGCAACTTTTTGTTACCTCATTTTAAGCATCCATGTTGGTGTGGAGCTGGCTGGGCCATGTGTTCTGAAAACTGTCATCCACTTGGACTCTCAAAATCACCAACTCTATTTTAAGATGTAGAACATAATTGTGTTTTTTAGGGCATTTACTCTGGTTGTGTGCCTTTCGAACCTTAAGGGCCATTCCATCAGGTTACACATTTTTAGTGAGAAAAACATCACTGGTGAGGCACACAAATAAAATGTGGGGAATGATCAGATGGGGGTCTAATCTCTCAGGTTGTGCAGATTTATTACATTAAATCATCTCTGTCTCCAAGAGATTAGTGTTGACATTGCCAGGAAATATGTGTGTTAAGAAGGAATTGAGTGAAGACTGTTAGTCTTTCAGAGGAAAGCACCGACAGAAAATCTGAAAGAAAACATGGCAAGAGAGAAGCTTAGAGACAAAAGTGAAAGAAAGTTTGGAAAGATACTGAGAAGACTATACTTCAGCATATTTCTGGGTACAGGAATTAGAAAATGTGAAAATATGAGGCATGAATAGGGTTTCATTGCTCTGAATTGGGGACAGAAAATTGAATAGTGATACCATGAGTGTGAACTAATCTCTGTTGTTCCAAGATCTGAGTCAGAAATACTGTGTGCAATCACAGATACAGATTGTTAAATATGACAAAAAACATTCAATGGACAATACTGCCAGATTTCCTTCTTGTAAAATTGTCTTTATACAAATATATGTATGTGCATATATATATATTTATATATATATATGTATGCATTAATATATGTAAGCATATTTGGAAGTCTGACTAGCCTGAAAATATGTCACTATCAGGTCCTGAGCGTCTGCTTTCTTTTTGAGTTTTCCTGAGACATGACACTTTTTACTACAGTATGAGTTACAATGGCTTAGAGCAATTACCTATAAAACTTCATTTAACTACTATTTCTGTCTAATATTTGGCATTTTTTGCTTCGCAGTACTTCCTTTACAATTTTTTGATAACAAGTAAAATGTTAAAAGACTCCCTATATTGCTACCATGCCTTTCAGCAGCAGCAGCTTTCCTAGGAAGGTGTTCACTAGTTTATGAGCACTAAATAATAGTCTATTGTATCTGAATAACCATTTTTTCTATTAAAAAACCAGCTATTTTCAACACACGGTTTTCAGCAGGGTCATTTTCAAATTCAGCATTTTGGAAGGGAAATTTTTCACAGAGAACATGAAAATAAGATTTTTCTCTTGCAATTAAAGTCTCTGTAACTCTATTAATCATAATGAAATCACTCATTAAATAAGTGATGACCATGTTTTATTTTATAGAATCTTAATGTCTTTTTTATGCTTTTCTTCTTGCATTCGTAATTGCTACTTGCTGCTGAGCAGAGTTCTACACATTTTATCAGTTTTATGCTTTAGAGCAAAGTGCAGAGGTCCCTAAGAAAAATGTCCCAATCCAAATACTATCCCCCAATAAATGGGGGATAAAAACCTTTCATCCTCCTTTTTTGTGAGTTGTTGGTTTTGTTTTTTTCTCTTAACATGCTTCAAGACTCAGTCTGTCAAGTTGTTCAAGCCAAATGTAAGAATCCAGTCTTGATAAAGCTCCTGCTCTAATGTGTTGTGAGGTGAGCTATTAAAGCAGTTCTCACAGTTCTTGCTTCTGGCTTTGAACCTGAGGCTCCCAGTTCAGCAGTGCGTGGCTGTATTCCTGGAGCAAGAAGCTGGAAGCAGCCACCAAGAGTATGAAGTAATTGCTTATTATTTTAATCGTCAGTAAAAAACATCATAAAGATGAATTTTGAAGTGGAACATTCATAATAGCTCCGTTTATGCTACTGAAATGTTTTCAAGAACTCAAAAAAAGAGAGCTTTTTAGTAGTCTGAACAAAGAAAAAATATTCCCCCAAACATTCAGAAGTTATGGAATCTGTGTTTATGTTAAATTATGTAACAAAACAGAGACAATTCTGGGAAAGGGAGCTTTAGCAATCTTTCAGGCCTCCCTTACCACGTGGTACAGCCCTAAGGCAACTCCAGGCAGCAGAAAATAAATGAGAGCCCTTGTCAGAAAGAGTTTATAATCTGTGGGCCTTCACCAGAGCTTAGCAAAGGCAATCAGAACATCACTGGGAGCCCAAAAGGGTTGTTGAGAAAGAATCAGTCAGAAATTTTCTGAAATGGAACTGAATGAATGATATTTTTTTTACTCCATTTAGTTCACCAGCAGTTAAAAGAAGAAAGCACAGCAGTTTAACACAGGTTTCTGCTACTCTCTGGCTGCATAGGCTGGAGAAATTGTGAGCTATTTTTATAGCTGGTAAAATCTGTCCCATGAAGGATTATCCAAAATAGAAGTCCTCAATTTTCTCAAGGAAACTAGGTTAAAAATAGCTCCTGGTCAAATTAGAAAAACAGAGGGACATTTAAAAAAGATATTTTGGACATTAAAAAAACTATTTATCTCATAAAACAATTGAAATGGAATATTTTTACTTTTGGGGAAAATTTTGTTGCCCATTTCCCTCATGTCTAGCATGTGCAAGTCACATAATTTGTCAAACTGGCACAATAACAAAGCTTTTTTTCCACTTCCACAAAGCATCTCAGCTTCTGATGTTTGCAGTGGACAAATTTGACTTGTAAGAGTGAATTAACTGTTTTCTTGAGAAACTGAATGTTTTTCAAATTACACATCTAAAGTATATTTCCTTTTATTTCTTCCTTCTTTGTTTTTGGAATTGTTTTCTCACCATTTGGGTGTCTACCTTCTTCCTCCTATCTAGTTTTTGGTCTCAGAGAAAAAGTTTGTGACTCACACCCTGTTCCTTTTTCTGTGGCCAGTTTTTGCCTCATCTGATATATTTGCTGCCTTTACTATTTCCTGTGTTCTTGTTGTTTTGGTCTCAGCCCTTGCACATTTGTAATTTTAGCTGTCTTTGACCAACAGTCACTGTTCCTACTTGCTCTCTGATGAAGACTTCCAGCTCTCATCTTTCCTGCTTTTCTTGTGCCCTTTCTCCTCAGCATCTCTGTTGCTCCAGTCCTCAACATTTCAGCTGGGGGACCTGAAAGACAGTTGAAACAAGGTGACACTTGCCCCTCAGGATCTGTCCTACATCCTGACTTTTAGGCTTTGTTAAGAGAAATTACCTATCACTGTAAGTGCTGCCAGTGTCAGAACCAAGGTGTGTCTCCAATATTTACCAGGGCATTGTTTGTGGGAGGTGTGGGGCAGAGATGAAGAAGAGCTGTCAATTAAAGTTTGTACTTTTCTGACATCCTGATACATCCTGCTAGAGTTTAAGCCCTAAGTTCTTGGCATCACTGTCTGACATGACTCCAGAGTGGCTTCTGTGATTTGCCTGCTGAATTCTGCTGAATTTTGGACAAGTCCATGTGTCCCTTGTGGTCCAAGAATAAGCGAATATATCTTCATTGCAGCATTTGTCATGAAAAATCCCACTGAATGTTCTGTATAATCAGTATTAATGGTATTCTCTGGTGTATTTACTTATATAAATATTATATCAAGGCTCATAAGCAGATGACCTTAAACTTAAGTGCTGCTGTTGCTGTACTGCAAGAGGATTAAAGCTTTAATCTCAGGCTATTGTCTATCCTTTGTGATCTAATGAGTGTATTTTATTACTGGTCCTAATATGGCTGGAATGGTGAGTTTATGAGATCATTTTAGGTACTTAAAGACAGCACATCATTAATCATGTGCCCTCTTTTTGACTTAATTAAATATTGATGTTTTATGGCAACCTGGCAAGTGTAAGCTTTTCAACCTTGCCAAATTTTGAGAGGTTAAGGGGAAAAATAAGCTGTCATGACTATAAACAAATAGTATAGAAGGTGCAGTTTTCCAGCAAAGATGCCAATTGCACATTCAATCCAGTTTCTTACTGGGATGATGATTGGACAGATCATCTAATAATTTAAGTGTCTTCTTTCACAAAATACAGGTGGTGTATTCTCAAGAAAAATAAAAATAAAAGACTATTGCTTCACCTATTCGCCTGTGAAGGGATATTTGGCCTTTGCCAGGCCAACCTCTCTGTGCTTGGCAGAGGTACAAAAAAAATCTACGCCTGCCTTCTCAGCCCTTTGCCAAGGTTTCAGTTCTGAAAATTGATCCCAGCTACTGGACACCAAATTTAGGAGGGAAGAGTAAAACTTGCAGATGATGGGCTGTACATGGCTGGGTGGCTACCAATAGGAACACCCAGAAAAACAACACAAAAAAGCCACTGCAAGAGAGGGAATGAAATTCGAGTATCTTCTCCCTTCTCTAGTCTCCCCTTGTGCAGCCAAATATCACTCGTCAGCCCACCAGCCATACTTCTGTTATCATCATGAGGAACCTGATATTGTACCTTGAAGGTAAGTAAGACTGTCTGGAATCAATTTCAAAGGGAATATGTTTGGATATTTTGATTGCTCTACATGGAGGAATCATAGAGGCACAAATGCTTACAGATGTGCTCACAGATAGATTTGCTTTGTGTGCCAGTGCTGCCTCTGGCTCTGAGTCTGTATTATCACCTCATGTAATTGATAACCTTCCCTTGGAGCTCTCAAAGGCCAAACATTTTTGTCTGAAACAGTATTTCAGGTCTTTCCTACCTAACTAGTGACCAAAGTGACCTATAGCAATGTATGTGACTTCTAGAGAAGATATGTTTTGGCGCTAAATTTTTTGGTCCTTTTCTCCGTACAACACTCACAATATTTTCTTTCCAATGTACATATAAAACTGCTAGAGTATTTTACCATTTTGCCTCTAGCTTTAGCCAATATTCAATGAAATATGTCTTGGCCAGCACAGAGCCAACAGGAAAAAGGTCAGTTTACACATTAAAAAAAATTGGAAACTGGTCTTTGTAAGACGAACACATCAAGCACATTTCACAACATAAAAACTGCTATTGCTGGAAAATGTAAGCTTAACAGATGTGTTTATTTAGGTGATTTTCAGCTTAGTCTGTGAATACAGATTGCAAGTCCAAGAAGAATAGTACAGATAATATTTTACTTTTGTTTAGCTTACCTTGACATTTCTTATGTCTAATTACTGATGAATCAAATGCACACATAAACAATTTGAATCAAAATAAAATCCTTGATGATGCTTTTTTTTCCTGTTCATTTTGAATACAAAAATACTAAAGGTAATGCTTAAGCCCCTTAAACAACAGGCTACATCTATGGCATACAGAAACCCTTGAGCACTCCTAAACTACTCCAGCACCAGAACACAGGCACTACTTTATGTGACTCAGACCTAGGAGCCAGGTTGCTTTGCTTCACCTTCCAATGAACAATATTAGTTTATTGGTCCTGGTATTCTAGTCTTGTATAGGTACCAAAATTGCTGCTATGTGTAGCATATTTATGCTATCTTGGGGGAAAAAAACCAGCGAGCCATTCTTCTTAGACATGCTGTGATGCCTTCAGACCAAACAGACTGAAGTATTTCTGGGGTTTTTTTGTATTTATATACATATTCTGTGTTTGTCAACATACTGTATTTGACAATACATTTTTGTGTTTTATGTTTCTCAAAAAATCAATACAGGTGGATAAATTGGTGGTAAAAGGCTGCTGTGCTAGCAAAACTAAAATTTCATTTAGGAGGGCACTTTTACATTAGCCTTATTACCTCAAAATCAGCAAAATATTGACCATGACTTTGGTGGGCTTTGGGTCTGTCCCCATTTCTTGTTCTACTTATGACATAATCTGGCTTAATGCTGGCATATAGCCTAGCAGTCCTACAAAACTGCAAATTTTTTTCTAGCCTACAGGACTTCCATATTTATTCTTTAATGTTCTTGCCTTTCTGGTGTTAAATTTGCATAAACTAGATTTTATTAAAATCTTTGGGGATTTTTTCTTGTTTTGCTTGTGGTCTCTTTTTGCATAGTAGGGATCAGGACTCTAGAAAGGCTATTTCATCGCATTATTCTCTGCTGTCCAGACCACTGGCTTAATTGCTGGAGGCTTTTGTAAGCCTCTGTCCACCCATCCCATTCCCTCAGAAACTAGTGTTGTGCCAAGACAAAAAGCCATGAGAAGAAATACTACCCTGTTGGTATGTCTGTAAAATAGGATGCCTCCATCTTAATATAAGCCACTGTAGTAATTACCTGTGTCTAATATTTCAGTTGTGTATATTCTCTGGATAAGGAATTCTTGCTAATTGGCATTTCTTGGCTCTTGTGGTTAGCAGTTTTAATGATGGACTTTTAGTTAACAAGATGTGTGAAGAGATTCTGAGGAGCCTTCATCAAGAATTTCACAATATTGTTAGAGACTGTAGCCAGGGAAGCAGCTAATTTAATTTTCCTTGATCAAATATGCTAAGACAGGGGATTATTCTTAAATATAATTGTTCCCCAGGGAAACGAGGAGAGGAGAAAAAGACAGGGATGGGTTTACCTTCCCAGAAACCAGTTTAATGGTGTGCATTCCTACTCTCTGTTTTTCACTCTCTAAGTCTCCAGCTGAATTGTGTGTAGTCTGTCTTTATCATTGATTGTCGTCACAGGCACAGAGCAAGTCAACCACAGAGGAAGTGGAATAGGAACCAAACTGGGCAAAAATGAGTGTTAACACATATTGATTCCTACCTGGAAGCAAAGTAATACATATCCATCACACTCTACCCTCATTATATCAGCTTCTTTGAAGCTGGGCATTTTTTGAATTAGAGAGTATAGTAAATAAGGATAATGAAAATAAGTTTTAATTATTTGAAAGCCAAAGCTAGGTTAATAACCCTAGAGTTAAAACAAACAAACTGTGTAAGCAGTCTCTGCAGTTCAGTTTCCCATGCAGCTTTACTTCAGTGGTTTTTATATAGCCATTCCCTTTGCCCCATTCTGTTAAATTCTAGTCTGCCATGGCAGTCTCAAACTATGCTTTATGGGATTTGTGATCTGATAATGCAGGTGCTGCATGTTAAAACTTAGACCTGAGTCATATAGGCTCCAATCCAGTGTGGGTTTCTTCCTATTTCTTTCCCCAAAAGCTATGGAAAAAATTCTGGTTAGCAGCTCTCCAAGTCATCAAAGAGAAAGAAAAAAAGAAAAAAAAAAAGAAAAATAGAAAAAAAGAAAAAAAAGAAAAAAAATACGCTCAACAGCACCAAACTCTTCTTCTCAACTAGAAAATCCCTTCCAGGAAAAAAATTCTTAGAGATTTTTATGGTAAACTAGAGCTGGATAATGTGTATCATCTGAAGTAATCTGAAAATTCACCTGAAAATCGGTTTTGATGCTTGACTAAAGATCATGTACAAGTTGTACTGCAAAGCCTTTCAGTATTGGCATGTTTCAAAGCAAGTGTTAAAGCTTTTGCTGAAGGAGAGGATCAAGAAAATATTCTAGCAGAATATCTCTCTGCTAGAGAAACCTAGCAAAGCTAAAAGAAAGCTAGAGGAAAAGGTTAGGCAGAATTCCTGAGAGCTATAAAAAGTCCCCAAATAACTACAGAGACATCAAAATGTCATCAGGTTGTTAGACTTCAAATTATAAACAGGTGATTCACTGATGTGATGCAAAAGCAGTCCAAGTCCCTGAATTTCAGACCAGGAGTCTCTTCATTATTTACTGCTAATTATGCTGAACTGTGAACTAGATTTCAGTTAAGCTTGTCCTGAACTCTGTCTGCTCTGAAACTTCTAAGGTCATTAATCAGACACTCCACAAGCACAAAATTATCAGAATTATAAGTTGCTTTTGGCTTTTCTTTTGCTTTTTGACTCTTTTCCCTGCACATCTGTAGATGTGTGGCTCCCTTCCAGCTCAGCTGCTGTGCTGACTAGAGCTGAAGGTGGAAATACTCCCTCTGGAGAGCAGCACACAGGGAGCTGCCCACACCCTGAGGTGCAGCAGCCCTTCTTGAAGATGTTGGGAAACGAGTTGCTTGTGAGGAGGACCCCCTGCTTGGGTCATCTAGGGGATGGGATGTGACACCTCTTGATGAAAAAACAAAAATATCATTTGCACTTGACTTGTATCATCAGAAGCCCCTTTTTGTGCATGGCCTACAAGAGCAGATGTAGCTAAACTACAACTTTTGAAACTTGTGTTGTATTTGAGCTGTTCCTGGGCAGTTCCTCATGGGAATTGCCTTGTGTTTCTGGAAGCAGGGCTGTGGGGAGGAAGGAAGCCTAAGGCATGTGAAACACAGATCCCTAACTGTGCTGGGACACAGACATTTGCTCAGTGAGCTGCCCAGGACACCTGGAGAACCACTAGCACTTCTTGCCAATTAATTTCCCCCTAAGTTCCCCCTTTCTGAGCTTTTTGAGATATGCAGAATGTCTCTGGGGCCTTTCAGCCTTGTGAATATTTTTGCTATGAGTTGCAGCCCTGTGACAGCAGACCATCCTGGTGTTGGAGTTCTCCTATGCAGGTGCTTCCCAACTGTGGCCAAATGGGAGATCTGCTGCTGTTCTGTACAGAACTTAGGTCTAGTCTCACTGACTGAAATAGTTTTTGAAAAGACTGAAGGATTGTTTTCTCCTACCAAAGCTGTCAGACGTGCCGCTGTGTGTTGACGATTCTGAAGTGGTCAGAATTACAGAAGTCACTTGCAAGTGTGGCTGAGGATTTATGAACTCTAGATTTGTAGCTGAGACAACTTCCCTGAATCACAGGAAATTTTCAAGGAGAGTTGAAACAAATTCTTCCACCTTCTTTTGTTTTCCTTCTACCTTATTAATCTGACAGCTGACACTGCCAAAGGAGGCAGAATTAGATTGGCAAGACCCCTCTGGAGACTGCTTTTTCCATTCCCTACTTTCACATGTGCAGAGGCAGCACCTTGAGGCCAAAGAAAAGCAAGTTCCAGTCCCGTGTTTCTCAGGGTATGGATCTGAAACATTTCTGTGAGTGACTGGGTAATAAAGTAACAGTGCAACTATCTTAAGAATCAAGGAGATCATGTGTAAAGAAGGAAGAGAATGCAGCTATATGGTAAATAATAGTGGTTTGCAGTAGAACACTATGTAATATTGGAAGGAGCTATTGCAAGGAAGGTGTGACTGACATGGAGGTATCTGAGCCCTAGAATATAGTGTATGATAGTCTAAATGATGTTTTCCTGGTTAAGTTGTGGAGTTGGATGGCCAGTCCTGTCGGCTGAACTGTGGCAGGGTCTTTGCCTGATGTTGGAAAACCCATCTAGGTCAATACTTCAATTCTGTCAGTTTTTTTGAGTGCCTGTTCAGATAGTCACAAAGACTGTTCCTTTCCTCGCTGGGGGACAACCCATACAGTTCTTTCTGACATACTGCAATCTCTAGCTTCTTGATGCCTCTTAAATATCTGTATTGGGAAGTTTATAACTGGTGATTGTAACTGAGAAGTCCTTGAAGGAAACAATGGTTCTTGTCTTTCAAAGTGAGATACAGCCTGTTTTATATAATCATCATGAGGATTAATTCAATCATCTTTTACCTGCTTTGGAAATCTCAGAAGGATTACTAATAATTCATCATTTTTGAAACTCTGAGATACATTTTAACATGGTGTTTGACAGGTTTGCATAATGTGTGATTAATCAATTAGAAATTTTGTACATATGCATGACATTACATGAATATTTCTCTGATCTTTCTCCAATACACTTGTAGACACAGGGTTCTTGTACAGTAGTTAAAGAAAAAAAAAAAGAAAATCTCTTTGTTCAGCACCCACTTAGGAAAAGTTTCAAAAAGAAACAGCTTTACGTTCACTAATGAAAGAAAAAAACAGAAAATCCATCTGTCTATCAGGAAATCTGATATGTGCTACACTTACTAAATCCCCTTTTCAGTGAAATGGATTAAGACACCTTATAGAAAAATGTAAGTGAAAAAATAGGATAATAAACTGCATGCTTTAAATAGAAGATAGGATTATACTTGCTGCTCTGGAAAAAAAATATGTTCATTGTACTGTGGGAGAAAAAGGAGTTCATACATGCTTCAAACCTTTATTCTGGACCTGAGCTGTCTGCCAGTTTAATGTTTTTACTCATTAGTCATAATCTACAAGTAAGATCCTAGATGAAAATAGATCCAAAACCTAGAAGTACTCAAAAGGGTTCTGGATCTAAGATATCCAATGAACTAAAATCTGTACACTAGATCTGGTAAACAAAACTCCCTTTCTACTGTGAATATTCTTTACCCATCTCAGTTTAGCATGGATGGAAATGCAAAAGCAAACCATTCATCTGATACTAATTCTTGTAGAATATCTCAAGATGGATGACCAAAGACTGGCTAATGGAAAAGGGAATGTGATTTGTTGACAAACACTTCAGTTAACACATATAAAGTGTGTGCTTACACACACCAGTTTAGTGGCCTCAGTGGTCCATTTGATGGAGGAAAGGCAAGAGTGGGAAAATTAATCATACTGGTGCCTGCCTGCCTACCTGACCATTCTGGCGTATTGCAGAACTTCATCTACAGCAATTTTTGGCAAGGGATTCTGATTTTCAGTGAAATCCTCTATTTTGCAACATTCTCTCCCCCCTATCTTTTTATTTTTTTGGCATGTAACACACTTGGAGGTTAGAAGGGCAGATAAAAATATTCATTAGTTACCTAAAAATGGTTACAGCCTCCGACAAGGAAGAAATCAAGTCACTAAAATCCTTTCCAGAGCCAACTGTGAAAGGCTGCACTTGGTGCCAAATGTGAGGCTGGTCAGACCTATGTTTAGAAACCCATGATAAGTTCTAAACACAGTTTGATGAAAACCTGATGCAAGCCTGTCCTTTCCCTGTCATCCATTGACATTAAACTGTGAAGTTGCCTGTGATGTCAGTTCTGAATTATTCCCTCTTGATTGCTGACTCAAAGGCTAGATACTAATGGAGAACCAAGATTTTTAAGGTTCATCAGAGAAGGCATTATAAATCTGAAAAATATGCATAACTCTGGCTGGAGTATGCTCAAATGGCTTTTCTGTACTCTGTTAACTATTCTTTAGCAATAATTTTGCAAGAGGTTTTTTTTCCAAAGACTGATTTCTTTTTGGTTTTGTCTTAATGCTCTGTCCATGGAGAGGGAACATTGGCATAAACACAGAAATTCTTTGCCTGAGTTTAAGAGAAATTTCATGTGGGAAAGACACTGGCCACTCTTCACTAATAAGAAAACTTCAAGACAATGCTAAAACTCCTTTAGGGAACTTTGGAATATTTGAAATATTCATAAAAATAATTCAACTGAAGTTATGAGATTTTGCTCTTGAATTGCCTCAGATGAAAACCATAAAAGTCACTGCAAAATAACCCTCTGGTCCTGTGAGACACATGCTCTTAGCTTTGACTCAGTGGTTACTGCTTGACTAAAGTTTTAGCAACAGTGGGGTCTTGTCCAGAACCAGGCTGGCAGTCCAGCCTTGTCTTCTTCAGACAGCTGTGGGAAGGGTGCCTGGGCCTCAGTCTTGTCCCCAGGATAGCTCTCTTATTTGAGAACCTGCTGCTGTTAAAACCTCTACTCTCCCTTGCTACCCAGGCTTTTTCTTACCCTGTTGTCTTCCCTTTTCAAGAGAAAAGAGACTTATCTGTCCCTATTCTTTCCTGTCCTTGCTGTTTCTTCCAACTAATAAACAAAACAAATCTGTCTTACAGTGACTATTCCAATAAGCAGGTCAGCATTCAGCATTTGTAATTATTACAGGGCATCTCCAAATATGTTCGTGTTCAACCCATGCTTTTCAGTTTTGGCATGCTTTCTTAATGCTGGAAGGAATATACTTTCCAAGGAATTTAGTGCCGTTAAAATAGTATTGTTTCCATTAAAAAATAAACTTTTGTGCTTTTTTTCCTTTCCTTTGTTACTAGAAGAGGTAGTACTCTGTGGATTTTGAATACCAGCGTGATGTAATTTTGGAGGAAAGGTACCTCTTTAAAACTTCTGAGTGTCTCATACACTGTGGTAGGGTGGTGATGTAGGAGAAAAACATTGGACTAAAACCCAGAATGAGGATAAGCCTTTGGAGGAGTGTGCAGCATTGAATAAGTGGGATGATGAGAAGAAACAGAGAGAGATACAAGGAAAAATGCCAACTAAGAAATCAAATGCTGATGAAATATGAGAATGAAACCAAATTTAGGGAATTATTACATTATGAGAAAACAGAACAGCAAAATACTCAAATTCTTGTAAAAACAGTAATCCAATTATGCACAAAAAGTGTGGAGAAGAAAAACAGAGATGGAACAGAAGTTGTCAGACAGACTTTGGAGAGTAACAGGAGCAGGACAAGACTGGAGTGAAGTAGTGAGGAGTTAAAAGTTAAAAGAAATGCACGCAATCAGCATAGAATTCAACTGTGTCTCTGGTATTTATGGGAAAGCACTCATAAAGATCATGGAATATGTAGTATCCCATAGGGTTCTTATTGTATTTCTTGGTACTTTCACTGGTATAGTATATCTACTTGACAGTAAAATGGTTTCAAAGTGAAGGGAATTGAATGATCCTTTACTGATTTTCTGCATGGTGAGAAAGAGTGGCCAAAGGTGGAACTTTTCCATCCTACTTTCTCTCCAGACTCTGCATGCAAGCAAGTTTCAAACCTCCCCAGCTGATGTTGGTAGAAGGAAACAAAACTTGACAAGCTTTTTTATAAATGCTAAATTATCCTTGTTTTCCTCATTATATGGCTAATCCAGTCTGAAAACTTATTTTACATCTTGAACATTTCATAAACTAAATTTCCAGTCCATCTCCTGATGGAAGTAAAATCAAGCTACAGTCTTTTGGGGTCGTCTCTTTTTAAGGGTGATTTCTTGACATTAGTGTGTGGTAGAGAAGCCTGCATTATCATAGTCACCCATCCAGCATGAATTTCAGTCCTTTGCATGGTGAAACACTCTTTTGGCAACAGTGCCCAAGCATGGGGGCAGAACCCCATGGCCAGGCTGCACAGGCTTTCTCAGGGTCTGTGAGAGCAGGAGACGAGCATGGGCTCCGGAGTTTTTCCATGTCTGAGCCCGTTGCCTCACAGGCCAGCTGCCCCACTCCAGGTCCATTCCGATGGGTGAGTGAATGAGCAGGGAGTTCTTATGAGCAGGCAGCCTGAGTCTGAGCCCTGCTCTGGTTTGATGCCAAGAGGTATTGAAATTTGTTCTTCACCCTGTTCACATTTATTGAATGAAGTCTTTTGCGCTTCGTAAGATTGAAGCAGGCAATACTGTGTTAAAACTGTTGTTGAATGGGGTAGGAGGACCAAGTCCTCTGCTGGTGGAAATCCATCCAAACCAAAAATTGCATCAAGCTCAGGCTTTCAGTCTGTTCCACTCAGCTGCTGCAGAGGTGGCCTTGGAGAGTGAGCATGAGAGAGGAGACAAAAAACCCAACAAGGTTCTCAACTTCTGGCAAAACTTGCTCTGTCTTAAGGGCTAAGTGTAGAGCTTAATGAAGCCAACAGAAATCTCAGTAAGCATTAATTAGCTCTGGATCAGAAAATTACCCGTGTGTTCATTTACAGACCCAAGAAAAATCCAAAATAATGATGTAGTGATGGGCAAACCTTGCCTCTTCCCCTTCTACTGCTTCAGGGCAGGCTGCCTTTAGCAGCTACTTTATTTGGTGCTCAAAAAGTTTAATAATAGTACACATATTGGGCCAGAAATTAATGATTATTTCCATCATAACTGCCATACAACACTTATAAAGGCTCCAGCTTTAATAGCTACTCTTTGGTGTGGCAATGTGGTGGATTTTCAATAAGATATACACAGAGTATTTTATGAGAAGACTGACACATCATACCACCATTGTGTTTGAACCAGAAATATAATATCTTCTCTGAGATTTTTCAGGACTCTGTTGCTGGATCTTTGAACTATATTATGTCCAAACTTTGTGTAAACAAATTCATTTTACTCCAATTCAACCTGGCATTATAAGTGTCTTGAGGGAGGGAAATAGGATAGTATTATAGCACAATGATTTCCAGATATATTTTTAGTCTATTTTCCTCACAGCAGTGTAACTTGGTGTAGTGGTGTGCGCGTGTCTGGAACTTTATTGTTCCCAGCTATAAATGAAAGATACTATTTCAAAAAGTCATAATTTACACTGAATGTCTGAAATCCATGTTAACTCCATTAGCAGTGAGGAGATAAATGTGCCATTTCAAATCTTAATGGTTGTATTTCATAGGATTCTGAATTGTACACTTACAGTCAGAGTATTAGCAACTTTTGTCATCATCAGAATGAGAAAAGTAATTTTCTTTTTGCTTTTGTGTTTTAATTTTACTGATTAGGAAAAAGTATGAAGAAATTGCACTGAATCATGAAATGAGGTTTAAATATTTTAAGAATTGAAAATATTTACAGTGTGTAAACAAGGAATCATACAGAATTCCAAACTGCATGGTGTGATAATTGCTCATAAACTGGGAGAGCAATTACAAAGGCACACATTGTCGGAGCAAGCCACAGGCTCTCCTGACATTCTGAGGTGACTTCAGAAGAATAATGCTGCTGAATCCATGTGCACTTTACCCATGCCGATGGCTCAAATGCAGCAAGCTTGTGCATTCAGGACCTAAATGGACCTTCCTAAAATGGAGCAGACTGAAGATGTGGAAAAATGTTTCCACGCTCAAGTCGAGTTGCAGATTTTAATATCAGAGGCTAAAATTTCTAACTTTCTTGCCAAGAATGTATTTTAAAACTGCAAAATGTGAACTGAAAATCAATGCCAGATTACGGGCAGCTGGACTATTTTCAATGAAGAGCAGTGCTTAAGCCATCGTTTACACCATAAACAAACCATGGTGGAAAATGTGTGCAGCCTTTCCATTTAGTCAAAAGAGGAATCTAAAACTTTCCCTTGCAATTGGCTTATTAGCTTGTAGCCAGATCATCTTGGGGGCTTTTGCACAGAAAGGGACCTTTGGCACACATATCAGCCTCTGCCCAAGCAAAAGAAAAGAAAGATAGGAAAAAGTGCTTCCATGATATATTTTATACAATTGTTTCAGGTTTCTTAGCCATGTTTCTGCTGTGTTTGTTCATTAAAGATCTGATTTGAGAGGTATTGGATTAAGTGGATTTTCTAGTCACCTCCAGAGCTGATGGATCACAACCTGGCCACCTATTGTGCATAGCACTGCTAACAACAGAAGTAGAAGGAAAATCAAAGGTGCAGTGCTATGGCAGCTTACATTACGATTACGGGATAACCAAAAAAAGGAATACATAGTCTTCACAGCTTTACTGAAAACTACCAAAGCTGCTGTTTTAATTACAATCTGGGCACGATTCATGGTGTTTTGAATTACGCTTTTTTACAACTTGTTTCATGCTGGCAGGGCTAAGTCTCACATTAGACTACCTCACAGTTCTTCTGCCAATAAACTAAACTCTGTATGTATTTGAAAATGTTTTGTGTTTGGGGTATCTGGCAAAGAGGACTGAGTGACCAGTTTGCTTCATCACAGATATATTGGAGTTTTAAGAACACAGTGAAGGGTAGGCAGCAGATTTTCGTTTCCTGTTGTTGTGGCACTTTACTGCACAGCTGTTTTGAACATCTTGGCACAACTGATAAGGCAGAAATGTTTCCATTTTTGATGTGCTGAAGTTAGTGTGTTTTTGATAAAGACTAGTGGAGGAATTTTCATTCACTGAAATCCAGTACTTGTTTACCTTCCCTGGTAGAAGTAAAAAGTTTTCTTTGATATTGAATGCCTGGCTGCATCAGGGTTTGAGAGTCCTCTGCTGAATTATACCTGTATGCCTTACTGCTACAGGTGATATAAAGGAGAAATCATAATTTCCCTGGGGAGATTCCAGCTGTCACTAGTAGCTGGCATAAACAATCTCATGAAGAAAAACTGGTCTTCTCTTGTAGGAGTGGTTAAGGCAGAGAGATGAAGAAAGGAGTAGTACAGTACAGTACTGCGCTGCACCATGAGGACCATCTCTTTGGAAGATCAGCAATATCTGATACATGTTAAAACAGTCTTTTAAGCTTTATCACACTGGACATGAGGCTTAAAATTCCAAATTTTGGTTTTTTTTGTATTTGTCTTTTTGACTGTTTAATGGATTTTTGTTCAGTTTGCTGAACTTTATTTTCAGTGAGGAGGGGAGGACTAGCTTTTATTCTCTTGCTGTAGTTGACAGAACTGTATGGCAATGTCCTTTAATTTCCTTAGTGTGTGGAGGGAGTGGAACCACTAAAAAAAGACTGTGCAGTTTTTTCTGTAGTGTGTGGTTCTAGTGATTCTCTCTGATGCTGATCTTTGGAGGTTGGCTGGAGGTCATCATTTGGAGACTGAACCACCAATGAGCAAAATGTTATTGCAAATAAAGTTTGGACTAGAGAGGTTGAACCTTTAAGAGTTTCTTCAGAGTTCAAGGGAAAGAATTATGACTGATCAGGGGTCACTGTGACTCTATGGTCAATACAGCTATTATATAATCACCAGTAAGAAAAATGGCTGGAATACAACATTGAAGGAACATTATCTGCATTGAGATCTGCATCCAGGCCATGTTCAGAGACTAAGGCTTCTGCATTATCTTCTTGTAGTCTTCACCCTGTCCTACATTACTGAGACTTTCATGTAAGAGTAGTCTTGGTCCCTCTGAAAACTTGACTCACTTTCTCCATATCTCCTCAGCGCCTGTTAGGCGTAGGTGAGAATGGCAGTGAAAGAGTAGACTGCACCCTTGCAGAGCCCTGAGGGCTGTGGTATTGACATGTTTTTATCAGCAACCTGATCTCATAAAGAGTTCCTGAAAGTCTCTGCATTGTGGGAAGAATTAAGTTCTGCAGCAAAGAGATGCGTGTTCTGTCTAAGTCTAGAAGAAAAGGAAGAAAACCACATCTGAGATGCTCCACTGCGTAGCATGTTTCCCCTCATGCTTTCAAATCAACAGCTGACATGAAAATGCAAGCATACTGGAAACACATTTTCACGTCAGCTCCAGAATTCAGCTTTATTTAGACTTATAAAAGGTTTATTTGACCCTCAACTTTTTGCAGAATGAAATACTTACATTGGAAAAGTGCTACCTTTGTTAAGCATTTTAACTGTAAATTGGCACGTAATGAGTCAGGTCTTTACACCGAATACTTTCTAGAGCTAAGTTTACTAGAGCTGCATCATGACAGCCTCCCAAGGATTACTGAGATGGGAAGAAGGGAGCTTCAGGGGCCTCTGATATCAGTCACTAATGGTCTGTCCCTGGCCAAACAGGGCGAGAAAAAATTCTTAAACAGAAACACATCTCCTGCTATTCTGGCAGAAATCAGAATGAATGGATTGGAAATGTCACCAAGGGCTGCCTTGTCATTAGTTTATGTCACCTATTACCACTGCATCTTTCTGAGCTCCCTGAAACATCGGTTCATTGTATCCTCTATAGCTCCTGTTATCATTGTATTTGATACAGATGCACAATGAAAGGAATCAAAGGAAAGATTTTGTGCGTGGACAAAGTTTATTGTGCAATTCACAGATAAATATATTCCTTGAAATTTTGCAGGAACTGTTATGTAAGGTATGTAAGATAAGTAAAATTCTATTTTAGGAGTTATTTTTGCTGCTTAGGGAGAGCTGCTTAGGATCCTGAATTGGAAAAATGATAATTCCAAAGAGGAGGAGGAAGATGTGTCATGAAAACACAAATCAGAAAAAATCACATGTTAAATATATTTGTACACGTATTGATTAAGACAGAATTTGTGTTTTGCCTTATTAGGCTATAACTACCTCTTTTGAGTCATTTTCTCAATATGCCAGAATGGTTCACAGACATTGCCAAAGGTGTCTACTATTCTACTTGTGACTGTCATTTTAATGTAGCTCTTTGCCCACATAATGTAAATTTGCATATAAGTCCATACACATGCACTTATATGTCTTCTATGTCTTTTAAATGTCAATGTTAGAAATGCACACAACAGCATGATGTCTAGCTGGCAGTTTGTGCCACTCAAAAAAAAGCATTTCTTCATGGAAAACATCAACAAATATATATATATGTTGAAAGTGACACTTAAAATAAATGGCAGAGTTGATTCTTCAAAATCGATTTAAAAAATCCCTCAAAACGCTTTGACAAAATGCAGCTGCTCTTTGGAATTTGTAGCACTATATTGAAGTATTTGAATGTGAGTCTGGGTGGCATCACAAACATTTGTTTTCCATTGATATAATGCTTTAAATGCAAAATCCTTTGAAAAACCCTCCTATACCAAGGGTCTAAAAGAATCCTTGAAAGATCGAAGTGTCAAGCTAGAATCAAAACAAATTTGAAAAAGCAGATCACTGAAAGTAGAAAAAAGGAGCATTACCATTGCAAGGCAGTTCAGCTATAGTCATGTTTGTCTGTGCATTTGCAAATCTGGTTTACACTGCACGTGCTAATCCCGTGTAGGGCATGGTCTCCCAGTAAACTGACAGTGGAGTGTCAGAGTATTGATACACTGGGCAGTCATCTTTTTAATGTCATCTGACATTACTGCAGTGTTCCCCGTGCCCACTTCAGTGGAACAATCAGCCTTTGCACTGGTCCCATCCTCTCAGCACACCAGAGGCTACTGCCCTGCTCATGACTGCCTGGTCAGTCTGTCACTCTCCAGAGCTCCAAGGAAAGTGCAGCACTGACTGCACGTAACACCTGAAGTGCAGCACCATGTTTCTTTCCATTCTCTAGCACAGCACCTTCCCTGATTATTTTCTTTCCTTCAAAGAAAACTAGCTTCCAATTATTTCACAATTTGGACATTTCTTGGGCCACGCCGAGAAAAAGGAAAACTTGCCAGCAAAATTTGTGATTCATCTCTCTTTCCATCATCAGCTTCTGAACCTGCTTTTTGTTTGACTGGAAGCTCTCTGGATTAAGCAGATGTGGTTTAGCAGTGCCTTGTACTAACAACTCAGAGCCAGTAACTGACTACATCTTCTACCTTTGCTCCATCTTACTAAAGAGCTGATTATTATCGTGCCACTGGTCTCTTGGGAACCACACTCCTTGTGTTCAGCTTCCAAGAGTGTGTGAAAGAAGATGAGGGGAGGCGAGAACAGCAAATAAGAGGATAAAAAGCACCTGGCACTAACAGCTGAAGGTGCTGCTATTCTAAAGAGAAAAGCACAAAAGGCAGCAATGCCCATTAGTGCTTACAAAATAACACTTTCTACTGTAGTTGAATTAGCTAGTCATCTGAATAAAACCACTGCAGATTGCCAGTTTATATCTTACAATACTAAAGTGGGAAAGAGTAACATTACATAACTGAGGAGTTCCTGTTCCCTAGCTTCCTATTTCTGTATTTGGTATTAAACTTGCAGTATTACATTTCTAAATCAAATAGCTATAAAATCTCATCCGAATAACAGCCTAGTAAATGTTTTATAATGTTACCTAGTAACTAGCAACTGGTATATCAAACCTTGACATTTCTTGATTGATTGATTGAGAAAATAATTCAGCATTGAGTGATAACTAATGCAAATCCACTTTTGGGCTTGGTAAAATGCAGCTATGATTAGTAACAAGATTGGTTAAAAAACCCTGTGAACCAGAGCCAGTGCTGACTGTTCCCTGTTAGCCCTGCTAACACAGGAATAACTCTGAACAGGAGGAACCCTCTTACCCAGCTCCTGTAGCCAAAGCCATTTTCCCACTCCCGAAGACCAAAATGTTGCTATCATACAGGAAGCTGCCCCTTTGTATTGCATGCCTTTGACTCGTTGGACTACAGATTTGATGTCGTTTGCTATTTGCTGAAGCTGTGCCCTGCTTCAGGGATAGCCATCAGAGAGAATTCTGCCCTCTGTAGAGCAGAACTGTGTAGGCTGGCACTTGCTTTGGCATGCCCCTGAAAATGAGGAGCAGACTTGATTCTTGCTGTGCAAACATGTCAGTGACAGCATAAAATCTGAGTAAAATATTTATCTGCTAGGTTCAGTATATGCTTGTCAGCATGAATTAAAAAAAGAAAAAGAACTTGTAGAAACATATCTGAAATGAGGAGACATTTTGCCTGCTCCTCATTCACCTGGACTATGTTGTCCTTTCATATCTGTCACTAGATTAAAAAATATTTCATCTCATGTTTATCATCAAACTTTGGGATGAATCCCATCCCTTCTCTTTTGTCATTGTGAGTAGATCATTAATAATTATACTTACCAGAATGAATATATTTGAGTATTTTATTTCTTTGAATGGTGCAGTAGACACAGCAAGCACCCACGTTGGGTTGTTTAGCAGTCCAGATCTTAATGGCTAATGAAACTTTGACTTTGAGAAGTCAGACATGGTAGGTCTAAATAAATAGTTGCAAAGAAAGTACTCAGAACTTCAAGGATTTTATTAGGCAGAAGGGGAGTGTCCACACTCTGCTTAGTTTTCAGCTCAGCTGGAGAGTATTTCTGAAGGGTTTACACACCCTCCAAACATAGAAATTCACAGAGCCTCAAAACAAGAAAAGACTCGGGGACTCTAATCCAACTGTGCATGTGCTGAGGCATCTCTCTTCAGACACAGCTGCCTCACAGGGCTTCAGAGTGCAGCAAGTCAAAATGGAAAGAGGGAGCAAGAAGGGAGATTTGGATAGGGGTAGTTTTTGCGTTGGAGAAGTTAATTTGGTCTACTTTCGGTGGCATTGTCCTCAATCTGTTTTCATCCACGTATTCCTTTATAGTTTTCCCCCCCCTTATTTAAGACAGAAGGTTATGGAAAGCATAAATTTAGCATGTTACTTTTCTTCCAAGTAATCTGTGTATTCAAATGTTTTTGAGCCTTTATTAAAACGTTAACAAAAAGCAAAACTCTAGTAATTCCATTACATTGTTGTTATCATTATCCCCACTGTAACAGATCAATCAAAGCATACTGAAGCACAGTCATTTTATTCTAGCCGTATGTTAGCACTCTCTCAATTCATGTAGCATTTCATAGACGCAGTTGCCTCCTGCTACCCCGCCGGACCATTCTCCCCTCTCGCTCTCGGGATGTCCGGCTGTGCTCCTCCCGTTATCTCCGCCTTCACTCGGGCTCTCCGCAGGGCTGCGGGGACGTGACGAGCACAGCGCCGAGTGCTCCGCCAGACCCTCCCGAGGATGCCTCGCACCGCCCAGTCTGCACCGGCGGTGTGTGAGCTTTGGGGTGATCCTGCCTCGCTGTGAGCAAGCACTGCTTTGGTGTTGATCTGCCTGAGAGTCTCCGGTGTAAGCCCCTGGTGCACGCATCTCCCAGGGCAGGCTCCCGCGTGGACCAAACCTGGACACTCCGACATGAGCAGAGCAAACACTGATTCTGGGAAGGGGTGCTTTTTGCCCTGGATCTCTTCAGAGGTCAAAGAGGAGCACATATATTGTATTTCCCAGGAGCAGACTGATGATGCCAAGGGCTGCCCAACCTGCTGCTGCTGCAGCTTGTGAATTTTGCTTTTGATACTCTCTTGCCACCATTTAGATCCACTAAAGTCGTGCAGGTGGCAATCTGAGGAATGATATGCTGTGTTAGAGACTTCAAAAGTACTAGACAGCTGATGTCATATAGGCATCTGAACCTTCTTTATCATTCTTCAGGCTGAAAAGCCAGCTGGGCTACTTTGAGCATATAGGCTTTGGATAAAAATCTAAAAGCAGGAGAGACAAGTATCAAAGCTTGGAAACTCTTAAAGTGTCTTTCTATTAACACTATAGTAACTCTCTTTCCTTGTCAGAAATCAGTTTTACAGGTATTTTTACCATGTTCATGCAGCCTTCTTTCCAACTTTAAAGAGGGAAGACTGAATTAGGGGAAAAAAGAGCTGAAGCAGCCATAGTTAAGCAACTGTAGCTTCTTCAGGACTGTCTCTTTTCTTTGCTGCTGTCACACACAGTTAATGTTTGTAAGTAAAATTAGGTCAGTATTTGTTACACTGTTTTGGAGTGAGGTGTCTGGTAACTAGAAATATCCATTTGAAATAACAAAACAAGTGAAGGTATTACAGTTATAGCACAAGTCTGGCAGACAGACCAAAGTACTTACAGATTGTAGCCCAAATGTTCTCAGCTTTTAAATATGTATATTAATTTTGAGTACACCTTTGAAATGACATAGAATAGATTATCAGTGCTACTCGCTAACCCAAACAACCTTTGTCAGTAATGTTAAAAATCATGTTGTGTGTTAATTTGGCTCAAAAATTCATGTGACACCTTTAAAATCCCTTTTGCTATTTTGCCATTTAAAAAGACACTTATAGACCATAGAGTGTTGGGAGAGTGAAATCATTAGCATTGTAATGTCTTGACACCTCATACCTATGGAAAAAGGAGAGGAAAAAAAGTCAGCTCTGCTCAGTTCCTGTTCTGTTAGCTTATAAGATCCAGATAAACCAATAATAGTCCAGTCCAAACCAATAATAAGCAGTAACAAAAGTTACATTTTTTTATTTCAAAATGAAACAAATCATAAGTTGGAGTTTTCAATGAAATTAAGAAGAGAGCTATTTTTGAAAACCACTCAGGTTTGCATTTATTAGTACAGCATGTAGCAGATAAATGGAACCCTTTCGCTTGGAATTCACTCAGGGACCCAAGCTCTTATTTTACGCTTTTTTTTTTTTCTATAGAAAAATCAGATACACAAAAGTATACAATAGTATAAAATTAAGTTATGGAAATTCACAGTAAATGCCTTTCCTGAAATAACATTCTGGGATTTTGTTTGTATTGGAAACTCTGAAAAATTAAAAGACAAAGACTCCACAGCTTCTTTATCTGTCAATTTCCCCTTTCCAACCAATAAACACAAAAGACAAAAACACAGAGAGAAAATGATGTCATAGAATCAAGAAAAAAGAAACTAAAACCTGTTTTTCACTCTGCTTTGAGCCAGCTTAGCTCAATTTACCAGCTTGGAATACTTTAGAGGAGGTAAAAAGCATGACCTCCTTGCTTTGAATAGGCTGTGCAACAACGATTTTACAATTTAGCCTTCTTCTCTTAACATATTCAATCTGGTATTTCCTTTCTATCCATTATGATGTTGTATATTAGGGAGTAATGAGAAAGACACAGACCTCAGAGTCTGGCTTTCTGTTTTGATTTGAGTTAATTCCACAAGGCTTTGTTTTCTCTCCGTGGCTTTTCCTGCCTCCTTGGCTGGCTCTGCACCGCGTTCGAAACACAGACCACGCTTCATTTAGCAGCGACCTTGATCTGCAGTTGTCAGAGCGGGCACACTCTGCCTGGTGTCTGATGGGTCCCTGTTTTGTTGCTTTTACTGTTGTCTAAATATTATGACAGAGGAAATCTTCCTACAGTTGTGGATGCCAACAGCCAAGCTTAAAGTTTTCAGCAGGTATAAATATGGGAGCACGCTTTTGGCTTAGCCTGGCTGCATGGCCAAGCATCTTGAGGCCGCTGGCTGGCAATCAGAGAGGCTGCAGAGAGCTGGTGAGTAGCCAGGGGGGAACTGGCTCTATACAGCACTGCCAGTTCTTGTAGGCTAGTCCAGAGCCACTGAAGCATACCTGTAATCTGGGACAGGTACCTGGAAAATATAACATGACAGTGGCTATGAGAGATGGAAAAGAAAAGATAGGAGGAAGGAAGTGGGGTCAATACACATCTTTCAGGATCAGACAGATTGCTTCACTGGCTGATTTCTCAACAAAAATGGCTGGATAGCAATTCTTACCGAAGATGGATACTAGTTTTAATACTAATCCTAAAGTTAGGCTGCAGATACCAGGCAGCCTTTCCTTATAACTTTGTCTCCTGCAGAGGCCAGGGCTATAGCACAACGGGGAGGGGACAGGCCTTTCTGCAGTTAAATGCATACAAATGCTATTGAGAGGGGTGACAATGTTCCACCTTCCTCATGCTGATGAGCAGACAGCAATAAGCTGGAACCACGAGTTGGAATCTGAATTCTCCACACAGAAGGCAAGGTTTCCCAAAGGCTGGTGTTTCTCACACTGATCATTTGGACTTCCTGTTATTCACAATAGCCATCAACTCAATAAGACATTGGCATGGATGTTCTAAAGGCCACATTGCAGCCTGCAGTTGCACAGACAACTTCTCTTTCCCTTTACCAGTAAATGACATACAGGCTGCTATGCCATAAACCTGGCAATTAACATCTCATCCCAGGGAAAGCTCTATCACTGGTGGAGGATACACCAATCTTCACAGCTTACCCTGCTAGCCTGACTTCCAGGCTAAAGATGGTGACACCACCTTCCATTGTGTTGTATGTTTCCCGTTCCTCTGGTATTCAATTTCAGCTTTATTCCTACTTCAGAGCTGATAGGTGAAATTCCACTCCTCATATCCAATCCAAAAATTTTCTGGGAGCTCTCTATCCCAGCTGAGTCTCATGGTAAATTTGCAGACTCCAGACTCTGGCTGCCCGGGCTTCACATAGATGTTATAAATAAACGAGGCCATTTGAACTCTAAAAATCTTTTGTGGCTAGAATAAATGTTGGGGAAGAGGAGGAGAGAAGGAAATAATGGCTTTCTTTCATGCAGCAGGCTTCTGAATTGCTTACCAAAAACTGACTGCAGAACCAACATTCCATTTGTATTTTTTTATATTTCTGATTTATAAGCAGCACTTGCCTGAGGCTGTTATGGTATACAACCTGATAGATATAATGTATTTTTAAAAAAGGAAAGAAATCCTGAATGAGAAAACAGGGGATTAGGAGGTAATTTACCAAGGTCAATCAGAAGGAAAGAGCTCCTGTTACTATCTGAGGAACAAAGCCTTGTCTACAGTTAAAGGGCTGCTGATTCCTCCTACAAGGGTCCCATAGGTGGGTGAGTGGCTGAAATTTCCAGAACTAGTTGCACATTTTGCTATCTACTCTGAATTTACTGTTGTTGCTGAAGAACTGACCTCCCTACTGGGGTTTTGTACACTTTGTTGAGGTTTGAACACTTCGTTTCTCTTAAGAATGAAAAAATAGTAAATAGAAAAAGAAAAATACCTGTGCATTTAGATCATATTTAGCAGCCAGCAAGACATGTAAAGACCTATTTACATACATGTAACAATCAAAGAGTCAACATCCACATTGCCCTACCTTCAAATTACTTGATTTTATTATATGTAATCATGCCAAATAACATATGCTTCTCTTACATTTCCTCCCCTCAAGACAGTTCAAAAAAGGCTCTTTTTGTGTGGGCCATAGTCACCGCTAGGAAATATTTTTCACAAAAACCATTTTCTTGAGAGTCCATGGATTAAGAGGACATAATGCATGAATGGGAAGGAAATAGTCGAATAAAGCAAGAGCTGTTCGGTGCAAAGTTTTTAAAGCCATTATTCCTGAACTTTTTAAAAGCCATTATCCCTGAACTCTATAATTTCTTGCTCTTACAAGAAATGTGAAATTTCTTGCTCTTACAGAAAGTGTGAAAAAGATCATACAGTCAAAAAAATGAGCTACTGTGCTGTATGTTCCAAGCCATAAAACACCATCTAGTCTTTGTAGTATTACAAACAGAATAAATGGGTGTAAACTTCTACATAAAATCTAAAAGCATTGATGTGACCCAGGCAGATGACCTGGTGCTATCAGAAGAGTTTCAAATATCCTGCCTGTATCTTTTGATGGCAAAAAAGGACTGAATAAAGACCGAATAGAAATTGAACTGACATGAGCCAGGTTTTTTTACATTACATGTCAGATCACTCGGAGGAAGCTGAGACCTTTGTTCAACAGCAAGATGAAAAGAGTGCAGAGGGCTGTCTAACAGTTCTTGTTAAAGCCTGTAATTATTCTTCCTAGTTTATACTTCAGACTGGAAGACATTCAACAGGTGCAGAATCTTGTGTACGTTTAAGAAAACAATTGAGGAAGTGCCATGAGAATTTCAGCTTGAATACATTAACTTTTGGTGTATTAATTTTGTTCCTAAAATTATTTTTTTTAGTTTTATTATACATAAGGTTTAGGGGAAAACCTTTTGAATTTCTATCCCACAGTCAGCTCACGACTTATGCTTAAATTGCACTGGGTATGATGGCAAAATCAAATGGTCTGATCAGAATACTGCATTAGCGTGGTAGCGACTGAAAGACAGAAAATACACATTTAATCACTGGTTCAGATTGTTAGCCGTATTTTATGTACTGTCATTTATTTGCATGTAAAATAACTCATCTGAAAATGTATGTCAAGAGCAGGATTTGGAGTTGAAGCCTTACTCAGAGATTTTCAAAAGACAAATCGTGACAGCTTCACAACCAGCTGTTGAAAGCAATCAGAACTTGAAGGGACAGAAGCAAATCTTGCAGAATGTGCCATAGACAGCAGACTACCAGCAAGGGAGAGCACAGGAGTAATGGAAAGAATGTTTTGGTTTTCATCTGAGATAGACTGCAACTAGAATGAGAGGTGTACAAACTTTGGGCTACCAACAAGACTTTTCAAAGATTCTTAGAAAAATAGTGAGAGGATGTTTATTCTGTGGTGGAGATGGAGGGAGCCCTTCCCAGTATTGCCAGTCAGAGCATCCACCTCCGTGCTGACAGCAGCAGATCAGAGAGGTGAATATAAGGCAATTGCTCCAATCAGTGCTCTCTCCCCAGTCTGTATGAATTACTATTAATAAAACATGAAATGCCTTCGAGAATAGTATAGCCAAGAGCCTAGTGTCAAGTTGAAGCTTGCTCATTCTCATAAAAGGAGCTGATTTAGAAGAAAGGGCATTTTCTAGCAGGAGCACTTTATAGAAGACCTCTCAGACAGCTTTGTTTTGAACACAACATAGTCTGTAAAAATGGAAGAAGAAATGATCTTATCAGAAGAACCAAAATCAAAATGTGTCTTTCCAAGAACAAACTTAATGGGTGCAATTCAACCAATATCAGCACATTTCAGATAAGATCTACAGAACTGAACAGCTTCATTCTGTAAAGAAAAAAAACCCCAAAAACAATAGACAGAAAAACCCCCTTTAGTTTCCATCAGCTTTCATATTGATGTTTTCCTTTGAGCATATCTCTTCCGTTTTGTCCCTTGGTTTCTCTGTTTCTTGTTTTACTCTTTTCTGTCCACAGTTTCTGTCAACAAAATGATTGTTTTTTAATGAGAACTTTGTTACTCCATTTATGCAGTGCTTAACTCAGTAACCCAGATTTCATCACTAGCAACAAATAAGAAATATATATGTATGTCTTGGCAATGCTCTGTCTGGACAGAGACAGACAGACACTGTAAGGATGGAACTTGGTTGTAGACATTCGCTGCTTCTTGGCCTTAACTTGTAGTTCACCACTAGTTCTATTCTCTGCCAATGCTCTACCTCCTCTTCTATCTTCTAAGACTTCTTAGTTATCATCACAGTAAATAGTGCTGACATTGTGATTAAAATCTGACAAAGACTTGTGAAGACATGTTGATCTTATCTGTGTCAGGAAAAACAACAGGGAGCACCAAGTCATGAGAAACAAGGACCCATTAAGGACTGAATCCACACAGCTGGCCTGAGCTTGATCATGCTCAGAGATCAAAAGTAGATAAAGAATCTGCCTGTTGACATAAGAACAGGCCCAGATGCTTGAATCAAGAGAGAAGGGACATCATGGGTAGAAGCAGTCTGTGTGGAGACGGTTTATAGTAGCTGTTCAGAAAAAAAGGTAAGATTTCAACTTCTACTTGGTATAAATCAAACAAAAATGCTTCAACTTGCTTTGATTCTTGTTTTCTTTTGCCATGTGAATACTTCTTAGCTGTCAAGTAAAATTTAATTTCCCCCTAGGAGGCAGATTCTATTTTATCAAAACCAGCTAACCTTTTCTGTAGTTTTTGCACAATGCAAAAAATCATACAATAATGGCAGCTGAACCAATTTTGCAGAGCTGGAGAAGCTATACAAAAGTAAATCATCATGTTTCGTTTTTATTATACAATCCTCTGTTAGCTTTACTCATGAACTTCAGCCCCCAGAAGTGCCAAATCCTAACCTCACCTAGAACAGCATAATTCATATGAAATCAATAGCAATAGCCTAACTTTAAAGCCCTGCTCATTTTGTCAGAAAACCAGTTTCTAGACTTGTCATTTACATAGTTGCCTTATTTCAATGCCTTATTTCAGAACATTTCTTTGTCATTCGATTTGTGTCTCAGGTTGCACTTCAAAGAAGAAACATAATGTAAGAATGACTCTGTATCTTCCACTGTCTCAGAAAATGTAAAAGGATGATGAAGAAAGTATAAGACACTTCTTCACAGGCAATTACAAAATATATGCTTAGCAAGTTTGGACTTGCATGCTCTGTGTAGTAAATCTTGATAATGTGCTAAAAATGTGTGGGACTGTGCGTCCTTTGTCAGTCTCTGTATGTGTTTGGGGGGTGCTAATGGTGGGATGGAGAAGCTACATCCCACTACTTGTCTTTACAGTTCTTCAGGGATATGGAGCTGCTGAGAGGCCTAAACTGTATGGAACAAATGCATTACTAACTATAGATTTGGTGGGGAATGTACTGGGAATTGCAGGTTTTGGCCATAGAGTTGCAAGTGACACCCAGATACTACTTGAGTAGTTATTCTTTTTTTTGAGTAGTTATTCTTTTTTTGAGTAGTTATTCCTTTTTTGAGTAGTTATTCTTTTTTTGGTTTATTCTTCAATGAGAAATTATTTGTGTCAAAAGTATTCAAGACATGAATAAACCCACTTTTTTTCTACATGCTGTCAATTTGTGTCTGATTCCACTGGCACAAAAATGCACAAGGATTGTCTCCATTTCCTCATATCCATATGTAGACACTAGTCACTCTGCTGGTCTTAATGCTTACGTAGCACTGAAAGCTGTGAGGCTTGTGACACCAGCTCTGTGAGTGGCTCAAGCTGATAGTCATCTCCTTCTTCTCTGCTCACAGGCCCTCATGGCAATCTCTGAACTCTAAATACATCCCCAGAGGACTAAACAGTGCTTGTTCTTCCCCCTTCCACTTTGTCAGTTGAAGAGAGAAATCTGAGATAACCTACTGCTTCCAGTTCCCTGCCCAACACTTGATGTATTGAGGATGGAAAATCTGTTTTATGAAAGGCCATTGGATTTCAACTTTTTGTTTTGGTTACAGATTGGAACAGATGCTCCAAAATTTGAAATTTCTCATGTGGTGGAGGCAAGGAAGGCCAATAAATAAGTAAAAGACAGTTTCCATTACAATGTGCAATATGGGTAATTACCTCCTACTTAGGCAAAAAGTCAAACATTTCATCTTGTAACTGTAGAGCATTCATTTTGACATTTTTCAGGACCCATTTCTGTTTTAGTGAAAGAAATTATGGTTGGTGTGGTCATGATAACAGGAAGCAGCTCTCTTTTACCAAATGTCTCCTTCAAAGCTTTTTTAATGAGTTCTGGTCATGTCACTTGGTAGTCTTGTTTTTGCCCTAGGCAGGAGGGAATAAACCGTGCCTCAATTTAATGAAACAATGAAAGGGTACAAAATGCCCACAAAGCTGTTTCAGAGTCATTACAGCAGTAACAGAAAAGAGAGTAAACCCTCTGCTCTTCACTCAATTGAGTGAAAAGGCCTCTCTATTTTGAGAGAAAAGAGGCAGACACCTGGTTCTGTTCTCTCTTTGAAGTGCCATAATTAGAAATGATCTGAAACAAGAAAATAACTGTTCTGAATCTAGTAAAAAAATCATATTAGTTTCTTTCTGTGGAAACCAGAAATACTTCATTGGATTTCTCTGGAAGTAACACCAACCATTGCTCAAAGTCTCTCCCTAGTCCAAATCAAAGCTTTTTGATATTTTTATCATTACTTTTTAGAGCTACAATAAAAACATGAAAGATGCTTATTTTCAGGATGAACTAGAATGACTCCTAGAGGGTTTAATTGGCGATAACTTATGCTGCAAACTCATGCTTGAAACAATGTTTATAAATATCCCACTTAATGTAGAAAAAATTGTGATTGATGATAGAAATCTGTCTGGCAAAAAAAAAAAAGGTATCTGCCAGCAAGTACAGATTCTCAGTACAACTACAATGTGTGTCCAGCTGTGTTAAAAATCTATATATCAAAGGTAATTAAAATGTTACAAATTGCCACTCAAAATTGTTTGCTCCAGAGGTAGCACGCTGAGTCAACTGCTATTGAAGCTCCTTTAAACTTATTTCTTAAAGGCACTGATTTTATCTCATAATAAAAAGGACAAAGCCAATAGCTAGGGTGAAAATATCATCAAAAGAGCACTTGCAGCTGATCCATAAATAGTCTAATACGACTTCAATAGAAGAATTTTAGCTTTCCCACACGTTCACAAGTCCGCTTGCTATAGTGTAGAGCTATAATTTCCTACCAGGAGTATGCCTCCACAAGAATTTAATTATATCCTGGTTTATTTGCTTCTGGCTTTCCCACACACATATATAAATTTATGTACATATCTATGCATATTGAATGAAAGAGGAGCTAGCACTAAGTGAAACATATCTGCAACGTCTGCCAGCAACAGTAACAACAGTTAACTACAATTGAATACCAAAAAGAGATGAAACATTTTCTCATTCTGGCAAGCAGCACTTTTCCAGGATATTTGATAAGCAATATTATGCACTATAAACCACAGCCAAACAGAAACAATCGGTTTGATGACATATACCACATCTGGATCATAGACAACTTGACAGTGTTTTTGCCTTGAGCTATAGCCATGTCAGCTTTAATGTGACATTTAGCATATTTAACCATGAACATATGACACGTCTTTAGAAATCCTTTTTGTCTAAATAGCTTATTTTTACATGCATAATTGTCAACAACAGTAAATAAAGTTCAGTGTGAAGTGACATTTCATAAGACCTTATCAGTTTTGTCCTGTGGCATTAGTCTAGCCCATGCTACAGAACATGAGGCATATCCTAGATGGTATTTCTGAAGTCCTGCACATTGACATTATCTTTAATATTCAGTGCTAACTGTAACAAGGAATGTGAACTTTCCCTGAAATTTCTGTCCTTTCTTTTCCTTTGTATTTTCCAGTCCTTTGGAGAGTGACTTACTGTGTAAAATCCCTGTGACTGCTGTAACTTATGGCCAAGAGCAGGGGGTCGTGGCTTGGAAAAAAACAGTAACTGCATACAATATCATTGCAATGTGTGGGAGTAGCTGGAAAACATATCTGGTGATGCTTAAATCTCTACCTCAATTTGACATAAACCACTTTTTAAGCTGATTAATTCATTACATTTAGGGACTCAACTGGGTTCTCTGAAGATATTAGAAAATGCTATTTTTTTCAGTTTGTAGTGACATTGGTTCTAAACTTAAAACACAGTATGAAGCTTCTCAGGTATTATAACTCAAACTGTGCTGATAAAAGATATAATTGCCATGTATTTGGTTTTAGCATACTAATATTCCTGTTTATCAGTTCAGGATGTACTAGTCCATAGGAAACCATGCTTCCCATATAATTCTCTTGCTAAATAGTAGTATGAGAGCACCAAACCCAGACTCTGGGAAAATTTAGGATTTGATTCTGAGAAAAAGTTAAAAAGAAACCTTCTTCTTTCTTCGGTGTTTATCTTGGTAGGATTCTGATATCAGTCTTCAGTCTTGGAACATCTAATGGATACGGGTGGATCCTCCCAGTTCAGTGACTAAAACTCCTGTGACATTCTATTAAAACTTAATTTTGCCAGTTCTATTTGTACAGACCTCATATGAAAACATTTCCCATCCTTACATCTGTAGTGTTATAGAAAACAAAAATAAGGTCTTATTGTCCACTCATACACACATATATCTAAAAAAATGTATATTTACATATATATATGTATGTTTAATGTATATGTGTGTATGTATATATGTACATGCATACACATATCTAAAGACCAGAAACCATTATTTATTTCTAACTGCATGAGCCAAAATTCAGCCAAGTTAACACTCAAAGTCAAGAAAGACTATGAAATTGCATGGGGTACAGACTTTGGGTTTCCAAATGAAATTTTGAGCACTGAGGTGCAGCTTTCAGAACGTTGTAGGACTGAACCATTTGGCATATGCTAGCTCTGTGATTGATATTTACAGCTTAATTCTGCTTTTTAGGAAGACTGATCATTTTGGCAATAGTCATCAGAACTGAAAGTAGTTATACATGTATATGCAGAGTGTATTGGTATTCAGGACCTGGCAAAGGCAGAGGAACAAGCCCTCCTCAATTTCTCACTGAAATGAGCTATATCTTTATTAGAAAGAGAAGTGCTTAAGCCAACAAAGAATGTAGTGATAGAGATTCGGGGATCTGCCTCTTCTTAATCAAAACCATACTTGGTTACATAGCTTGAATTTTAGGTAAACTAAGAATGTATATAAGGGGGAATGTATGTGAATACCTCTGTGTGGAGAAGCTATTTTGTGAACATCTTTGGCAGACCTGTTATTGCAATAGGCACCAGCCCTTAATGCAGATACCAACAAAAACAAATGGTTAGCAACAACAAAATATCCCATCATCCTTATGCCTGTGGTGTTTTCTGCATTAAAAATGAAACGCAACTACACAGACTTTATTGTCATGGAGACTAAAATTCTTGCCTGCCCCTATGTGATAGAATAGCAGGATAACATGCATAGCAGCAGCAGCTGATAAAAGTGTTAACATGCTGATATTATAAAGATTGTCTCGGTGTCATGCTTTGCGTGGCTCAGGACTTCAGCTTTCAATAAATCCGCTGATTGAAATACCTTAAGCACACATGATTTCATACAGAATTATTTATCTGATATCCTGCCAAAACTTCATCCGCTGTCATAGAAACTTCTTTCTTCATTTAGTCACCGGAAGATTTGTTAGATTTCTTCCGCCATGTGAATGAAGAGATCTTATCATCAATGACCAGCTGATGACCCCTTTGTTCACAGACTTGGGTTTGCTCTTTGCTGTTCCTCCTCTTTAGCTCAGCAGAGCCTCTGGAGTCCAGCTTCACAAAGAAGACAGCAAAAGCGGTAATTATTAGTTATTCACATTTAAAAATTAATATCTGCATTCTGCCTTCTCCTCAAGCTTTTTTATGTGCATGAGGTGGATTAGGAATTTGTTGAATGGCCACATCCAGAGAGTAATGATCAAGGGCTCAGTATCAGTGGGCATCAGTGATGAGTAGTGTCCCTCAAGGGTCTGTATTGGAACCAGCATTATCTTCAATAACAACATAGATAGAGGCATCGAGTGCAGCCTCAGCAAATTTGCAGATGACACCAAGCTGAGTGGTGCTGTTGTCACACCTGAAGGATTGGATGCCATCTAGAAGGACCTAGACAGGCTTCAGAAGTGGGCACATGGGAATCTTATGTGGTTTAACAAGACCAAATGCAAGGTACTGCACCCGGGTTGGGGCAACCTCTGGTATTAACACAGACTCGGATGTGAATGGGTGAAAAGCAGCCCTGATGAGAAGGACTTGGGGGTGCTGGTGGATGAGAGGCTGGACATGACCCAGCAATGTGCACACACAGCCCAGAAAGCCAAATGTGTCCTGGGCTGCATCCAAAGCAGCGTGGGCAGCAGGGGAGGGAGGGGATTCTGCCCCTCTGCTCTGCTCTGCTCTGCTCTGCTCTGCTCTGCTCTGCTCTGATGAGACCCCACCTGCAGTGCTGCATCCAGTTCTAGGGTCCCCAGCACACGAAGGACATGGACCTGTTGGGGTGTTTCCAGAGGAGGGACAAAAGCTGAAAGGGATGGAACACCTCTGCTGTAGGGAAAGGCTGAGAGGATTGGGATTATTCAGCCTGGGAAAGAGAAGGCTTTGGGGTGACCTAATTGTGGCCTTCCAGTACCTAAAAGTAACTTGCAAAGTAAAGATGGCAAAAGGCCATTTACAAGGGCTTATAGTGACAGGAAAAGGGGAAATGACTTCAAACTGAGAGTAGGTTTAGATAATAGTAAGAAAAACTCTTTTTTTGTGAGAGTGGTGAGGCAGTGGAACAGGCTGCCCAGAGAAGCTGTGGATGCTCCATCTCTGGCGGTGTTCTAGGCAAGGTTGGACAGGGCTCTGAGCAACCTGGTCTACTTGAAGGTGTCCCTGCCTATGCCAGGGGGCTTGGAACTAGATGATCTTCAAGACCCATCATAAACCCAAACAATTCTTTGATTCTATGGTACAGATCTTTATAATAAAATCTGTAACCTGCATCTTTCTAAGTAGTTCTGACCAGTAGTTCTGGGCTTTTTGAAGGAGCAAAGCTAAAATGTCCCAACAGGGCTGTGGAACAGGCAAGGCTTGATGATCATGATAACATATTCTGACCTGGTGAAAAGGGCATTTTTGGGCAGAATACAGAGGAGAAAACAATTTTGCTAAGTAAGTCTATCTCCTCTGTGGTACACTTCAATTTTACAAACACTATATAAACACCATTGCCTAAAAAGTATCTGATACATTTTACAGTTCTAAAGTATTCTGAGGTTTGATTTACTTTTTTTTTTGGAGGGGGTTTATTAATGAAATACATAGTTAAGTTTTGATTAATAAAATAACTAAAGTTTCCCCGGCATAGCTTTGTGCTAAAACTGAATTTAAATAAAAAGAACTGAGATTTCTCATATAGTTTGATGTCTTTAACATGTTTGTGTTAAGACAACCAAGTATGGAAAATCAGATCTACCTGATATAACAGAGCAAAAAAAAGCAGGCTTTAATCTTTTACACGGGGATTTACAAGTTTCCGAACTGTTATCTAAAGGCAATTTTTTTTGTTCCATGATATATATTACCCATAAATATGATATCTGATGCACCACTTAATAATACTTATGTGCTGGGAACAATTACTTTCCATAATAACTAATAGCAGTAGTAGATATTAAATAAGAGTATATGTGCTGCAAATGATTTCTGTTTTCTTCACTGAGATTTAATGGATGTTTCTTTGTAAAAGATTTCATTATAAAATTGTGAACTTTGTCAGTGTGCTAAGAGACATCTGTGAGTTGATCAGGACTTTGCAAGATATCTGCTAAAGCAAGAGGAAACATCAGTCATGAACGGTTAGCAAAATAAAGTCGGGATAAATGATTCCTCCAACCACATACATATATTAAAAAGGGGGAAAAAAAAGAAAAAAAAGGAGAATTGAAAATTTATGACTAGATCAAAAGGTCAAAAACTGACTAAGTCAGTCATGTTCAAAAAGGATAAAAGGATTTAAATCTTTTGCAAGAATAAAAACTGATGGACTAGAAGGAGAATCAAAGGACATGCTTATATGGCAGAAGACACTTCTGGCAGTTAGACCATTTGAGATCAAAGGAAATTTATGTGGGATGGAGAAAAAAAGAGAGATGTAAGCAAAGTCATGCACTTTGATTTGAAACTGAGCTTCTAGGAGGACAGCAGATGCTCAGGAGCACAGTTATCCACAGGAGTGACAACGACGTGGAGCCTGGGACCTGATGTGCCTCGGTTACCGCGCAGTCCCTCCGTCAGCACCGGGGCTGCCTCCAGCTCACGGGGACACACAGGCTGACCCGCCAGGAAAAGAGTTCCAAAGCTGCAATCTGAAGAAAGGAAAATTTAGCTCACTGACCTTCCCATCCCCACCGCACTGTGCTTCATTTTTCCAGGTTTACAGTGAGGATAATGATGTTTGCACAGCAGCATAAATAAAAGGACAGAAATGGTACTTGCTGAGTGTCTCTGCCACAGTACACAGCAAAAGGCCCACAAGGAAGAGTTTGGCTTTGCATTGTATATGTGGATCCTGACTTAGTTTGCAAGAACATTTGAGGATTTTGTTGTACACCCTTTATTTTTTACTTTTTGACTAATGATAGAACTTAAGCTTGTATTAATAACTTATCTATACTTCCTTTATTAATGTGTTTCAGGTATGCTCCTTAATTTGCTTTGTCCTGCTTTCCCAAAAGCATTTGTTTTCCCATCTAGAAGTATATGTTCATGAAAGAAGCAATAAAGTAATCTACTTTTCAGAATAAACTTGCTTTATTGCATCATCTCTGTGTGTTGTATGTTTCTTTCCATAATTATACCAATTAACTTTAAACTGTTGATCTTATCAAGCTAAAACAAATTAATATAAATAGTCAAACAGCAGATTTCAAAAGTGGATTAATTTAATGTAAATTTCAGGTTTGAGGACTGTCACTCTTGTTTAGCCTTAGGTTTTATTTCAATTATTAAATCATTCTTTACAAGTGACTTCTTAATATCTGTCTTTTAAAAAAGGACTGATAGTTTCTTTGAATATTCATGCTGTTGCAAACTGAGAGAGATTAATTTTTTTAATCATAGATTTTCTTTTTATTGAATACTAAGACTTGCTGAAAAATTATTTTTCTACCAGGAAGGCTTTCTAACAAAAATATTAAGTTTTTTGTAAGATCTGATGGAAATATGTTTTATGGGATAAAATGGTCTTACAGGAAATATTCTCAAACACAAGCAGTAACCTGAATAGTTTAAATAATGAAATAATGAGTAATAGAAACTAGGACCTGGAAGAAAGTATGGCTGATAATTTTTAATTTATTTAAGTTGTTGGGGGTGTAACTAAGCATAAAACGTCTATGAGCGTATTTTTTATTTTCTCACATTAGTAATTTTTTTCAGCATCCATCACGTTTTGTTGCAACATGTCCATAACTTCTCATTTTTATGGATAGGCATTATGGGGAATACTCTCATGAGGTCAATATCCGGTTAAAATGACAAAAGAAATATCTTTCAACACACCTACCAAGTATTAGTCATTGAGCTGCATAAAACTGTGCAAGCCCACACTCTGACTGTAGTAAAGAATGAGGAAATTAAATGTTAAGAAAATTCCCAAACCTTAGCATAAGAAAACATTCCTGTCTTAGTTTGATTCCTGTAATCTCCCCACACCTCCCTTCTTTGCTGAAAATCACACCACAAGTTTTCTTACTTTTCAGTTGCTTTGGCACTGCATCTCTCTGCCTCTGAGGACCACCTCATGGACTTACTGGCTTTTACCACATGAAGCTCTTTCCCCTTTTATTTGGCTTTAGGAAGGGTCTAATTGCCATGATTTCCTACTTTTCCATCTTTTTTCATCGTTCTTCTGCTGTGAACAAAATACTGTAACCTGCCAAGGGTAAGCCAGAGCAAATAAAGTATTAATAAACGAGTCAGCATTAATAAATTTCCCCAGGCTGCTTGCAGACAGGAGCAGAGCAAGCCTGAATTCTGCAGAGGGTGAGAGGGGCAGTGATGCGCTCCTACAGCCCGGCTCCAAGCCTCCGGTGTCACCCCTGAGACACAGCAGAGTGGCCCTGTCCCAAACCCCCCAGGCTGAGCCACTCAGGAAGAGCTGCTGGCTCCTACAATCAGGGCCTTCACAGGCATCAGTGTGCAGGAGCTCTGCCTGATTTCTGACACGTGGGAGCGCACCACAAAAGGAAGCTGTTTGAGAAGAACGGGGTTTAATCAGTTTTAAATCAGTACGAATCTGTTACAAATGGAAAGTCTTGTTCAGACTGATGCAATCTCCCTCATTACATAAAAGTACATCCCTGTCTACCTTGAGATGTTGTTTTGTCTGTTCTGTCCCACTGTGTAACCTGAAATCTGTGGAAATAGTAGAGCAAACAGACAATATTTTGTGTTCAAATAACTATATCCATAAATACAAATATACCCGTGGTTTTTATGCCTAGAACTACACACTTGTGGGATATTTCACAACAAGGTTGGAGTTATTTTCTCTGTTTTCTGATATTTCTCACCTTTACATTAGTTAAATGCAAAATAATTGTGGGTCTGTGTATTTTATATCCTTCTCCATTGCTTCTGTTTGCATTCATATGACATAGCCATCACAATTTGGCTGATAATTGCCTACTTAACCTTTAGTTTCAGTTCTATAACTTTACATTCTGGGGACAACACCAAGGAAATTAAGTAATATTGTTATTTCATTTGTGTAATTGAGTTTATCTGTACTACGGCTGAACCGGAATCTAAACTTGAGTAGAGAGGACTAATCTATGCTCACAGATTTAGTGTTAGACAGAATGTTTTTTGGACCATAAATTAATTTTATACCAAGACAACTGGATAAAATGATGCTCCTTACTGAGCAAGGATTATCTAGTGCTTCCTCTCAGCCAACTGACCGTGTGATTGACTCACTGCTGCTCTCCTGTGCTACTTCACCCACCATCCTCTGGGCAGCAGCCTAAAGTTTCCATGATTTTTTTTAACTCTTTGAGGTGCTGATGCATGTCCAGAGAAAGGCAACACAGCTGGTGAAGGTTCTGGAGCACAAGTCTGACAAGAAGCAGCTTAGGCTCAGGGGACACCTTAACACTTTCTACAACTGTCTGAAAGGAGGTTGCAGAGAGGTGGGGGTCAGTCTCTTCTTCCAGGTAAGAAGTGACAGGACAAGAGGTGTGGTCTTAAGTTGCACCAGGAGTGGTTTAGATTGGATATCAGGAAAAATTGCTGCACAGGAAGGATTATCAGGCACTGGAACAGACTGCCCAAGGGAAGTGGTTGAGTTGCCATCTCTGGAGATATTTAAAGATGTGTAGATGTGGCACATTGGCAGTGCTGGGTGAATAGTTGGACTCAATGATATTATTAGAGATTCTTTTCAGCCTAAATGATTTTATGATTCTATGATCTTCAAACATTCACATGGTGTTAGAGAGCAAAAATTATCGTTTCATATTAGACATGTTAGAACACATTCCCGGCTTAATGGCCGTTGGATTTGAAATGGAGTAGCTTGGATCAGTGATGGCAAACCTTTTCAGCATCTGTTGCCAAATTTTCTCTAAAAAGCACTGTAGCTCACTGCCAGTAATGCCCACCCAAATCTGTCAGTGCAAAACTTGGCACCAGTACAAACACTTTGTGATCATTGGCTTGGACAATGGAAAAGCCCTTTGTAATTTGAGCTGCTTGTTGAATGTGTGTGCTATACAATACTGCTAGCCAGGCTGCCATCATCCTTCCAAAGGATTATTTTGCTTTCAAAATTGCTACACTAACACAAAGAATTTAGCTCAAAAGAAATATATGATGTCAACTACATTTTTTCCCTGCTTGTAGAGGATAAAAAAGCTCTTAAGAGTCACAAATCAGATAACTATTCTGTACGTCCTATCTCCAGCCCAGCAGTTACACTTTTCACTTGCCTTTGAAGAATATGGACAAAATTGTACAGGAGCTTGTAAGGAATAATTTTTCATCCATATAAATTTCTTAGTGACTTCTCTTAGCCTGAGAATATTTTATGTTTTTAAGCATGATAGTTCTCATGCACTCCAAAATTACTTTCTTAGTTGACTCTCATCCTTAATAAGAGCAAGGATTGGCTTAGAAGATTTAATTTGCAGACAGTATTGCAAAAGGCACTTCAGTAGGAAGCATGTTACATTGCCTAGCAATAGATCTTTGTAGCTGAGTTCTAATTATTTGTTTATGCATTCTGAGGTCTTGTTTGTCCTTTTGTTTTGTTTTGTTTTGAATGCAGACATACACTAAGCTTTATTCTGCCTTTCAGTGGGTTTTTTTAGTGCTTTATGACTTATCTATTTATGCATACTTGCTATTTTGGTTCCTTGTCCTCTAAGTGTATGCAGTATATTTACATTAGTGTACTGGTTGCATTTTTGACTGCTGAACCATTCACCTAAAAGCAGGATGTGAATGTAGAGGATGCAGATGAAATGCTGTCCTTTTCCCTACAGTGAAAGAAGGGTAAGGTCAAAGGATTGGTTAAATCTGCTCATGAATGTGTGCCATTCCTGAGTGGTGGGAGTCCAAAGAGACACACAGCAAGGTGTGCATTGCATTTAGAAACTAGTCTTTAAAAATGCTTGAATCAGTGCTGAATAACACAAAAGCAGGGGCAATATAGTGAATCAAAATCTGAGCACAGCCCCTTCATTTCAAGAGAAGTGAGAAGTGTTGTCCCATGTACAAATTATTAGAGTCATTCTGCATGATCTGGGTTAATTACTTTGTCTCCTTTCCATCCTCATGCTCTCTTCTCTTCTCTTCTCTCCTCTCCTCTCCTCTCTTCTCTCTTCTCTTCTCTCTTTTTGGCTTTCATGTTAAGATCAGTTTTCCATCAGCCTTCTTACATGTATGGCATTGTCCCCAACCATTCCCTCCATCTATGCTTTGACTGTGAAAGACATAGTCAGTCACAAGACACGACAAAACCTAACCACAGAAAGAAATCAAGGAACTCTGCCCAGCCATCACTGCCCTGAATTTCAACACAAGAGTGATGTTACAAATGAGTTTGCGATATCTCATCAGAAGGCAACTAGCATGCTACTGGGTGATTTAATGCCATCTCAGTGCCCAGGCAAGCAATCAAAGCCTGAGAAATAGGGCTTCAAGGATACTGCTATGCTGATTAGCTCTTCTGTGTTCTTTTCTGAGCTACACTACAGATTTTTGATATTAGATCAGAGTGGGGTTGAATGTATAATAATTTCTCTCTTGTAAATTCAGACAGCCAAAAGAACAGATTTTTTTTTCCTTTTCTTCTTAAGTACAAAGACTAAACACTTGCTTTCTTAGAGGTGTGTGAACATCTACTGCTTTTTCCCACAGATATCCTGCAAGGAACTAGGAAACCAAGTGGAGTAGATTTACTGCTCTTTGTTGTTAGACTCAAAGCATAATTTTGCATTTAGTTTTTAAAAGGCAACAATTGCCTAAAGTGGTAGGAGAGCCAGTATTTTAGAGATAGTTAAGACAATACAAACATTCCACACACAGTTGATTAAATGAAAAAAACAACACTAAATAACACTCTATCTATAGTACATATTTCATTCATTGCGCAGACCTGGCCTGAGGCTTGTTTAAAAAAGCACCAGATGTTTCTCTAAGAAATGTATTTGTCTTTGTATGATGACAGATGCTCTTTGAAATCACAAAGTATGTAATAGCAGAGTTTGCCATTTGAAATCAGGAAATTCAATTTGTTTTCTCAGAGGCATGACTGAAGGGCAAAGCCCAGTAAGAATTGCTGTATAAACTAATGCTTTTCAACATTTTATACTTGTCTTGCTACTTTGAAGCTCATTTCCAATACTGTTCCAAACAGAAATGGGAAATCAGCTTCCAAATACAAGATCTCTGCCAGTAGGTATTTTTCCTCTATACTTTCTTAGTGTGTTGGTTTACTCAAACTCAAGTTTGCCTTTTGTATTAGTCACCTCACATGGTCAGTAGTCTGGGCTATGAACTAATGGAATGGCTCATAGGGAAAAAATGTATTCAGTAGAAACTAATTAAATAGAAGAAATTTCTATATACTATGCAACATGTCCTCTCAGTGATTCTCATAACGTTGCAAATGGAAATGATGACATGCAGCAAAAGATGAATTCATGCCTAAATTTGATAGCAGACTGATTTTCTTTCAAGGTTTTTGAAAACTTTGGCATTCAGACTGGCATTCAAAAAATCACCAGTGTGATGAGCCCAGTATGTAGGTTCATGGCTATGTATTAATAATCCTGAGAAAGTGACAAGCAAGTAGAAATAGGAATTTGACTGAAAATAAGTTTTCAACTAGGCAGGGATCAAAAATTGTGGAGAGAAAGAAGGTCCAAATTTTCCCTGTTTGGGCTTCTGTTACAAACCGATAACTTCTGCCTCATTCATGATGAAGATTTTTGAGGTTCAAAACCTGGAAGATTTTCATGGTCCTTAGTTCGTTAGTGGTATGAGATACAAACTGTGTAAAAAACCCTGTGGTTTGGGCAAAAGTTGAAGCATACATTTTAGGTCATGCATCCTTAAGAATACAAAGCAGTGGTTTAAATACTGTCTCATAATGTATATGTCCTGCAACATGTCTGAATATGCAGGACATAATTCTTGTCACATTGAGAGCAGCAGAGTTGTTTCAGGCTATTTCAGGCTATATAGATTACTTTGAAGTGTCTAAGACCAGGATTTTTAGCTTTTTTTTTCAGTCTTTCGGTGGTCTCAGTGCTAAGAATTTGTTTTGGAATAAGCTCTGAAAAAATGTCAAGCTCCTTTTGCTAAAAAATAATTTTTCTTGTAAGATATTTGGCAACCATTGGTTTGAAGTAAAAATAGCACAAAACCCCAGTTTCTCGGGGTTTTATACTAACTTGGGTGCAAACATGATGTATGCTAATGTGTTGGCATGAAAACCAGGATTTTTGTATTATATGGACTACACTAGTCTACAGCAATATAAATACTCATAATTCTCTAATAAAAAAGATATGGATTTTTCCACTGCTATGAGTGGACACAGATTAGGTACACCTAATCCTTTTCTCACTTGTGTGACTGGGTTGTTCAATGACAATAGCCAGGAGGAGAGGAAATTCTGGGCCAAGACTTGTTCACACAGGAAAATCAATGTGATTAAAACTTTGATGTCCAATAAAATGCCCCTGGAAAAGGCAATGCTGCCCTCCTGCTCCTCTGCACTGCTCCCCACCTTGTGTCAACATCAACATGTGTAGGGCCACGTGCTAAAGTAGATCCGGGAGCAAACTGAAACTGAACTGGCACGAAGGAGGGAGGTTCATTTATTTTTTGGCTGGCACAGTGAGTGTTAGGCTATGATGTATGAGGAGACAAGGGGAGGGCTCTGCCCTAAGGCCCTAGCCTTTGATAATATAGTCTTGTGGAAACAGCTTCTTGACTTGGGCATCTTGTCTTCCCTTTTTTTCTCTCCCAGGCTCCAGTCTGTGTGCGCTGAAGGTGTGGCAGACCACTCAGCTTCCAGGTAGTCACAGTGGGGCTGAGGTAGCTGAGAGAGGCAGCCACTGGGCTGTGTGTCAGCTTTCTGCTTTGCAGTGTGCCAGCCTCGCTTTCAGCCTTGAAAACAGACAGGATAAAGCCTCCCTGCAATCCTGCACAATAAAAATCACGTCTTTCTCTTAAGTTGACTCGGTTTAATCAAGTGCTGAATGAATACAAAAGAAGTCAAAATCTGACTCAGAGGTTCAGATTGTAGAGCCAGTGCTGGGGAATTCCCGAATGCAGCACTTTTCCAGATTTTATAACACATACAAATAGTGGTACATTTATGCCTGCTTCCAGTAACAGCTTGCCCATTACTGAAAAAGCGTGCATTTAGCTAAATTATTTTAGGAAGCAATTACTGTGTCCTTAACCCTGCAGTAGCTGATACACACGAGACCACTCACTTCTGAACACTGTGCACTTCATGCATACATGACTTCCATTCATTTATGAGTTTTTCCTTTGTTTTTAATTACTGGCAATTTAAAAGTTTAAAAAGTTAAAAAAAGGTTTTCAAAAAGTCTTTCACTGTAAAATTTAAATCCTCAAAATTAGATAATGTGCTATTTTTACCCACTCTTTGATCTTCACTTAGAAATATATTCTACTAACATAGAAATATATCCTACTAACTCAAATGTTCTTATGTGGTATATATGGGTTTTAAGGCAGGATTTCTCTTATCATGCAATAAACTCCTGGGAGTTTCACTCAAAATACAAAGAGACATGTGAGTCTGTGTGTAAGCCTTTATGACACTGAGGTCTTACAAGTCCTAATTTTTACACTGTGTTTACTTTTGCATTTTTCCCCCCCAACAATAAATAAAAAATCTTAGATCAAGTTTCCACATATCAGACTTGCATTACATGCTGCACTAATTTTTTTTTTTTTAGCATCTAAGTCATTAACTCAGGGCTTGAATTACATGACCAAGCCAATGATGGTTTTGCTGTGGTGGCACTCAACCTTGATCAAGACATTTATGCTTGTCCCTAGCAGCCTTTGCACTCCATTTAGTTTAATCTCATTAAACCATCAGAAAATGCCACTGTCAAAAGAAAAAAAAAAAAGATTTGCTTCCTCCTATTTTAGCTTGCTGGAATGGTGTGCACAGGGTGTGGTGCAATTGCTCCTCCAGATGCTGGCATGGGGTGGATGTGTGGTGGCAGATAGTGGAGGTGAAACTATCAGGGTCACTGGATGAACTAGAAATCTGTAAAGCCAGTGCAGAGATACACATTCTCCCATGGCTGTTGATTGTGATAAAGTAACTAAGAAAACTATCCCTCTCTCTTGGTTTTGTCATGAAAATTACATACCTCATAAGATCTGTGTGAATGCCACTTCTCTGTGTCTAACATCTTTGTCACCAGAGGAGTAGGGAAGCAGGCATGTAATTCTCACTAAACTCCAAAACTCCTCTGTGAAATCTGTCCTTGAAAAATCTTGCTGGCAGAGTCTGCTGGCTGAGACATGGGTGCAGTTCATGAAGGTATCTGAAGTTAATGGACAAGAGCAGAGGTTTGAGCCTTGGTGGATCTCTGAGAAATATGAAATGTAACTTCAGTGAAGGCAGGATTTCTCTCTAAAGGACTTGTTCTATGCTTAAAGATAGTCATGTGCTTGCACTGCTTGCTGAACTTCAGTTTCTAAGATAAACAATATTTTTCCCTATTTTGCTTCAGGTTTCCCATAACCACTTCAGCACTTCAGTTTATCATGTCCCATCAAAAGGACTCTAAGAATTTGATCCTGAAAGAAACATCCTGGTTTATAAACTCACTTCTCCTATCACATCATAGAGTCCTTTTCATTAGTTCACCCTCATCTGCACGTTTAAGACATTTTCTATGAATTTAATTTTATCCTTGAAGCTTCCAAAATGTGTTACACTTGTATTGTTTCATTCTTTTGATACTATATTTAAGCAAGAAAATTCCACAAGCTCATAACAACCATCACATAAGGACCATCAGCATAGAACAAATACACACAAAATTGTTACCAAATGTTCTTAGTATATACTTTTCAATAAAAGAGAAACAAAAAGCATGAATAGTCTGACTTGTCAACATGACTACTTAATTACTTACTTGACAAACACTGAATATTTGCATTTTAATGCAAATGAATTCTTTCAAGATTTTGAATTTTTAAAGACATACAAGGCACAGAAGATTTTGTTGGGTGGGTGGTCTAAGAATTTGCCTTTTGTTCAACAATTTTTCTTGAGATGTGAATAGGTCTCTGTTTCCTAAGTGAATCAGTGCAACAGTGATATATTATCCGATAATTCCAAAGGCAAATTGGTGGGGAAAGGGAGAAAACATGAATGAGCATCTTATGCAAAAGATTGACTATTGAAAGTAGGAGCTACTGGTAATGAACTCCAGACATTGCTGTAGGAGTGATAAGAACAGGAAATGCTTTGGGCAACATTGTTCTACAAAAATAGCCCTTTAAAAATGCAACATGGCTGGCCTGTCTTTAGCAGCATAGCTGTTGAAAGGATTGCATGAAATTAATTGTGCCATAGATGACTCTTGACATGTTGGGCTCCTCCTTGTTTCAGATTCTACTTTGTGATCTTGTTAAGCTCTGGAACTGGAACAGCAGACTCTTTCAACAGATAACACTAAGTCCAGCTACTCTTCTCTGTAGCTCCCTGTTACTTAGCATTAATGAAAAGATTAAGAATATCAGCTTATTTTCAGTTGATGGGAAAGACTCTGTGGGTTTTTTTTCTGCAGTTATGAAAGGAGTGTCTGACACAATCTGGGAAAGCACTGGCATTCAAACAAGTATTCTTCTGAACCCAGACAGTTATATAAGTTTCACTGGGTGCCATTGCCAATTTACTGAAAGCAATTTCTTTCGATATTACATATCTGTTCAATGATGTTGTAAAGACACTGAAAACTTGAATATTTGCTACTTCTTTTCCTGAAGACTTTATTTGTTTGGGAATGTCAGATTCTAAACAATGTAGTTATTCATCATTAACTTTTTCCCACTCTTCTCTCTGGAATAAAGTCCCTTTCAGTCCAGGCTTGTTGGGAAACTTCAAACGACGGAGAGAACAACCAGGCACTAAACAAATGAAGAAGTTCCGTTGTCATGGAGGTGTTTTAAAGTCATGTCCTAAAAGCATTGCTCATACAAAGGTGTGCGGGTGTGTAGGCATGACTGTAGCACATGCAATACAGCAATTATCTATGTCCAAGGACTTTTTTGTTGGCAAAAGAAAAGAATCAAGAGTTTTAGTTAGCAGTCCACAATTTGGGCACAGAAAATTCATAACAGATGTTTCTTGCAAAAGCCTGTCTCTTTGGAGGGAGGTAAGACTTTTGGGTAGAACCTCCTACAAAGTACCCACTACCACCCTTTCAAGACACTTGTTTGCTTAGATTAAAAAAAAATGGTTTTTCCTATTGCTTGTATAATTGCATAATAACTCCTTGCAAAAACTTATGGTGCTTTTTAAAACAATCTTATTTAGGGAGACTCACTCCCAACATTTGCATTGTTCTGAAGGGAATTCTCAAGAAGTGAGAATTGAGGCACATTTTCCACACCTCTTTAACCACAGCTGTAGTTAGCTATTTTTTATGAACAGTTCTATATTAGTAGACTGAAGATACATGGAGCAATTAGGGTGTCTATCTTATAGAAAATATTTAAATTTTTTTCCTAAAAATGAAGTGAAATAGTTTGATCATCAATTTGTGTAACAAATGAATTTACAAAACACAGAAAAGATCATCTTTAGAAACACCAGTGTTTGCAAAGATATGGAGATACATTCTTACCAGATTAAATGGCATGGCTGAGATGGACAAGGAGGTTACATGGCCATTTTCCATTTCTCATATCCTCTCTGAAGCCTATAAGAAGCAGAGTATAATTCAAAGTGGTGCAGATTTTACTCCAACTGAAATCAGAAATACATTGGCTTAAAGGTGTCTGAGTCCTTAGATCAAACATAAGAGGAATTGAGGAGAATTTCAGTTGAACAATTTGATTACTCCAATGAAACTTACACAGATATTTTAAACTTTTTGGGAAGACAGAATATTCAAGCACCTTCAGAAAATATACAGAAGTGACTAAACCAAAATAGCACAGGCCAGAAAACTATTTTTGTTTTCTGACTTGAGGTTTCAGAGTCCTAAGCAAAGCCTACCTTCTCACTTTCACTACAATAAGAAGCTATTTTCTCTTGCTATTTTTTTTCAGATGAGATTAGTCTGATACCTGATGGGATGTGTGATGCCATCTGAAAATATTCAGTAGATCCCATTTTTTCCTGTGGGCTGGAAGGTCTCCCAGGTTGTCCTTTGTCATATTGTAAGCCCTGGGCTGATGTATTAGACACTCAGGGATATCTAAAATGATGCTCTATGCCTGTGCTTAAGGACTTGAAGCTTTGATGTGTTTGGGCATCTAGGACTACTAGGAGGATGTGAATGAGCTTTGATGTCTGATCCTATCAGGTCTGTGAAACTGAGGACTTAGTCTTTGCATCAATGTTTAACCTTTCGAAAGCCCACTTTAACACCTTATGGAAAGAATTAACCAGGGAGAGTCCAACAATTCCCCTGCTCAAATTAAGTTTTGAGTAGAGCAAAATACCAACTACAATTGCAGTTAGAAATAGATTTTTTTTTCCTCAATCTGATTCTCTGTTAATGAAAAACGAAAAAAAGGAAGCAATTTTCTCCCTTAAGATTAATAATCTATTACTCTGATGAAAATTGTGCTTCAGCTACCAGCCAGTTCCATTAATTGTGGGATCTGCTATGCAGTTTGCTGCTAATTAGTGAGTAATACTCCATAAAAGCAATTGCGTGTGAACTCTCCTTTAAAAACACAACCCTCAATGGGAGTTGACTTCCTCACTCTCCTTTGAAAATTCCATCCCTGGTATTTCTTATTATATTAGTAAGCAGTTATTATTCAGAAATTATTACTGGCTAATTACATTCAATGGAGAAGGCAGATAAGGAGGAAACCTCATGAGTAATTACAGTAAATAGCATGCATGTCTTCTTAATGGTGGGGATACAGTGAGTTCTGCAAGAAAATATGCTCGGGAGCTGAAAAGGATGCAGAAATAAGTAATTCCTTTTTCTGAAGACACGTAGTCTGCTGAAAGAGCTCTTAATTTTTCACATGATTGAACTTGCACTCTGTCTGGAGCTATTCACTGCCAAAGTCCTACACTGCTGAGAGATTGTGGCTTCTGAGCACATTGCTGATCCGAGGTTGTCACAATGACCAAAAATGTCAAATTCATACTCAGAATCTTGGTAAGTACAGAAAGAAACAGCATTGCTTATATCACACAGATATCTATTGGAGTAACTGCTTTTTTTCTCCCAAAACAAACATAACTGGGCAGAACTACAAGATACTGAACTGCAACAAATAGGCTCAGCCCAGTCAGGAGGACTTGAAATGTCCTAAAAAGGGTCACTGAGTCAAGAATGACACAGTAAATGGGTGTGAGTGAGCATTACATACCCTCTGAATATACTTTAATGCTGTTGCTCCTAGTGCCTGCTTGGATATTTTTCTGAGAGTTTTTGGCAATTTGTCTTGGCATGGGACTGTGATCTATGCTGAAATGATAAAGGAGACATTGTTACAATGGAGTCAGCAGCTCTGAATCATAACTCCCTGTATAATTGTTTCTGTCTTTTACTGGCAACTTGCTAATACTGAGGATGCTTTTGGGTGTTCTCTGTTACTGAGGTATTTACCCTGTGGTAAGCAGTCTCATGAAACAAAGAGTCTGAAAGAACGGATTCTTTAAGGGACTTTTCTGTGATGTCTGAGGATAATAGCAAGATAAATTAATTAATATATTTTTCTGTGGTGTCTGAGGACAATAGGAAGATTAATTAATTAATATCTACAAGTTGAAGTATTTCTACAAGCCCATTAAGTGATGTTATTCTATCTTTAAAACTAGTTCATGGCAGTATTAATGAATGATGTATTAGAATATGAGAACAACCACAAGAGGCCAGATCCGAGGCTTTTGCAGCTGAACATCTTTCTTGTTGTGAGCAATAGCAAATGACATCACGCAGGAGAGTATGAGAGGGAAAAGCCTCAGATTCAAAGATCTGGTGGCCACTGTCCTGTATTGTGGTAGGCAAAACTGAATGCCATATTCTCTATAAAAAGCTTTCTAATCCAGATCATGTAGGAACATGTGGTGTCTTCAGCAGAGGTTGAAAGAGAAAGAATCTCAGTATGGCATGCCAGATCTGCATACCAAAAAAGCATGTCTGACCTGGATTTGGGTCATAAGTTTAGGTATACATTTAGTGGTTTTTTCACTCCTAAATTGTTTTTGAACCTGCCACAGGAATGCTGATCGCCTGAAAACTGAACTCAGAGCTTTGAATTTCCAGCATCCTTTTCTAATATATGGATAATTTTGTTTCTCACTGAAGGACTGTAAGCCTGGTCATAATATTAAGAAAGGAGAAGATAATGAACAATCAGGTATGATACAAATTTATTGAAGGTGCATCCTTCCATGTGTTTTCTCTTTGATATATATATATTTTAAAACATCTGACTCATGCCAAAATAATTTAAAACTAAGAAAAGAGAACAGTCTGTTCCACAACTACCTTGTACTCTTTTAAGATACTCCTCTTTTGTTAAGAATACAGGTAGGCATGAAGTGCAAAAATTTTATTTTTGATTTACATGAAGAAATAATAATTTAGGTTGTAAAATATGTCAGCATTTTTGAACAAGCAACTTAGAACTTGATGCTTCCAAGGATAAACTAAACTTTCCCTACATAAAAGGAAGGGATATAATTTCTTGCAAAATTAATTTTGATGTGAACATTCATAAACACCATGGCTATAGAATCCTGTAGGGGAAAGCAAACACAACAGCCTTGGTAGTTCCTTTTGCTCTAATACATGAAGCTCTTTAACTAAGTGGATGCTTCTCATTTAAGGAGCTGTGCACATGGATGAGTCTTTATATCATCCACAGCGGGTCTCCTTTCTTATACTTGCAAAGTATCATTTATCCTTGAGCTATAACCTGCACAGTGCAACACCCACAAAATTGTTGAACTCCCAGTGATATTAAAGATGAGAATACTGTAAACTTTACCAAAGATAATGACAAACACTTGCCCAGAATATTATTGCCAAGCTCGATGAAGATATATCAGGGTAAAATCCTCACATTGTTTTCTCTAACTAGGTATTGAAATATTCTACTGGTGTCACTTGAGATTGAAAGTGTCTCTTAATAAAGGGCCAATGTGTTGCTTACTTGACCCATAGTTTGTAACAATATGTTTTACACCATGCATGTCTGGAGAAATAATTTTATTTCTGCAAGTACAGATCACAGCAACAATTGACCCACTGTGATTTAGAGATCCTTCAGTCCTTCTCTATTTGATCCAGAATTATTCAGCATTAAAGCTAGTATTTAATGAAGCTAAAATTAATTAGTAACATTCATGTTTGAGCCATAATGCATTGAATGTGCAGGTGGATCTCATTCAGTGAAAGAAATGCAAAACCAGATTTTAGAAATCCAATAGTCTGCTGAGGTAGACTGATCGAATTCTGCCCAAGTCTGTTTTTCTCCCTGCATCTGCTCTCAGCTGACATGCAAGTACATGAATTTGAAATTACGTAGTTGTAACTAAGAACAGAATTTGGCCCTTCAGCTGTCTCTGCACCTCTTTAATAAATTTTTATTTTTCTTAGCAAATTATTTAAATATGTTCATATATATATATATATACATTTCAACATAGCTATCTGTTCATTAGGCATCTGTGTTATGGGGTAAGCCATGGATCAGCAGTTAAACATGAGGTTTTAAACAGAGTCCTATAAACCCTGGTTTGTTTCAAGTTCAGCACAGATGTAGAGCTGTTCATCTTCATTTAATAGCTAGTATATACCTGAGGTTTTTTGTATTTAAATGGCATAATTTTCTCTTCTATACCTCATAATCTTCATATCTTCACCTCTTCATTAAATATTAGTTCCAGTCCAGGATACTGAGCTTACAGTTGTTGAAACTTCCTTAATTTTTTTCCTACTACATCTCTTTTTTTCAGATCCCAAACTGAGGCATCCTTACAAGCTTAAATCTTGGTGAAAGTTCCACGGAAATTGGTGCAGCCAATATTCGGTGGCCTGTTTTCATTCAAACTTTCTTTCATGGCAGCTGTCACACATTTAGGAAAGCTCAAGGCACCCTTGGCCCCTATATTAGTTTCCCCACTTAAGACAAGGAAAAGAACCCTGGGCTTGGCTCTCTATGAGTATTTTGCTACTACTTGTTTTGCTAAACAAATTGCTCCTGATGAAAATCTTCCTGCAAGTGCTCTGTTAGTACTCCTTTCTCCCCTCCCCACATTGCTTCAAATACGGCCACTGGGTAACTTTTCAGAGCACCTTAAGTACAACATAAACAGAGCTTACATTACATATTTGCAAAACAAGAGTAAATTTTCATGACATTTATGCAAACTTCTGGTTTAGCTTGTGTAAACTGTGCGTTCCCTATCCACAAAGAATGGCCTTTATTACATTAGTGAAAATAAGTTGAGCATTTAAAAGAAAGTATTACATATTCCAACTCAATGCAGACATAAAAAAACCCCCAAAATTCAAGATGATAATATTTGGATCCTGGGGATTTGGTGAAGGAAAAAAGATCCCATGAATGTGAAAGAAGAAATTAACCTTAGATCCATTGCTGGCACCCTTAGCTTGCACATGTGTTTGGCAACCATGAAATGCTTGAAATATGAGACCTGGCAGTACCATGGTGCCAGACATAGCTAGCATTAGAAATATTCTTCCAAATTATTAAAAAGTGCTCTGAAACTGCTGCAAAAACAAAGTTCCTAATCCTAAAATATACTCCCCGCACTGAGCATATAAGTGTATTACTGTACTTTGACATTAAAATAAATTGGGGCATATTTACATATCCAGGACTGATTAACTTCTGTCAAATGCAAGTATGAAATGGCCCCAGGTTTCAAAATAACTTGCAATTTTACTTTAGAAAGCTTTTGTTTTCCCTCATGGTGCCATCATATAGACAGCTACAGGCTGTAGTGGCCAACAAAGGCTCTCTGTCACTCAATAAGCCCCCTGTGTCTTCTCTTAGCAGAATTCCTTTTTATTACATTGATCATAAGAAAGTGAGTGGAGTCAGCATGCATTCACTTTCCATAATTTTATCAAGTTCTCAATGGTGCTGATAAATAAGGTATACTTCTTAAGTGATTAAATTACTGTAATTATTTCAAGTTTATTTCAAGTTTAGATGATGTCAGTTCCTCTAGACATGTCTACCCAGAATGTGGTGATTACATGGAAGACTGAAGGGCACTTGGAAGTAAACTTTTTAATCTTTGTGTAGGATTTATATATACACACTTTCCCATTTGCCTTCTGAAAGTATAATATGGCTTAAGGGGAACTGCTGCTTGAATCAAGAAAAATCAAAAGGCTGGAAAAATGTACTGATTTGAATGAAAATGAAGTTTGCTTTAAAAAAAACATAAGTTGGATAATCTGAAAAAGAAAAAATAACTTTTTAAAGAGATGTATCAAAAAAGCTTCTTTGACACCTTAATGGAATGATCCTTCTTTTCCATTACTATTATAACTAACACAATTCACAACTCTGTTTTTAGTAGAGTTACTGGAAACTGAAAAAACTTGAAAGATTCAGAACTGGAGCATGGGGCTTTATTTATTTATTTTAAAAACTGAATATCCTAATGTTAGGTGGGGTTTTTTATTTTGTTTTGTTTTGTTTTTTTTTTCCCATGGGCCATTCCAGTACTTTCAATTTACGTTCTCTTTCAGAAATTGACAGAACAGAAGAGGTTGTTGATGAGATGGACAAGCTGGTTTGAGTCAGCTTTATTAGAGTGTAACTCGAGGTAGGCAAGCCAGGTGACTTCCACATTATCTTTCACTGCTAATAGTCTACATGCACTTCAAGAATTCTATGGCTAAATTCTATGGGTAAAACATGCTGTAAAGAGAGATTCATCATGCCACAAGGTGCTCCACATGTTCTGCAAGAAGTTAGTATGAGTAACATCAAGCAAAGAGAAGCCTACACTAACCTAGGCTGACAGTTTCCACAGTTATAAAATCATCTGGTTAGAGAAGTACCACAAGTTACTGATATAAAGACTGTTCAACACGAAATTGAAATATGTCCCTCTGGTGCTTTCTGTAATTTTAACCTGCCCCTCCTTTGGCTCACTCACTGGGCTTCGCCTGTGTTTTGAATCCTCTGATGATTTTAGTTCACTGTACTGCTCAGCTTGGTAATTTTGTGAGAAATTACTGCAGCTGCAGATCTGTGTGATCCCTGCAAGGGAGGGTGAGAACTGTGCAGACTAGCAGGACTTCTATCTGTATGGCTAAACTCTTGTCTTTATACCATAACATGGTATCCTCGTAAATCAAAATATGAATTGGGAAAGTAACCCCTTCAGGTTCAGGAAATACATAAAGAAATGTTCACCTGCTGAGGCTGAAATGGTGGAATTTTGTCAGTCTTCTCCTGTAGTCAGTCTGCTGAGATGTTGGCAACTAAATTCTCAGACCAGCAGACCACAGGCTTGATGATTCTTCTTGATCCCAGAGTATTTGTTATATCCTGCAGCTGTGATGTTTTGCTGGTCTGTATAAGTTCCTTTAGCATTCCTACAGTGACACAATCACCAGTGCTCAATGTCTTATGCACAACACCTCAAAAACACAATTCTGGGTATTTTTCCAGTTTTGCTAAGTAAGATTCTGAATAGAACTGTGGTCATTTCCACTTGTCAGAAAGAGCTGCTCCTTGCACTCAGCCTGAAGCTGCACAGCACAACTCTCTAAGAAGTTATTAGATGAGATCACAGTGGCACACTGTATGCCTGTGCTACAGGAGCAGTACAACCACAGCCATGTGCCTTGCCTGCCCCAGAACTTCTGGGCACTGAAGAAATTATCCATGCTTTACCCAAGATTTGCTGCCTAGTGAAACCTAAATGAACTCCACTGTGTGCTGCAATCCCTTTACCAAAAGCATATTTTTGAAAGTATCTGCTTGTGTTTGCAAGGAGGGTGGGCATTCAGTTGTCTTTAAGTCTGTAAATGCAGTCCTAAGAGGCAGTCAGTGTCTGCAGATTAAAAATTTTTTTCAATGCTTTCAAAATAAGGTGGGGCAATGATCTATAGAAATGCACTGTTTCTCCTTTGTCCTAGGACATTCTAAACATGCTCCAGGGAACAACAGAATTCTCTGTTACAGTAACAGCTCTGTCTGTAACCCAGAAAATTCTTCCATCTTTATAATCCTCTTTCTTCTATGCCAGTAACAAATATGGTAGAAAGAACTTAACAGCTGATAGTGGGTTCCTTACCCTGACCTTTCCTCAGAAAACTTCTCAGAGTTCTGGCTGTCACAAATCATTCATGTATTGGTCCTGGTTAACTACACCCCGGATTTGATGACTCTTTCTTTCATAGCTGCCTTATTTTTAGAAAATTGGTTTGAGTAAGTCATAGCCCAAGTTAACAGTGCTCAAGCTGTCTGGAATGGTGTACATAGAAAATAAAGATTAAACATTGAGTTTAGTGATACAAAGCTTTTGACGAGTAGACAAATAAGAGTGGGAATAGCAGAGTCAGAAGCTCTAGGCACAGAGGAGAACTGAAAGGAAACGAATACATCATTACTGCTACACTACATCAGCACTGCAGAGCTGTCATCCTAACCCACAGAAATGCCTACACTTCTCAAATAAACTTATCTGCTCTGCCCAGTTCTGTATACTTGTAGAGCTGTGAGAACTGGTGACAGACAGATGTGGTCACTGCATGCCAGAATCAACAAAACTCCAAGTACAGCCCAATCCTCATCCTCTCTGCTGAGAGATCAGCCTTCAAGTCTCCATTTCCGACAGGGGCACGTGTTTGTGTGAGATTGGGCACAGGTTTCAGGAGGAGAGACAATACTCATGACCACTATATCTGGGGTCAATTATCAGCCACGATTCTATGGATAATTGATTGTAAAATAAAAAGGGCAATTGGGCAATCAACTCTATAAAAAGATATACTAAAAAGTATCTTAAATTCCTTGTTCTGCGTGTTTTGAATTTGTAAACCTCTCTATGTCTGTAAAAGTATTTGTGATGTGGGTGTCTAAAATGTTGCTAATTTCACTGGCAAGATACCAGAATATACTCTGTGTAAAGGTAGTTGGTGGTTGCTTTAATTTTGAATTTCTTACACTCTTCGGCTGGTAGATCTTCCTGTACACCTTTCTATTCTGGTTCCTCAGAGTATGATTTTCAGCAGCCAGAATTTTAACTAAATCAATCAGATTTAAAGTTACTTGGGATAATGTGCATCCTGAGAATTGAAGGGACTTTTAAGACTCTTTTAAGCTTACCTAGAAATGTGGCACTGAGTTTTAAGGGCAGGTCCTCAGTGAAGAGGGCATGAAATGTATCTACTTCTTCATCATAACTCAATGAGAGACTCTCAGACTCTGTGGAAATTGTTAGCTTTTAAAGACCAGTCTGCCTTTAATTACACAAATAAACTCTGTAGGCCTATCTGTCTATTAGGGAAAACATTGCTGGCATTGTTTTTAGTATAATGTTTTCAATTTACTTAAAGGCTAGGAAAATAGAGTTAAAACCATTGTCCTTCAAACAGGGCTTGGAGGAGAATTAAAAATAAGTGCTGGGTTTGCCAGTGGCTAAGAATGGATTTTCAGCAGACTGACACAAATTTTTCCTTATTTTTCTGCCAAAATAATGCAATAAAAAGTAGAGACATAAATGAAACACATGTTAAAAGTAACAGGTCATAGGCCACATCCTAGAATTCCTATTAGTACCCAATAAGTTCATAAAACTGTGAGCCCTGGGCATGGAACACTTGGATAGGAGCTCATTGCAACCTTCAGGAAGACACAGACAGGATTTGGGGCTCCAAACTGGGGAAAAAGAAGCCCAAGGGGCCCACTATCAGCAACCCCATACTATAAGTCTCTAGAGAAGCCAGGGAGAGATTTGAGTTGTGTCTGCTGTCACTGTGTAGCAGCTGAGGAGCCCCTGATGCGCGGACACACTCTGAGTTTCGGGACCTTGCTGCTGTGCCTATGCTCTGAGGGAAGCTGGGCACCGTGTCCCCAGCTGCCCATGTCACTCTCAGGGCTGGCTTGGGGCAGCCCCAGGCTGTGTTTCTACATGTGTGGCGTGGCTGGGAGGTCCAGGGGAGAAGAGTGGAGGGAGGAGCAAGCACTTCCCAGGAGTCCACTATCCTATCCTCCTCTCCTAGAACAGACTAAACCTTCTGCTGCCCAGGAATCCGCCCTGCTCAGGCTTCATCCTGGAGAAATAGCAAGTTGTCACTGAAGGTTATAAGCAACAGTGTCTGGTTGACTTACAACTTACAGGGCAAGAGTTTTGGTGCCCTGAGTGCTCAGGATACAGACAGTTGCAGTACAGGTTATGCTTACTGCTTTTTCTTTCTCTTCCTCATCTTGCTATTTTTATTTTAATTATAAATATTCATTTTACTTCTTATGTTTCCAATGTTTTCATTTCATCAAAAGTCTTTTATTTTATAGTAAATTCAGAATTTTATTCATTCAAAACTTGATTTATCATTAACTCGGTAATTAATTCTCAAGAGTTTATATACTTATAAACTTTCCTCTTAGTATAGGTATATATAAAATATATATATTTTAGATACATATATATATATAAAGTTATACTTTCCTCTTAGTATAGGTAGAGTATGCAAATTATGTACTGTACTAACAAGACATCTTTTCTCTCATAAAAGGCAGAGTTGCTAAAGGGAACATATTGAAAGTCAAGTCCCCTGGAAGATTATTCTGTTTGACACTACTAAAAGGCAAAAGTCCCAGTTAAAATTAAATGACAGTTGTTTATATAAGCAGATCATAGTTACTTTAATTATTGCTTTTGGCAGGATCCTAGAAGTTTAATCTTTCTTAAATCCCACATTAATGTCTGCTGGCTCTAGGGATTTAGTTACCATGAAAAAATATTCAGCCACTACCTAACCTAAATACAGCTGTGCACTAGGGCAGTGTTACCCAAGATAGTTTCACTTGAGTGAAATGGGAAGATTGTTCTCAATTACTAATTCAGTTAGAAGACCGAGGAACATGAGATACCTATAAATCTAATTTCTTTAGCATAGCAATTTAAAAAGAACTTAAAAAGGTCTTTGAAGTTAAAAGATCTTATTTATATTGCCTGATGTAGGTCAGTCATTGCAGAACAATTTGCTCATTCACCTTTTTTCAGGGAAGCCATTATTTTAAGAACGAAAAAGAATGCATTCAGAATACGGGTACAAGAGTGAAAATGGTCTGCCATGTGGGAGTGAACTATCCCAGTGTGCACTGAAGATTTCACTACAATTGCAGTTACACACCTTCAACCTGCTCTTGAAAGCATCATACAAAGAAAGTATTAGAGATCTTCAGTGGGCTGTGATTTCTGGGGCTGCCTGGTGGGTGCAGGTTTAGGATGGAGAGGGCAGAGTCATTCTCTGACTAGTGCTGCTCAAGCCAGCTCCAACATCCATGGGCATAACCAGCATCAATGTTCAAAAGGATATTTCTGCACAGTTCAGTGAGGTGTGTTTAAAGCTCTGACATATTAGTTTGAAAATTTATTTTGACTATAGAGTTGGCTGACATAAGTGTTCTTTTACAAGGGACAGCTTAAAGCTGTACTTGATGGTACTTTTTCTTGACGCCCTTTAGCACCACCAGGCCTTAACAACCTCTCCTATTCTCTTGGTCTTGTGATTCAATACAGATCCACTAATTCATGAAAAGCAGTGCCGTGACTCTTTTGTGTTAGCTGGTGATAAAATTCCCTTTCATTTTTTGCTGCAAACCAAGGTGGACTACATCTCTACTTCTAGTTCTTACAACCCAAACAAAATATTTCTTTGAGACCTTAAGAAATAAAGATCACATGTGCATTTCAATTCTGCATGTTATTTCTGTTAGAACAATCTTTGGAGTTTGCAAAGATGATTGAAATGTAAAAAGCAACTTACAGTACAGTTTCACATATTTTTAAAAGAGGAATGTAAGTTTATATTGCACTTAAAGGTATTATATCAAAATAAAAAAATGAAATTAAAAAATCTATATATTTCTGGAAAGATAATAATCTTACTGGTGAGAAATTTCATTACTGACAAACCCTTATTTTTTCTAAGGTTTGTAACTGAAACTAAAGGTTTCCATTAAAAAGAATCAATCAGATCCAACACTGTCAGAATATCCAATCATTCAACAGCGACTGCATGCAGCCAAGCCACATTCACACAATTCTGTTAGCAATCAAGGCAGCTGGTCTGTATGCAGCTACATTGCACTGAGATCATGTATCACCACCAAAAAAGCATTTTATTAGTTTAACGTTAAGAAGGGTGACATCAGGAAAAAATAAGTGACTGCAAAATGTTTGACAGTGACCCTTTGTGAACAGCACTTTTATCTCAGAATGGTTTAATCCACTCCCTTACTGTTTTAGTGCTGAGAATTTTTATTCTTGAAGGAGTCCCTTTTCAGAAAAGTACAACATTCATGTACTAAGCCCTTGTGACAGTTGAAAAGTCCTTGATAACACATCTTTCTATTAAAAAAGAAAAAATAGAGAAAAGCATGATTTGAAAGCAAAGCAGTGGCTACTTATATCTGTCTTCTAGAATGGGTAGGTGTAGTATGCAGAAAAAAAGATGTTGTTATGTGTACAACACACAATACATTTTTACAAAAGCAGCGATTTCAGCCACATCCGGAAGAAAATAATGCTTGAATCAGAACATAAAGCAATTTTCCTACATTTTAAAATGATTTAGTATTGAGTAAAGCAGCCCTTAAATATCCCTTTGTTCCAGTAGATGTTGCATTAATGGGTGTTTTTGAATCATTTTAGGGAGCTCTGGCAAAAGGCAGTAAAGAAGTACAAAAAAAAGTGTTCCACACAAAGTTCTACAATGAGCTCATATGCTGTGTCAGAAATGGTGTTGTAGATAGCACATTCTTTTTGGTAATGTAAGAGAAAAGGGAAAAGTGTATGGAGGTTAAATGGAATTAACAAAACACATTAAGCTATTTCTTGCACATTAAAAATTGAATCTTACTCATCTCAAAATGCCTTTTGGGCTGTTGGATATAGATCTCCTGACAGCTGCAATGCAGTCAAAGCAGTATCAGAAAAACAGAGATTTTTTTTCTTCCAAAGTTCAAGACCTGAGCACTGCCTAAAAAGGGAGACATGCCTTCGAGCACTGAACTTTTGATATTTTTCTGACTTAAGTGCATACCAACACTTGGAGTTCAAAGCATGAATTTAGTAACCAAAGGAAAAAAAATTAATTTCAACTGTGATTATGTAACAATGCACAACATGATGTAATTTTACCTGGGAAACCCTGAAAATATCTGACTATTGTTTTCTTTTCCTTTTGGGGTGAAAATAGATCAGGGGAATAAAATGGTGTTATTCACCATTGTCTGAAACATTCCAAAGTCAGCAAACATTTCTGGTATGTGTAAAAGTGGAGATCTGTAGAAGGTAGAAACGTGAATGCCTTCTACAACAATATTACTTGGTTCCATGCTGAGGTAGATGGCCATCCACCCAGGAATCCAGACAAACTCTTTCATTTAGGCTCCTGCTGAAGTCAGAGGTGTTTTCTGGCCAGGTGGCAGCCTGGACCTCAGAATATACCTCAAAAGTTCCAAGGCCACCCTAGATTTCAATGAACACCAGCTCTGCTATGATTGCAGCTGTACAGCTGCTTTCAGCCAGCCACAGTGCAGGTTGCTGGATTTGTTTCGTCTTTGCTTTCACAAGGTCACTTTTCAGGCAGACAAATTCCTGATCTAGTTCCAGACACCTGAAGACTACAGCTGGCATGCAGGAGAGCATCAGCCCTCCTCTTTTCAGGGGTGGTGCAGATTGTTGTTGAATTGATATGTCTACCTAAGAAGAATCTAAAAGTAAATGTTTCTGAAAATGAGGATTTGAGAAGATGTCAAGGGACCAAAGATAGAGCTCTTCTTTCAAGAAAAAAAGTCAGGTGAAGGACTGCTATGTCTCATTGCAGCCACCAGGTATTTCTACAGAGCAGAAAAGTTACCAAAATTTTAGTGTTCTTTACCCACCCCAACCCCAAAAAAATTTAGATATGGAGAAGGATATTATAGTACAACGATGACACACAATAATCACATGGCTAAAACCTCTTAAACATTTGATCATTTTCCTGCTTTAAAACAAATGCCACATTGTAACACTATATCTATGAACCCCAACCCAGAAATCTTTTGCCTTACTCAGCCCAAAAGAAATACATTCTTTCATGGTTTTAAATTGAGCTTACAAAACCTGATGCTTTGAACGTGGAAAAAACCCCAAGGCATTCTTTCTAGTGGCAACTGAAGGAAAGTTTCTCAACAGCAATGCGCTGTTCAGCCTCCCCTCTGGGCATGAAAATATTATTGGGAAGACTCAAAAGAGTGCAGTCTATTCTCTCTAGACTCAGTATTGTCCTTTATTTTTTGTGGGTAGAAATACCTTCCTTCAGAAGACATCAATGAGAAAAGTTTGCAAGTAACCTGATATCAAATGGAATTCTTATCTGCTGTGAGAAATGTTCTCAGGTCGTGGATTACAGTCAAATTCTGGTGTCACTGAAGTCAGTAAGATTTTTATTGTTGACTTCATTGTGAACTAGTTAAAACTCAAAATATGCTTGACATTTGGCTCAACAGGAACTTCAAGGGACCATTAACATGAAGCAAACAGAGCTTGGCTTCCAGCTGGACCACTGACCCTTCTGGCCACATTCTCAGTTATAATTAGGCTCCTTTTGGCTTGTTGGGCAATATAATGGGCCTTTGAAGCCTGTATTTCCTTCCTGCGTTTCTCTCCAAGGCACTAAAGACTCATGACTCTGTTCCAACCTAGTCTCTCACACCAAGCCATTGCCAATGTGTCACACACTCTCCTCGGGTTGCCAGCATCCACCCAGCTGAGGCCCCAGGCTCCTGGACATGACTCAGAGCCACTGGCTCTGCATTCTTGCCACAGATCCTTTAATTTGCTCTGGGGATGGGCAAATGGCCTCTCTCTGCCTCAGCTTCCTGACAGGCTAGAGGAACACCCTAGGCTGTGGAAATTCAAGATATGGGGAGTGAGGTGTTCTGCATCAACACCTTGCAAGTGGACTCCAGCTTCAGTCACTGGCCCTAGACAGCTATGTATTCCATAAAGGCAGTAAAAACATCTTCTGGCCCCAGAAACAGACTATATTATGCCCTGAGGTGCATAAACAGATCATCTAATTTTTTTCTCATATTGCAGAGCATCTAACAACAGATGCTAGGTTTACAAGGAATTTTTCTTGTTTTTTATCTTCTGCTCTTGGTTATTGTCTTATCTGCTTACATTTGACTTTATTATCCATGATTGTATGGATTTTTATCTCAAATGTACTTAAACACTAAAAATGTAGTACATACTTATTTTCTCAGGTGAGAAACACTGGAAGAAAAAGTAGCCTTGGAACCTTTTGTTGAAATCTCTGCTATTTCCATGTATAGATGTATATAAAGACATGTATATGACTACAAATAACTTATTTGCACAATTTTGATGAAACAGAAATAAATACCTCTGGTCTTCACATGGCCCTCATATTTTTATTTTCATATATCTAACAGTTACAAATATGTACAGCTTCTTATTAAAATGCAAATAATTTTTCTAAATACTAGTACAGTTAAATATATTTAGGTTTCATATTGCAAAAACATACAGTACTGTACAATATGGTATTAAAAAGAAAATATATACAATGGAGTTATATTCCACCTCCACACTTTTGTACTGCAGAGTTATTCTTTCCAAAGGTCCTAGGCTTTGATAGTAATTTAAGTTTTAATTCTTAAAGAGTTAGACAAACTATAAACAGAAAGTTCAAAAAATATTTTTTCCAGTTATTTTCTAATTGTTTTTGACAAATGAAGCCAAAACACTATAACTTTAATGAGTTCCTAGGACATGGTTATTTTGAATCATAGCATGTTTGCCTTAGAATCTATTCTTATTAGGTTCCTATCTTATTAAACCTCTGATGTTAAAGGAACACTACATAATTTCAAGTAGCTGAAAGAATAAGATTCAAGTCTTTGTTTAGAGCTAAGAATGCAAGGGCTTTTATGGATCAAGGCCACCATGCTTAACACTGAACCAGGTTTGCCAAGACTTCTTTCTGCCAAAACACAGCATAGTAAAACCCAAAAACTTTTGGTTTGGCAAAGAGAAATGAAAAAAAAAATATTCAGAAGATGTGTTTCTAGTGAAAGTATGCCACAGGACACAGATTAGCCCGGCGAATAGGATTTACTCTGTTGCTTGAAGATGCAGATTTTGATTACTTTTCTCGTGGGCTTGAAACAAAGATTTTTATCTCAGGTCACTCTGAATTAAAAAATGTGCAGACATTCAGAGTTTCTAAACACTTTGTTTGGAATAAGTACCCTTCCTAGCAGGGTGTGGAGCTTTCTTGCCCTTCCATGCTTTTCTTGGATTCATTCTGTGTTGATACCAAAAGAGATGAATTTTCTCTGTGTGGCAAGGAAATTATCCCAATGCAGCTCTATCCAGCAATTTGAAAAGCTTAGGCCCCAATGAGAACAGGAATTCTTATAGGCAAACAGGAATTCAATTCTGATAGGCAAACTTCCAAAGAAACCTTGGGATACTATGATAAGGTAAATATATGATACATAAAATATTTTATTTTAAAATTTTCGTTGCTTATTATTTAATAGCATTATTTTATTGTTTATTTAAAAAAATTGTGATCTTCAAACTTTTTCTTCTTCTACAGTGATAGAAAGAGAGCTGTCTGAGGAAGGTGAAGGAGATTACTGAGTGATTCCACAGGTAGGTCCAAAGTATATATGGGGCTTTGTAAAACGTTTCTACTGAGGGTCTAAGGGAATGAAAAAAATGTCCCTTAAATTTCAGATAAACTGATTTAAACTCAGAAGATATAGGGCAAGTATGAATTATCTTTACATACCTAGGACACAAAACCTTCAGCAAGTTGTTTTCTTTGGAGGACTATTGTTCAAGCCTGAAAAATTTCAGTTAAAATGTATTGGATGTCACTTCATTTCCCTGTCCTCAGAGCAGACATACCTGGTGACAAGAATGCCGGTCTCACTACCAGTGAAACATAAGGGAAGTTTGCAGTTCATTGAAAACATTGAAAAAGATCAATTTAATCTATTTTGAATGTAAAACACATTAAAAATACAAAGAAAGAAACAAACAACCCAAAACCACAAAAAAATCAAAAAGCAAACTAACCAAACCAAATAAAGAACATTTTTTACAAACCAGGAAAACACTTTCAAGTATCTCCAATTCTAGCTTATTTCTTGTTAAGATGGTTTCAGAAGTCAAGAAAATATTTCAGTAACACCCCATAAACCTCCTTGTGCAATTCAAGATTCAGAGCATACCAAGGTTAAAATAACTGAGATGAACAAATTAAAAAGTATCAGAGAAGACAGATTGGAAGTTGCAGATCCACAGATCTTATCTTTCTTTTCCTGTGGGCTTTCTGGCTGGCCACTGATAAGTTTAAGAACCTAATGGAGATACTAAGAAAACCTATTTTTTGTGGTTTTTTTTAGAAGCTGGCATTTAGCAGTCATAAACAGCAGCAAAACAATATTGTGGCTTGATGCTCATGGTTGTAACAATGATGTGATAGGAAGTGGGAGTCAAGTTCCCTTGGTGAGAAATGGGGAATAAATGAGACACTCTGAATCACCAATGAATCACTAATAGAGTTCTGCTTCTGGTTCTTTGGCTTTTATTTCCAGACTCTAAAATTATGACAGTTTTAAAATGGTGGGTGAAGGTGAACATTTCACAGCATTCACAAGTGTGTGGTAAGGGTCTGATTGCCATTAGACTTCCTAAGACCATGAAAACCGGAAATTTTAACAACCAGCATTTATTGTTTCTTTTGGCTAATGTCAGAGTTAACAACTGTTCAGGTTCTTTGTAGAACAAGAGAGGATGAGGGTACAAGGACAACATCTTTGTGGCCAGCAGCAAAAACCACTAAGTTCAGCAGAGTTCAGGGAGTTCCGGATTTCTCTCACAAAATTTACAAGAACTCACTCTCTTTGAGCACACACTGTGCTACATATTGTGCTGGACGATGAACTACAGTAGCTTTTACTGTGAACAAATATGTGCATTTTGATAGCCAATAAAAATAAAGTGATAAACTATGCTAATCTGAGAAACTGGGAGCTCCTCAAATTTAAAACATGATGTCACAATTGAAAGTAAGAAACATCAGGCTGTTAAAGGGAAAAAATAAAATTGTCTACTTAGAGTATGTGTATGTATACACGTACATACAGGGGTTCATTATTATCAGTATCAGCACTGAAATTGTTTTAAACAGAAGTTTCAAAAGCAGTGTCAGAGTTCAGACTGTCAGTTTTGAATGGACTGAGTCACATGAATTAAAATATTTACTATAAAGGTACACATAAAGTTTATTCTGCATTGATTCTGGACTCCTGTAGGAGTTCAGTGAATCAGAGTAGGTCCAGGTTCTGGTGCCTTGTCACACCAGACAGAACCAGGCAGAGACCAGGTCCACTGGTGTCAGAAGCTTTACTCTCCATTTGCTTTGTTTATTCTGTTCCATGTGACAAACTGCACGCATTGAGCAGGCAGGACCAGGGAGAGCCTGGGCAAATTTTGGCAAAGCAAGTGAAGAAATTCATCCTGCAGGTTTGCCATCTGGGCATCTCCAGATGCATATATGTACAACAATGTTTCTATTTATTGACAATTATATTTGCTGTAGTTTTGATTTCTACTATGAAATGATTGCATTGAATTAGCAATGGTCAGGTGTTACAATCTAGCCAGGTCTCTGGGATGATTGTTGCATACATTTCAACACTCTTCAGCTTATAGTCCACTGGAGTTACACTAAGAAAATGCTGAAGGAAAAAACCATTAGGATTGTGTAGGGCAACCTATGACAAAGTGACAGTGTAATGGCTATGATGAAGTGTGGCTTTATCGACTCACAACATTATATGCTCTGTATTCATGTTTACATTTGTACTGAGAGAGATTTCCTCAGAAGAGAAGCACTGTGCTGCATGTTGGACTGATTTATATATTTTTTTTATCATCTAGCAAACGCTTTGTGAAATGTTTGTCTCTGGTTAAAAGAAAATTGCCAAATTTAAAACTGGTTCTGGCTGCCATCTTAGGGCAGAATAAAGAGTAGGTGTAAGTTAATGTGTAGGCTATTATCTTGGGAACAACACCACCACTAATTTTTTTTTTAAATTTTTGCATTTTCTGGTGCATATTTTAAATTACAGAAGCACATTCAACTGTGAAAGACCTTTTTGGGTTACTCCATACAATTTTCTTTCTAAGTTGAATTAAATCATAAAACTTAGTTTCCAGCAAAAGATTTCAAAGCAAGGGCACTATGTTCTTAACTATTATTCTCTTCCTGTCTCATGAAACTGTACATACATCCTGCCTACTTGGAAATCAATGTTTTTAAGTAAATCAAAGCTTTTTATATCTTCTTCTGTACCTATTACATTGAATAGTGGTCAATAAATCTCTCTGCAGAGGCGAAAATTGAAACCCAAAACTTCCAAAATTTTTTCCCACCTGTAAATATGTACTTGAATGAGATTGTACAGTCAAAAGCACAATGTAATCCACATTATGCCAGGTCATGGTGTTGTCAGTAACAATTAGGAAATTTTAACATAAGAATACGAAAAACCAGTGGCCCAATTAGACCAAGACTGACTCTAATCTTGACTTGATACAAGGTTTTTGTCCAGTTTGATTTTTGTAGTATCAGACTTATAATAAAACCTCCATAACCTTCTGGAAAACTGAAGCCCATGATAATTGGCAACGAGCCAGACATCTCTGTTCTTGAAATTACTGATGTAAATGCAGCTGTGTTGACTCAAAGGTTGAGTAAGAAAGACTATGGTCAACTGACCACACTTTTCCATGGTTCCTAATATATACCATCAGTTATTCAGGATAGTTTTACATTTCTCATAGGGCTTCACACACTTTAGAGATTACAATGCAGCTTCACTGGGTGCTTTTCATGGACTGCTGAGCTCAGCTCTCCCAAATCCAGGTAATTCTTCCATGTGCTACAGTTACCTACTAAATCTTCACAGAGCAGAACCCTAGTAAAAAAATTAATGCCTCTTGATGCTGTAGAATCTGTCTTTATTTCTGTCAGTAGCACTACCCCAGGTGATCCAAAGTATTTGAGGTCTAAGAACTATTTCACATTTACTGAGTCGTATTAGCAGATAGGCTTGTCAAAAGAAAGCTAGGTCAGTTGACCCATGAAAAGATTGATTTTTCTAACATTTTTTTCAGTCCCTTATACCCTCAGTAGATGAACTAGATTTCGTCCAAAATTAACTGCAGAAGATTTTATAAATTGTCTGTGCATCCAAAGAGATGAAAACCATTATGGTAAACAGACTGGGTTTTCTTTCCCAGCCTCTGAATATTTATCTTTCTACCTAGTGACTGTTGAGGAATGAAGGACCTGGGTTGGTGGAGTCCCCTCCACCACAGATTAATTTACCACAGGCAAGTAAAACTATAACAAGACAGAACTAAACTTAGGCTGTGAGTTAGAAGAGTGATTCCTCATAAAGATAATTCCTGAAACTGCACACAGTGAGTGGGAGTGATCGACACTGTCGAGCTCAACATGCTTGTTGTCCATCTGAGCCAAACCTCCATGGGGAGCCCATGGTTTCCCCAATCCACACTGAAGCAAAGTTGCACTGACTCCAGATCAATGGTGAGAAAAATTCCATAAGTTTTGATAAACAAACCCAAACACACATATCCAGGGTCTACATGTTTTCAAATATAGTAACTGCTTATACTGACATTTAAATTTCACAAGTACCAAGTTTCTGCTTTCACAGACTAATCTGACCCCTCTCTAAACCAGACATAGTCTCTCCTTTGTGAGGTTGAGCAATTATTTTTCTCAATTTTTTGCCTTCTACTTCCTTAGTTAAGGAGCAAAATAAAAAGTATACTTTGGGAGTTTAGGAAGTTATTAAGAAGAGAAACTTATTCAGGAAATGAACTTCTTGTTTCTCATTGTTGGCAGACTCAGACAGAAGATGTCTTTTTGTCTTCTCCCCTCCCCACACATATCCCCACCCTTCCCTCCAGCTACAAAATACACTGTGGTTATTTGACTCATTACATTTCTTTACAGAAATCATAACAGAACACTGCCCTTTTATCTTCTTCAAAGAAAGTCCCATGTCTCAATACACAACCTTTTCCAGACAGATGTTTTTATTTTACAGTTTCCACCTCTGCAGTTTCACCTGGCCAGCTCCACCTCAGAATTTCATCAGTGTCACAGGTGGAGATAATTAGCTATGACTTCATGGTTATTACTCTTTCTCTTTGCACAGGAGATAAGCTATTATTGTTCCTGAGCGCAAACTATTTTCTCTCATACTAGCAATGAGTCAGCAAGGTGTTATAATGCATGTGATTCTCTCATTTGCATTTGAATTTTCACAAAACTCTATACAGGGTATTAGCTTGCTTGCTGTGCATTATCTATGTTTTATCGAAGTAGTGTGTTCAGAGAGTCCTTCTGGGTTGAAAAATGCTATGGATGGTAGAGAAACTCATCTGCAGAAGAGTTTCTTCCCTCTTATTCTTTCTACTTTCCATCAAGATTGATGTGCAAACTTTCAAACTAAGAGCCTTCATCTGAAACCATGGAATTACATATTTTACAGAATGATCCTTAAATACTCATTTTGAAGCTGTTTTAATTAGTACAGTTGATGACCAGATGAGAGATAGACACACAGGGTATTTACACCAGCATTAATAAAGTACTGCAAGGCAGGAGAGGCAGTAGAGGTGCTTTCAGGTGAGCCTTTAGACTGTGACATGTGCAAAGGAAAGAAACCTGGTGGAATTCTCTCAATGATATATTGCAGTTGTGAGCATTTACTCTCATATTTTAAACACTTGGTGATAGTAGATTTGAGGGGCAAAGGCTGTTTCATATCACTCGTAATAAAGCAGAGGTCATCTGCCTTATCTTCATTTTTTTTACTATAAACTGAAGAAAGAATGAAAATATATTTAGCCCATACTTTTAGAAGAATGCTTATGTTTTGAAAATTGAGGTATCTGACACAACAATCCCTGCCATGGGATTTATAGCTAATAAATATTAGTATTATGTGCTAAATATAGCCCTTGAACCACACTTTTATAATAGTCCACGGTGCCTTTGAAAAATGGGGGAGTATACTGGCAACAGTGGGAGGTTAGAGGGAAAGAATAGAGCCTGGAGAAGGAGATTTGGCTGGAAAGACAGCTGTGGTAAGGCATGGAGGGGATCCCCAAGAAGTCACCTGTTGATTATGTGCAGATGTTATGCAGACTGGAAGGAAAAAATTAAATTACCTAGGAGAAAAAAAAAAAAAAAAAAAAAAGAGGAGGAATGACATTTCCTGCAATCATGTGAAGCAGAATAAGCAGAGTTATTTAGGCCATGAATTAATCTGTGAAAAGGGTTTAGTGTGAACAGAATTACCTGCATTGACTGTAAAATAGTGCAAATGCAAAAAGATGATTGCAGTAGCTGGTCCCAGCCAATGCCTGCATTCAGCTGCCAGTGGAAACATCCTGGACTTTGCCAGGTGCTTCACTGAAAGTCTCAGGCTGGTTTGCACAGTGAGATGGTAAACTTTAGTTTCTACTATTTTTTTTCTTTAACTACCTGTTGTGTTATACCTCAGGTTCCCTTCTGAGATATGAAAGAAAACAGAGGAACTGGAAAGACTTTTTCTTAAGTTTGAGGGTTTTGGGGATTTGTTATGGGGGGAGCATTAATGTCAACTCTTACTCTTATGAAGAGATTGACATTAATGAAAATTTAGAAACATTCTTATTCTTATTTTTCCTTTTTTTTTTTAATTTCCCTCCAAGACACTGTGTACTCGTGTCTCTTGGATACATTTGTAAAGCTTGTTGTCTTTTGATATCAGTTCCCATTCTTTATATTTCCCCTTCAAGAAAGAAAACTTCTCTTCAAATGAAGAGTCAGTCTTAAAACAACAGGAAAAAAAGAAGCAGGTGGACTACTCATTTTAGATAAAAAGCATTATTCTTGAAAGTAATTTGAGTTGTCTGTTTCTGTTGGTCATGTCAGGATCTATTTACTTTACCTGCAGGAGCAATCTGACTTCAGTTATTTCCACACTTTGGGCTGAAACTCTCTCAAAAGACAAAGGCACAGATGTGTCTATAGTAACTTGCACCTCAAACTTTGTAAAAGGCTCAACAAAGCACTGTATCAATGTGTTTAGCTTCCAGAAAGAAAATTTTTATCTCTTTAAGAATAAATGTTTCAAATATTAAGAAGAATATAATTTAAAAATAGCTAAAACAAAGCACATTCATAAGCTTCCTCTTAAAGATGATAATTGAGTGCTACTATTCTGAAGATTGTAAAGATGTGATTATCATTTCTTGGTTCTTACTCCAAAGCAAAATTATTTTTTTTTGCCTTCAGTGAAAAAATTTTCCTTTAATGTAAAATACAGACTGCTACTTTCTCATCCCAATATCTAAAATGTATGCCCTGATCAATGAGTTGTTTCAAATAATAATTGTGTCACTGAGAAACACATTGCTGGGATGTTTTCTTTAGTAGTGTAAGAACTTCCTCTGTGCACAGAGTCTCTTGCTTCTCATTAGTCTGGAGACTCCGCAGACAAATTACCTGCCTTTCATCTTTCTGCTAGAGGGTGAAAAAAATGACTAGAGGAAGAGAAAAGACTTAGTAAGAGTTTTCGTGCAAGAGAGTTGGAATCTCAGACTGGGACAGATAAAAATTTCAGGAAAAAAGACTTTTAAAAAAGCAGAATGGAAAAGGAAGAGGAGAAGATAATTTATGCATTCTTTTACATTTACCTTTAAAGGTTCTACTTTACTTTGAAAAATTCTTTAGTGATAATTAATAAAAAGTACCAATGTTACTCTTAACCTTCTGGTAGATTAAGAAGTCTCAGGGAAGAACTGTAATTTAGCTGGAGAAGAAGGAAAGGAACATATTAATCTGCTTTTCCTTTCTTTTGAAGTAAATTAGAGAAGTGTGAAATTATGGCATAGGATACAGTTCCTCTTCCTCAATACAAGCAGGACTAGCCTTCTTATAATTTCATAATAAAGTAGAGCAGAATCTGCCTGCATGATGCTGAAAAGAAGGTCTGATAACTTCAAATTTAATTCATCCATTTCAGGGACTGAATACGACATTTGTAGATTAAAAGTTTCAGAATTGTCAGATCTTCTGCCCTCTGACCAGCATTTCCAGAACTGAGAACATTTTCTCACAGTGGCTGTCCTGGAAAGAGCTGCTTTACAAAAGTCTTGCAGGAAAATCTGAGAAGTATGATAGAAGTTAAGTTTGATGAAGGTTGATAGTGCCATAGAAAGTGAGTAGTACTGGACTCGACAAACTGAAGAGAATTGAACCTGCTCTATCACTCCCCTCCTCATTTTGACAGGACAGGGAGAAAATAACATGGAAAAAACTTATGGGTCAAGATAAGGGCAATTTAATAAAGCACAAGCAAAGGTCATGCATGCAGAAGCACAGGAAACAAAAATATTTTATTCTCTGCTTCCCATCAGAAGTGGATGTCTTGCCATTTCCCAGGAAGCAGGGCTTCAGTACACATACTAGCTGCTCCAGAAGAAAAATTACGTAAATAACAGATCACCCCTGACCCCACTCTCCCACTCCCCTCCTCTTTTCTTTTAGCTTCTATTGCTGAGAGCACACATGGTGTGGAACATTATGGAGTATCCCTTTGGTATTTGGGTCAGCTGTCCTGGCCATATTGTCTCCCAAAATCTTGCCCACCACCAACCTGCTGGTGAGGGGGGAATGCTGGACAGAGCTGATACTGTGCAAGCTCTTCTCAGCAGCAGTGCAAACACTGGTGTGTTATCAACACCTTCCAGCTGTCAGTGCAGAGCACAGCACTGTGCTCAGCTGCTATGGGAAAATGACCTCCATCCCAGCCAGAAACAATGCACCTGCTAAGGGACACAACTAAAATGCCATCATGTATTTTATGCCACTTATATATGCCAGTATTCATTTATATTGAATCATGTTGATGTATGCATTCACATTAGACCATCACTGGAAAAAATCAAAACCATTCTGGAAGCAGGGACCACTACCCCAAAGTTTTGCTGAAGCTGCATCTGAAATAAGCATATGAATTAAAATGAGTTCTATTCAACTGTTGGCTTCTCAACAAATGTGTTATTTGAAATCTTAAAGAAAAGCATATGTAAAAGCACGTAAACATATGTCAATATGCATTGAAACATGCATGAATAGAAAAGTAGCAACTTTCTTAGTAGAATCATCTGGTAAACTCTTAAGTCTTCAATGGTAAAAAAGAGGAAACAGTCTAATTGCTCTGTGCTTTGTATCTTCTCTAACTGCTCCAAGTTTTCTTGAGAAAACACTTGCCAGAAACCTGTGGTTTCCTTATGCTTCAGAACTATATTGCTAGTTACTTGTATAAGTTGGTGAGGTTTCATTTTGATTGTCAGATTCCAGCACTTCTGTGATTCATTTTTACTAAAATAAGTCACCAATTCCCCTCCTCTTAAAATCACTTTCCTGGATGATTATGAAATGCAGTTCCATACTATCACAGGACTTCCCTAATTCTCTTTCTTCAAATACTACATCCTGAAGTTCCTTTAATGCTGTTCCCAGAAAGTGACTCATGATTCTTTATTAATTATAGAATATGTTAACTTAATGAATGCGCTAGAAACATGTTTTTCTATTCTCACTATAGCTTGAAGGAAATATCATTGCCAAGGCATTATCTCTAACTGATCTCGTACTAGTAGTGTAAATGTAACTTTTTTATGATTGATTCTTTAAAACTTAGCCAAATTTTTAAAAAAATGTTAATGTAGACCTCATTTCATTTCTGTGGACTACATCTTTAATTGCATAAATAATTGTAGACATTTAAGGCTAAACACTAATTTCATGAAAAATGAGGACAAAAGCTTTCCTACTGTAGGTTGGCCAGTATTTTGCTCTGTTCATGCATAAGTTTATTGCTGATAGGGCACATAGCCTCTTTATTATTATTGGGTTTTTGCACTGTAATAATCTGAATGATACTACACAGGAAGTAACCCACTTTAGATAGATGGATTTAGATAGACATAGATGGATAGGTTTATCTCAGTGTCAGGAAATAAAGGGGAATATTCCAGTGCTAGCTTCAGATACATTCTCTGGTATCATCAAGGGCATGTTTGGAGAAAAACCTTGTGTTTGTATAGAGATGGTAAGTGGAGCAGTTCATATTCTTAGTTATGTTGTGCCCTCTGGCAAGCCTGCCAGGAGAGCGCTGTGCTTGTTTTGTGAAGAGAAACCTCCTCCACATTCCAGCTTGAGCATATCTATTGTTTTCAGACATAAACAGATGTCTTCCTTACCTAAGGGAAGCTCTCAAAAATCTGGAAGTAAAACAGAAGAAACTGATGTGAAACCACAACAGTATTTGACCTGTCTGCATGCATTAATAATCTCAGCTTTAGCTGAAGGCAGAGTTCTGTTGCATTCAGCTTTATTTATTTGCGTGGTTTCTGCCCTGCAGTATGGAAGAACAATAAAGGATATTAGTATTAATTTAATTTTTGAAATTTCAATTAGGATTTTGTTAAATGCATACATACGTATTATGTCATTCAGAGTCTTTAAAAGCAAGATAATTCAGAGTTGCTTAAGAAGAGCTGGGAAAAGGGAGGTAAACATATTCTTCATTCTGTCAAACTGCCCTCTATTTCACAGGCCAAAATCTCAAAATTTGTGATGAGATCAAGCTATAGATCCAGAGGAGAGCTTTTTCTAATAATTCTGACAGGGTGAATGAATTTTATTTGCATCAATCTTGTCTGACTGCTAACAAAATGCATATATTTGGGGGATGGGGGTTTACATCTATACATTTACTTTCTGTGACAGGCTGATCTGTCTTTTCCAACCTTGCACAAATGTCTGTAGGACATTCAGACGTGTTAAAGTTTAGCTGCCTGTGGGAGGTAAGATAATAATCCCAAGTAGGTCAGATTTAGAGCTCCTCCATGAAGACAAGGCACAACAAACTCACTCTGCTTTGGAGACTCATCTCCTTGAGTGACTTTTCTCTCTCCTCTCTCCTCACCCATCTATGCCTTGATTACAACACAGACTGTATGATGACATTAAAAAAACACTACTATTGAGTAACTATTAGGAGTAGTGAGAAAAAGTACTGTGTGTTCAAGGACAGCTGGATAAATGCATTGGTGAAGGGGAAGAAAGGGAAGTGTTGAATACAGTGCAAGAATAAAGGAAGTGGAGATCTTTTTGAGTGAGGTGCAGTGCCCCCAGCAGAGCCCTGTACTGGAGCCAGCTCTACAGCTGCTTGGAAAGCCACAGGTCCCTGCACAGCAAAGGCTGATCCAGCATCTCTCCAGCAAACCACACTGCAGTGAAGATGCCCAGAAATTTAGATTTTTTAATTGTCATTTTTTAATTCAGAGGCACCTGATGGTCAGATTAGAATCAGGTCATGACTCCTCAGTCCTGGAATGATGAAACGGTAGTTCTGCAAGAAGGAAAGAATGATAATCTAGAAAAAGGTATGGCAAAAATAAAGTGATGAAAGGATTCAAAAAATGAAAAGCAAATTTACTTTTAATTCTTGTAAATTTTAAGTGCAAGTAGTCTCTCATACCCATAAAACTCAGTGAGACATAATTTAAAATAAGAGACTAAATTCAAAATAAAACTACTCAGAGACAGAAGAATTGAATCCGTGTCATTCATAAGTAAACTCTAGAATTTAATTTGTTCATACAGCAAACAAGGTTTCCAGTAGAAATTCTTAAGAATTATAGCGATCACACCAGACTGCTATCTTTGATTTTATTTGTTGTTTCTGAATGTGCATCATCTTGGTTTCCATGCTACGGTAGTGTGATTCATATCTTGTGGTTAGGAAGACTGACTTTTTGTTTCCGAAATTTCTGCTGTGAGAAAACATCTGCTGAAACGTAGATAGTTTGTGGTGCGTGGATGAAATATATATTCTTTATAACCTCCTCCAGGAAGGACAAACACGTTACAAGTAATAACACTATTCTCACAATGGCACTCTTGGCACATTATCCCCTAATAACAAGATAAAATATTTTTTTATTTAGAAAGAAAGGTGTAATGTGATATTTATGTGTATGTGATTTGCATCATTTCCAGGTTGTAGATGCATACATTATTCTTACTGCAGGGAAGACTATTTCTACAATTTAACATTTTATAATCTAAATTGATATTCCATAAAATCTAATAATGTCTGTTACATAGAGCAAAACCTCCTTACAGTACCAAGAAACACTTGTTCAACTGGAAATTCAGTTTTAAGTTCTAAGAGCAGAGAGGTTTTGTTATCCAGCTGCAGTTTATCAGGCTGAAGCGGGAACTGCCTATCATGTTACAACATGAGTACTCATCGACAGGAGCTCCCTGCTACTGGTGGCATCTCTCAAGATTCCAAATAGAGTTCATATATCTAGACTGGAAATCCACACTTTTGCACCCCTATGTTTCTTTGCTCCCTTTCTCAACTGGGGACAACTCCCAGAAGGAGTGGCCCCCTTCAAACCCTTCATGTGATCAAGCTTGTGTGAATTCTCAGGAAAAAATAATTAGTGTGCTAGCTCCTAGCACATTATAATATTTTCTGTGTATAACTATTGTTCAGCTGGCACTAAGGCCAACATTTCATCTACTTTGTTAGGTATCCCAAGGAACTCCACTGCAATTATTGAGACCAGAGGCATAATGCTGCAATATTTGCCACATACATCACTCTAGGTAAATAAGTATTCATCCAGTCAACTTACATGGGTAATTTCATACTCAGCCTTTTTTTCCTGTTTCTTCAGCCTCACACACTTAACAGAAATTTCACAGGTCTTCACAATCCCTCCCATCCCAAATGCTTCAGGTGTACATGCTCTCCATGCTAAATATTTAATATAAAACACAATTGAAAATAAATTTTCCCTAATTCCATGATAATGTTTTGCAACATGGGAAAAAGTTACACTTCTTTAAGAAGAAGAGAGAGAAAAATGGATTGTCTGAAAATAATCCTTTACTCATTTAAATAAGTTTTTAAAATCAATGTTACATATAGTATGCTCATTTGTCCATAGAAGAGCTTAAATTCATTTCTTAATTCTTAAAATTAAACTGCATTCCAGTTTGTAGAGAATATGGCATATTAAAATGTGTACATATACTCTGGCTGGTTCTTTAAACCATGTGAAAATGTATTCCCACAGCTAAGTAGTTAATGTAACAGATGTTTTATCTCCTTCTAGACTGATTTTTTCCCTTTGGCTGCTTCCTACTATGAAAAGCAGAAATATGCATTATGTTTGACAAACAGCATGGTATTCAAAGACTGAAGTATTCAGCTGTGATTCTAAGAAATACTAATTTCATCATTGGTTATAACTTCCTCAGTGGTGTTGTACCATGATTTTCTCTAACTACTATTCTTTGGATTTCTTTCTTTTTTCACAGTTAGAAATGGAGTTCAATTTTGCACAGTTTATAGTCATATCCTATATGTTTTCTTGATATTAGCCAGCACTAAAAGAATGCTTTTGGTTTGAGATGCTTGAAGGAAGCAATCACAGAGTGAAAGTGGGTGTTCCCCTGTTCTCTGACATTTTAATAAGCAGAGCTAAGCTTGACAGTCATACATTCCTCTTGCCTCAATGGGATTGCTCTTTCATGGAAGTGATCAGATGTTCTTAAGAAGGAAGCTCCCTTGGTTGGGGAACTGGCAGTCTGATCAGCACAACATACACTGTGTTTATATGACACTGTCACCTGATTCAAAGCCCTTTATAGAGCTTATGTCGCTGGTGACATTTTGAGAAGTCATGTTTCTTTGTTTGCTCTTCATTTTCGTACAAACTAGTCCTGGCTTCAGCTGGGATGGAGTTAATTTTTTTGAGTAACTGGTACTACTGTGTTGTGCTTTTCTCATTCAGTGTGAGGATAATGTGGATAATACACTCATATTTAGTTGTTGCTGAATAGTGCTTGCTCTTAGCCAAGGCCTTTCAGTGTCTCATTCTCTGCTGTGTAAGCAGGTGCACAAGAAGCTGAGAGGGACCATAGCCAGGACAGCTGGCTTAGGGGTGTTCTGTACCATAGCACATCATTCCCAGTACATAAATTGGGAGGAGTTGTTTCAGAGGGGCTGATAGCTGCTCAAGGATGAGCTGGGCTTTGGTCAGCAACTGGTGAGCAATTGTATAGTGCATCACTTATCTTCCTTGGGTTTTATTTCTCTTTCTCTAATCATTATCTTCCTTTCCATTACTATTATTACTGTTGTATTATTATAATATTCTATTTTATTTCAATTATTAAGCTGTCCTTATCTCAACCCACAGGTATTACCTTTTTCCTGATTCTCCTTGCCATCCCACCACAGGTGGGGAGTGGTCAGCAAACAGCTGCATGGTACTCAGTTGCTGGCAACATAATGGCTAACACTCCAGTTATTCAATTTTAAAATATTTCCCTTGTTTCTTTTGGTGGGGCTAGTTGTGAAGGAAAATGATTCATTACTGTCTCTGTGTGGAGACAAAAAGCCTCTTAAACAGAGGAGTCCAGAAAGACATAGTGGGAGGAGAAATTACACTGAAGATTTTGTCACCTTCAGAAACAATTGATGTAGTTTCCGACCTTTATTTCACTGTTTGGTTGTAACAATGAATACCTGGTGTTGAAATAAAAACACGACTCTTCAGTTGTGGTTGGATTTCCGTCATTTTATCTGATTAACAAATATAGAAAGGTCTTGTCTATCAAGTGGTTTAATATCTCTGTGGTGTAAATGTCAAGAAATGGCAGAAATTTTCACTTCTGGGCTGATGTACCTGAGTATTTAACTCTGCCAAAAATGGTAAGGGAACAACCCCTGTCTAAGTTCAAGGAATGAGCAGAACACAAGAGCAACACTTAAGGTCTTACTAGGTTGCTTTGGTCTGAAATATATCCAGCCAAATTCACACTGTGCTGTGGCAGGGGTGTATAAAAAGGAAAGGAGGGGGGTGGTGTCAGCCATCCTTTTAGAGACGTTTTAGAGCCTACCAAGAATGTCAAATTGAAATGTCAACACCAAAACAAAAGTGCTTTGCTGCAACAGAGACCTCAGTGTCAACATGGTGTCACTGAATGCAAATCTGCCTTAAAAGGTTAGTAATTTGTGCTCACTATACATCCACTCAAGTATAAATTTTAAAGCAACAATAATAACCACCCTGCCTCCCAAAATGATTTTTTTTACCATTGTTTTAAAGAAGGAAACTTTAGAAACAAATGTTGCTCTTATTTATGAAGTCTGGTAAAACTGGGAGTAATTGTAGAGGAGAAGGAAGAACTCCCTCAACACTTAGGGAGACTCCTGGCACATGAAGGGAGAAGTCTGACTGTGCCCCTCAGGAAGGCAATGGAGTCCCCAGCACAAAGAACTATGCCGGGAGCTAGGGCAGGTAAACAAGGTCTCTGGACTACGAAGGACTCTGACTGCAGGAAATGTCTCATGAACCTCAGTGAAGGGTAGTTTCTTTTCTCTGTGAGGTCTGAACAGCTTCTTACCTTTCACCGGGGACCACAGTGCCTTTTAGCACAAACTGAAGCTGACAACTTGAAAGTAGCAAAAAGCTCTCCTCTCTGAATTGTTTGACGTGGCCCTTTATGCTGCAACGTCCCAAGGCAAAATTCCTTATCTCTTTGCCACTAGAATATGTTTTGCACTTCAGAGAGACCTTTGAGTTTCTTCAGCCTGCACAGAAGCTGTGGATTGACTGAACAAAATTGTCTCCCACATCGTCACTATTCTGTTTTGATTTTTTTGTTTCTTGTGTGTGTGAAGCCACTGACTTGTGATCTGACAAAACAGAAATAACACCTTCTCTTTTTGGCAGATAGGTGGATTTCCGAGATGAGCATTATCACCTACCCAGTGCAAACACGCAATGTTGATGTGCTAATGCTCAGAGCCCACTGACAAGTGAAGCAGACATTTTCAAGATGAGCTTAAGAAAACAGGTGATCATATGGCTAAAAGACTGCTAAAAAAGAACACTGAAATCAGAGCCTGAGCTGAAGAAAGACCTGGAATGAGAGGGTAGAGAACTTGCTCCTGCTGAAGGCCAAAGGAGCCTTGCAGACTCATTTGGTAAGTGCATCACCTCTTAGTGGCAGAAGCAACCCAAGCCCAATGTGGCCACAAGATGTACCAAAGGGAATCATGAGCCTAGTCACTTGCTGAGGTCAAAGGCTCTCTAACAGAGATTTAAGAGTGCACAATTACAAGCAGGTCAGGCTGTGCAAATTTTCATTGCCTGCAGCTGAGAAAATATAAAGTCATGTTTCCAATTGACAGTTTGCTCCTGTCATTGCTGATGATACTTTAGCAATGGTTCTTAGAACAATTTACTCATCATGCTCAGATTTGGCTCAAGACTTTTCTTGTATTTGTACATATTTAGAGACACCCATATCTAGAGTCTGTTAATTACAGCTTTTGACTCTGTTAGCCTTAGAATTGCAGAGATCCTTTTATTTAAAATATCAGTAGGAACATAATAAACAAAGAGGAAAATAATCAAACATAACTGCCTTGGAGCTGATCCACATAATGTTATATTGGATATCCCACCAAAATTAAAAGTGCTTAGAAAAGAGTGATTCTATTATAACAGTGAAAGCCAAATGCTTTCAGCTTCTTATTGGAAACAAGCAAATTGCATCATGTTGCTGCCTAAATCCCATTAGGGCTTAAAGAATATTAGTTTATTCACAGCCTTCTTTCATCTAACACTAGACAAAACCCTGTATTAAATCATTATTGAGAGCAGCTTTATTATTGTAGATCCCAGTTCCAAGTTTCTCACTCACACTGAAAATGGCCTGTTTCAAGAACTGACAGATTAATATTAGTATTTCTAGAAAATTAAAAAGAACATTTATTTTACTTGTCATATAATTAATTATATGTTAATAATCCCAGTTGTTTTCATTTTTAAGAGACATGTACTTTTAGCTTATCTGGAAACTAAAGTTTTGGAAAGTGATAGGGTTATATTCAGTCATATTACAAGTCATGCCTATTTCGTGGTTCACCCTTTTCCCAGAAGCTTCATATTTTATCTTTTTCATGTTGTTATCAACACAGAATCTTTCTCAGTCCCCAGAAGGCTTGTTTCAAGCTACTTGTTTCCAGTTTCTTTCAAATCTTTTCCTACAATATCCTTCCATGCTGTACAGAGCAGCTATTCACCAGATGTCAGATGCATGAAGTATTCTTTAGCTGGCTCCTTTCCTCAAAATCACTGATTTCTATGCCAAACTAATTTCTAATTTTTGGACTTCATAGCTGCTGATCATGCTGTTACCTCAAGGCAGTTGTTACTGCAAACAGTCCAGGCATCAGTGACTACTGTCACAAAACTTTCAAAAAATTCTCAATCCCTTTCTCATGTATTTTTCCTGGAATTTCTAAGGCTGAGCAACCAAACCTTAGTAGCAGTAGGTAATTGTGGAAGCCAGAACTTGCTGCAGAGCTATTGTGTAGCTTTTATAATCTTTGACACCTACATTTCAACAGCTTATTTTACATCCTGAGTAATGTTATTTTATTTTTCTCAGAAATTATTTAAAACCTATATGATACTGTAGGTAGAATACATGGAATTTACTTTCTTGGCTACCCTGTCAGGCCCTTTAACATTTTATCTCAGAGAATGAAAAATGTATAAAACTACAGCACAGTTTCAAATTTTCTCCATAGCCAAGGTGTCTTACGGGTGACATCTTGACAGCTGTCCTACACATTTTAAGTCATAGAACTGAAAAATATGAAGATAGAACTGCTCAGTGTAAAATGCTACACACTACTGAGTCTAGAGAAAAAACTCTACAGTGCAGGAAAAGATACCAGCAGTGTTTTGCTGCATTTCTGTGTATCTATTATGACACTGCCTTCAATTACATGATCATGGGAGATCTTATTCCATAGCATTCTATGTTTATTCTGGTCTCTCAAGAATTACATAATAAGGAATATTTAAGGTTTCTCAAACAACTGTAAATGCTAGAATTTTTACTGTCTTCTTTGCAGTAAGCTACAATTTATTAAATTTTTGTATGTAATAGTGGAAGATATGACAGAAGTATCTTTGGTACTTTCCAAAACTACATTCAAGTAGAATATTAATACTGCTTATCAATTTTCTAAGCTTCATCTCCGTTATTCTAATTTAGGCCTTTAAAAGCCTCTTTTTTCCAACTACTTCATATCCTACAGCAGATGTTTTGCTGATCCTTTTCTCAGAAAAAGAAGAGAACACAAAAGCAACTACTCCCCAGGAGTACAATCTGATCCCTTTAAGAGCTTATTTTAAGCCTCCCATCTGAAGGATTTTGTGGGAAAGCACCTGAGGAGTGAATACTTCTGATTTGCAGGGAGCTGCTTTCTCTTGAGAAGTGATGATTAGAGCAAGATGTTGGGGAGCTGGCCATCCTTCCCATTGCTCTTGGGAGGATGGAATAAAGGCCAGAATATAATATTTGACAGTATTCATTTAGTAAAAAGCCCATACAGAAATCCCATAGGTGATGTATATATACCCCTGTGTTGGGTAAATCATTGAATAACTCCTAAAATAAGGATCAAGGTAGAGCTTGCCAAAACTACTATTGTTCATTTTCCTGTCTGCATTTCAATTCTTTTTACAGGAGACTCTTCCTGGTGTAAATTTATTTACAGTTAGCATAGATATATTACTTTTTATCTGATGCAATGCATTAACATAAAGTTGGATAATCTAATCTACAACCAGCCCTTTCTCTGTTTTTAAATAAAATGATTAAATAAAGTTCCTTTAGTTTATATGCTGACTCTTCTGCTTCAGGGTCCAGCTTCCTCAGAGCTAACAGGATGGTTATAGGTGTTCAGTTTTCTCCATGGCAGCCCTGCAGGTCAAATACATCCAGCTGTTTTAGATATAGATGAGGAGAAGAGAATTTAACTTCCATTTGTATTGTTTCTTATGAAAATACAGGATGTTCTCTGGTGGTGGCTAAAGAAATAATGTTTTCTGTCTTACATGTTACCAGGCATGACAGACAAGATAAATGACATACTCATCCAGACATTTCATCTGCTGGAGAAACTTCTGAAAATATTTTGAAATCCATCCCCATCTAGGAGTGTAAATCCACAAGTAGATGTTGGGTTTTTTTGCAATGCTTCTGTTTTCTTTTTCTCAAAGGTCAGTGTGTACATGATCAGTATTCCTGAATGGAGGTACTGTTTTCATTCACAACTTTAGAAAGATCTCCTGCAAATTAAAAAGATTAATTATTTAGATTGTCAAATGTATAATAAAGATTATTAAATACAGACAGGCCTTAGCCAAAAAGCCTACCAGTTTTTTTTGGTGAGAGCTTTTAGGTCAGAGCCAGTAGACATACAGATATTTTCCTGTCTGGATTTGAATGTGTGCAGATCCTGAGAGTGTTTGAATCTCAGGTTTGGATCTTAATTTTCCATCTTTACCCATCTTTCTNATTTAGATTGTCAAATGTATAATAAAGATTATTAAATACAGACAGGCCTTAGCCAAAAAAAAATTAAAAATTAAAAATGGCCTTCATGAACCAACTGTGAAGCAATAGTACAGATCTTTTCAAAGTTAAGAGAAAAGCTACAGTTATAATTTAAAAGCACACTGTCAAATTTTTATTCTTTACACACTATATATTGCTTCAACTTCTTGTGAAGCTAGTAGACTGCAACATCTTTGTTATTCTTGTTACCATTTATATTATGTTAATGGGAAAAGGGAAGTAAACCTGAGCTGAGTGGACTTGTCAGCACTGTCAGTGTGTTTCTGTGTAGATTCTGTGTGAAAAAGATGAAGAAATTCTGAGAATAAAGAAGTCTGACAAAGTGCAGGAAACACTTTACCTCACTATTCTTCCTCTTTTCATTTTTTTCCCCAAATTTTTGTTTGGTTTCCCTTGTTTTGGTAAAAATGGCAGAATGAACAGATGTGTCAAGTTGACCGGAGTATACCTATAGTCCCATTTAAAAAAAAAAAAAATCCACTCTTTGCTGAGTAAAACAGTTAAGAAAACTGAAGTCTTGGAATAATCAGAAGCATTTGTTTGACATGAAAATCTATGTATGTGAAATACAGAGGTATCATGACAACTGCTAAAGTGGGACAGTGCCTCTCTGAAGAAGAGGCAATTTTTCATTATGGTGCAAGCCTTTGCTTCTTTTACCTTAATCCTCGAGAGAGCAGACACCCTTATGCATGGCATTATCCTTAGACCCTTACAGTGCTCTTAGCACTATGAGACCTGGTTCATGCCTTCATTCAGTACCCCCTCAAGTGTATAATGCAAAGACGGATCCATTTCTCTGCTTCTCTCCCTGGAAGCACCTTGGAGCTCAATATTTTCCCTATGTATTAAATTTAGTGTCCAATTGCTGCAAAAGCAACAGAGAGGAGACAACTGGTGTCTTGCTTGGACACGAGAAGTGGTTGAAGTTGGTCACACCACCTAGGCAAATCAAAAGGTTTCCACAGATTCTTTCTTTTGGGAGTTGTGGGAATCCAGAAGTTTTCCCCAAAACTGGAGACAGTATGAGCCACATGTATTTTTCAAATGTTAGTTCAGTAAGTTGCACAATCATGAGAAACATACAAATGAGTTTCACATTTCTGCAAAATAATTCACACACACACCAAATTATATGAATACATTGTGGCACCAAGTCCTGAAATGCTGAGGTCTGTTCAGAACTCTGGTATTTTCTCCTGTATATGACAAAGAAAGCAAGCTTTTTTTTGAGCGGTTTCTTTTTGTTTGTTTGTTTGTTTTCATTTGGTTTTGAAAACATTTTTAAATTTAAAAAAAAGCCAACAGCAAATACCACAGAGGGTGAACTGGAATACATACTGTACTTTTGTTTCTAATAATCTAAATACTATGTCTACACTTAGCATAAGAAACAGGTTTTTTTTAATTGATATTTTAAATAGTTCTGCCATAACTGATGTTTTATAGTAGTTGAGGAGAGGGGCTGCCCAATTTAAGGAAATTTAAGAAAACATTTTAGAAAAATAAATTTGGATATAAAAGATATTATGAGTATATCTTAACAACAGTAGCTGTACTCCAAAAGAAATAGCTAATTTAAACATATGATATCAATTCAAATATTGATCCTTATGGTTAAAGACAACTTTAAAACTATATCTTATATAAAATATTTTTCTGTATTTTAAATAGAAGGTTGGCTGCTTTTCCATAGGAGATTTGTCTATATAGTTAGAAGTCACCTCAGATTTAAAAAAAAAAAAAGATAATCAGACCTACTGATACTTTGTCTTTTTATATGCCACATATCAACTACAGACATAGCCTTCAGCATTACAATAAAAAGAGTCTATGATATGAGGTGTCTTCCTTGCCCCATCTTGCTACCAGAAAGCATCATTACTCAGAAATTTTCACAGCTGGAAAGAGGGTAAGGAAATATTTGAGGGAAATTATTTTCAAGTAATTGCTAACTCATTTTAATTAAAATATTTCTGAAACTGCATCTGAGCATTTAGTATGTGTAGAGTGCAGTGCACATTCTGCTATAAGGTGGAGTCTTGCAAAATGAAAAAAAAGAGCATCCATGCTTTGTAAATACATTTTTAGTGGCTAGAAAACCAGGTGCTGACACCTCTGAAATCTTTCTTGCAGTAGTTGGTGGCTTTGCCTAAGCTGGGGTAATTGCGCATGATGGTTTATACAGTGACGAACTGCCGCTCGCATTTACAGCACTCTGTGCAGTTGTTAGATTTAGCAATGCTATATAAAGCGTTAAGCTTATTACACCCAAAAGAATTAAATTATACTGAGGCAATTTGATTACTTGTGTCCAAAGGAAGACACAATTCCATTGAGGTAAGAGCTTGAAGCAAATGTTGTTAACAGTAATACTTTGCAATTAAAGTATTTTCTTAAGCGTTTTCATGAATTTTATTTTCCCTTTTATTCAGTTCATTTGCTGTCCCTGTAGAAATGTCTTTTGACTTCCAGATGTTTCAAAGTATGACAGCTGATTGAGCTTTTTAATCTTATTTCAGTGTTTATACACACCACACAAAACATTGTGTTCACAATCTGTATCAGAAATTGTGGATTTGTTGGATTTCTTTCAAAATATTAAATGATAGGCATCTTAGTTTAAGTTCTTCTTGAAACACGCAGGTCTGTGTATGAATTCTGATACAAAAAATATAATAACACTTACTAACTTCAGTCTGCCAAAATTAGACCTGTTATCAATGGAAGCTGGTTGATATTTCACTAGCGTCATTTTCAGCTGAAGCAAATGTAAAACATAAGTGCCTCATGGTGGTCTGCTAACTGCTGGAGAAGAGAGAAGACTGCTGAAGTAATGAAGCAATACTGGACAAATCAACAGATTCCTGCAGAAGCAGGTTATTCAAAATCAGCTTTGGCCTTCAGAAGCAGGTAGTGATGCAGTGATGGCAAGTGAGGTCTCATGGGCAGCCTTCACATCACAGCTATTTTCAGCAATATATAATTTGATAATCATTTTCATCTCAGCACAGTTTAGAATATTTATTCCTCCATAAGTTTTAATTCCACTTAAGAGGAATGATCCTATCAACATAAAGAGGTCATAAGGATTGCTGCATGATCAGATTAACCTCTCTTCGGCTTCACTGCCTCCAAGCTTTAGATCAATGATTTTGGGAACAGTTTGTGTGCTGTTTCCAGGCTACTCTTTCCAATTTATTGAAATTATACTATATTTATTTAATACTATCTATTGCATTATTTATCTCTATGACTATTTATAGTCCCATTCCCACCATATAGCCTGATTCCATGAGGTTGACATTACCTAGACACTACATTTTAGGACTTTTCTCTCTCTTTATTTTTGTAACTTTTTATTTTGTAACTAGTTGGTTGTACCATACATAAAAATAATTCACATTGGCATTAGTAATGATCTCTTTTCTTTTTCACAAACTGAGGTGAACAAATAGCTGTTAATAACAGTGCTGATTGCACTAAAGTGATATGGATTTGTGAATCTTAGCTTATTGTTAGAGAAGTTTTTAAATGCTTGCTACAGTGCTTTAAACGATAGATGTGAATTTCCTACTGTGGTTGTTTACAACCCTACACCCTCATTCTTTCTCATTGCCTCTGCTGAGATTGAGACACCTGATTCCTGGAGGTTTTATTTGGAGAACTGAGAGAGAATGTTGACTTTGTTTCCACCCAGGATAAAAATACGGAATGAGAGAAAACAGGCATGACTTAGGGTTTTGCCTAACCAGAGTTTATGCAGTATGCTTATGCTTCAGGACCTGCTTAATAGTTTTTTTAATGAGTGCTGTTTTTATCCATATGCTTGCCTGAGACATAACCATGTAAGAGCAATGATTCCTCAACAACACTGCCCTGGGAACTCTTCTGTTTTGTATTGTTTTCCAGACAGTAACAACAGCTCTTCAAAAGAAATTTGGTAACTGGGTTTCAATATATTGCTACTGGGTTTTGATATTGTTATTACCTGTGTTGTTGTTATTTGTGTTTGTATTTGCAATATGGTATATCAAGGAATGTACAGTATTCCATAACTGTTAGATTTCAGGCAGGATGTTCCATTTAATTCTGACTTTTCAAGGCACAGGTTCTTAGCATAATTCAAATCTTTGTATTAATTAATATGCAGAATACAAACTGGTATCTGTTTATTCAATCTTGATAGCTTCAAGTGGAATAAATAATACATGGGAAATGTGCCTGAAATTCCATTCAAAATCTGAGCCTGAATTGTGTTGTAGTCGTTGTTCATGAAGGAAACTTACAACTATTTTGAGTAGAGCTGTATCCAAGCAGTTTATTTATGTATGAGACTCACTTATTTCAAAAAATGCACTGAGCACTAATCCTGACTTTGTTTCAGTTGACATTGAAAAAAGAAGAGGAAGAAGATTGCAGTGCTTTTTAAAGTGTTTACTCCAAAGGCTGGAAACCTTAACCCATGCTCAAATGAAGGAATTTTCTTTTGTAGAAAAACCTTGGACATGTGGAAGTGTACATATTTACTAGCAAGTCTGAATTATTGCTGTTTCTGTTCAACTCAAAAATATTTTTTCTTATTCTCTCTCACCTTTCTTTCTCACCTCTTGAAAAATAAGAGTCTATATTTAAGAACAGGTCTCAATTTACACACTAAGCCTGCAATTTTCCATTGTGTTTACAAGTCAGAATGATTTATATCTACTAATTTCAACCTCTGTGTGTGTCTACTAACACAGTAAGTGTCACTGTAGGTAAAACTGCATGTAAGCATTTTCAGAAGAACTACTAAAAAAATACTTGTTTTCATTACATCTCATATCACTTCCCAAGTATTTGGTTTAGACATCCTGAGCATTTTCATGAAGAATATAATTTAATTTCAGTATGAAAGCAATCAAAGAGGATATTTCTGCTTCTGGATTTTTTGCTTGTTTTTCTCCTGTTGCTTGTTTTCTCCGTGCCTTCAAAATAATCAAAGTTTTGTGCTATTTCATGAATGTGTCCTTGTGTAAGATACAGCTGCAGAAGAAACAAAACAGATTCTGATGAAGGGTGAGAGAGGTACTTTCAATGACTAATGTGTTTGGCTTTGTATTGTTGCCTGTCTGCTCAACAGCAAGGCATTAGATAAAAGAAAGCAATAAAGGAAGACTTTAAAAAGTGAGATAGAAAGGTACAATAATGATACTGGTACAAATTCCCTCTACCTCTTCAAAGCTATAGAGAAAAGTGTTTGAATACTGGGTAGATTGGGATAAGGGTGTTTGGCAAGAATAAAACATAGATAAGTCAGTAATCCCTGATCAGGGCAAACCACAAGTATCAAAAATCCTGCAAATAGCTGGAAGATTGAAAAGAAAGAAGACATCAAAAATGTACCATTGATAACAGTTCAAAACAACAGGATGATTTCTTGTTTGTTTTCTTTTCAGTGGAGGGATTTGCTCACAAAAAGGATTTATTTATTTATTACTTTTCCCAAAGGCTTTTTACCTAGCAAAAAGTAATATAAATTACTTTGTTTCTAAAACCCTGTGTCAGCACAAACACGCTGTGACAAGTTCCCCAAGGAAAGTCCTGTAGGGTCCAAATCCCAGCTGAAATTCCTGAGTGAGCCATGCTGAATGTTTGGTACCTGACTGCTGGTGGAGTGACTAGATTGCAGAATACTGACTTGAAAGGTAGAAAAGCCTGAGGATCTGTACATCTGGCAGTACAGGTGGCTGCTCATTAAACCAAGGAGCACCATCAGAGATTTATTTTGAATCCTATCACTCGTTACGAAAGTACGATGAAATCGCAGAAGCAACCTTCACTGATTATCTTCTATTGAATTTATATTCATTAATATCTCTTCCTGAACTGCATTTAGACTAACAGTCTTGAGCAGTTTGCAACTGATCCTGCAGGTCAGCTACCCTGACGCACAGCACACACTGACTTTCCTCCCTACTTATGTTTCGTCTTCCAGTTCAAACTGGAGTTCAGGAAATAAAGATAGAGGAAGAGAGAAAATTATATTGAATTGCAGCTCACCTTATTCCACCACAGAATGAAGCCACCACCTGCACCTAGGCTCAGGGTCTAACAGCACCTGCAGTTTGGATGAACCAAACAATTAATTGAATTAATTCCAACAGAAGCAGCATGACACTCAGAGTTGAGTAGGACAGCCACTTCTTTTGAACTGGAGTGATTTCTGAGAATGACATAGGTTGGATATTAGATAACCAACACAAAATCCATAGTTTTCTAAAAAATAATAGTCTTTTTGTTCCCATATCACTACTGCAATAGTTTCAGTCACAAAGAACACAAGGCATAGTGTCACCAGCTCGCTGTCCTGATTATTTTCTTGAGCATCAAGCTTGAAAAAGATTGAGTTGTTTCCATCTGTGTGTGTCCGTACATCTGTTAAGCTAAATAGATTGAAGGAATTGGAAAATACTATCAGACAAAACACTGATTTCTGTGCTTTTTATAGATGGAAATGACCTAGCTACTCAAAGTAATGTTTTATTCAATAAAGAAAACACAGGTGACTTAAAATATGGAGTACTGTCCAAAGCATATTCTGTAAGTTATGTCATCGTTATCAAGTATTTCAGAAAACACGTATTATGTCTGCTGTTTGGATACATGCAAATATATTATCAGAGTGAAAGAACCTCAAATAAAAGAACATATCAAATACTACCAAAACTGGATGTTCTTACACCATGTGAATACAAAAAATCTCCACGAAAAGCCTAGTCTTAATAATATTAACAGCAAAAAGGATATCATACTATTTCTTTTCCCTCTCCCATGACACACTGTGACTTAAACCAGAAGTATTTATTAATTTATGTACAATTCTGCTCTGGGTTTCTATATAGCTTGGTGTAAGAAATTATTGTTTTATCTGACTGTACATTAGGCACATATAAATAATTGTACGATAGTTTGATGCATATATATATGTGTGTGTGTATATATGTATATATGATGCAGGGGTAACAAGTTTGGAGAGGATTGGAGAGGATCACAGGAGGTGGTTCTAGACACCACAAGCCTAAACAATCTAGAGCATCATCTTCATGTGTAATGCCATTCATCATCCTGTGTGAATTATGTTAGGGAAGCAACTATTTAGCTGCTTGTGGATAGAATGTACGTGTGTGCTAAAGGAACAAACTCAGCATAGTCAGAGCATCAATTACCACAACAGGAGTAAAATGGCACAAACATATCTGAAATTCTTGTTATTTTCATTTTATAAAAGCAGTTCAAGTAACCTGCAGCCATGATTTTAGGGTAACCACATTTTCAATCATCAGGAGCTGTACTATATTTTAGGCTTAAAATCCTAAACTGGTAGTTTTCTTTATTCTGCTCTGCCTACAATAGAAAAATTTGAAATAAAGGGCAAAAAACCCCACTGAGTTGTGTTTCTTCCCTCTGTATAGTTACAAAGGAAAGGAAAACAAGGGGAAAACACATATAGGTATCTACCAGGTTCTGCCCTGATCAAGATAATTGCCTCATTGTGTCTATTATAAATGTTGGCATGACTTTTGTTCAAATTTTCACCTGAAACAATGGAGACCACGAAATATATATTTACTGCTTATTGAGAATGTTATGGGAATAACATAAATATTTTATACAAGGATAGCAATATATCTTTAACAAATATTATCTAGCCATAACATTCTGGCACATGGATTGCTGAAACGATTGCTGAAACAATTGCTATTGGGGAGAGGTTCTGACGGGAGGACTAATATCCCAAAGCAAATTTGTTTTCTGGTCTCCTTTCAGAAAGGCTTTCTTTTTTCAGTTTATTGCAGAAGGATGGTGTGATGAGGGACCATCACACTAGTTTATTGCAAAGGGATGGTGTGGAGGCTCCTCTGAGTGTGCCTTTCCCTGAGGGCTTCATGGAGGAAGATTTACTGTAAATCTACAATATGGTCTATGGAGCCAAAAGACACAAGAAAATTCTATGGGTACAAGCTGAAGATTATTCCCATATCATACCCTTTCTTTGTTCATTTTTTGGACTGGCCAATTGTAGAACATGAGTGTGAAAGATAATATACCTAGGAAAGAAATTAAATAGAGTTTAGATGTTGGCCATGACCCAGACACTGCTGCTCAGACATACGTAGATATGTATTCTACATTTGTAGAATTCCTCGTTTGGCTCTCTGCCACTGTAACTACTGGCATAAAAGCTCTTAGACATTTCTTTTTAATGTAACAAAATATTGATCACTAGCTCTTACAGTGACTTTTCTAAATGAGCTATTATAAGATAATAGTTTCCATGCTTCTATGAGCTACTAGTGGAACTCAATAATTTTCTCTTTTGTCTCTTTTTTCAGATTTTTTTAATGTCTTCTTTTTGATCTCAAGTTGCTCTATATCCATAGTTAGTTTTCTCTTCAATACTCACTTCTTTTAACTATTGGCTTATTTTTATTTCTGGATTTCCTTATTTCATATGCTTATTCTCTTTGATTTTCATCAGTTTTATCTTCCTGTTCTCTTCTGGTTGCATTTCTAGAAAAGTACTGTAGGAATACCACTTTTAGAAAGTAAGATTTAAACACTTCTGTGGCTCTGATAAATTGTCCCAAGACTTTTTGTTATTAAACATCTCAAAATTTTATAGAGATGCTTAATTACTTCTATCGGGTAAGGAATGAATAAACACAGCAAGAACAACACAGTGTTGTCTTATTATTTAGCATGCAAAACACCATGCCACATATCCTGATCTGATGGAATCAGGGAACTGAATGCAACATAGACTCAATTCACTTCATATTATTATAACTATTTATATTTTTAGTAGCTATAGTAGGAATGTTTACCTGGAAACAAGCAAACAAAACAGAAAATAGAAAATTTGACAGAGTAGTTGCATTTTGTTCAACGAGCAATAACTGAAGTAAACTTCAGCTGCAACTCCTGATTCTTTTAGGCTTGAGGTAGAAATAAGTACAGGAACTACTTCTTTCATCTTTGGAAACCCACTTAAAACATATCACACTGGCCTTGAGACATGCAGACCACAGGCCACCTTAAGGCAAGCCCGAAGGCCAACTGAAAGCTTCAGACAGACCAACACGCAGCTGCTTGTCCTTCTTAACATAGGTGAGATCATCTCACCCAATTTCTGTGCTTATTGTTTGGTTTATTTTCAAATTCTACTCTACTTCAAAATATTGTCGTCTGTGCCTTGAAAGGACTATCAACTACTTTTGAAGGATCACCTACCATGCTGCACACTACTAGGGAAACCTCAGGCTTAACTTTGTAAGATGAAAGAGCTCAGATTCAAACTTACCAAGTGTGGACTCAGGGAATTCTTATAAAAGGAATCCTGGATGAAAAAGTAATGTTTGCTGGAGTTTTGCTGCCTCTAGGACATCCCTTTTGGTAAGTCTTCCTTACGAAAGAAGCTGTGAACTGGCTCTGATAAACACCCTCAGAAATAACAAGCAGTCGTTTATACCTCTGAAATGAGCAACTTTTAATCTCTGGCAAATAGTTTAGATAACAGATCCATTGACTATTTAGGGAAAACGGTGAAATTCTAAAGCTTCATGGTATCTTGCTGATGCAATCTATTGTAGTGACAGGACAATAAGAATATTTGTGCAAAACACTGAAGAAACAGTTCTGACACTATTGTGCTGAGATTATCAGAATTGCTAAGAAAACTGACATAAGCTGGTAATGTGCAGGTTCAAAGTTGTTTTTAATCTAGTGTTTTTAGAAGATTAAAGACATACACTAAAAACAAGGACTTCTTTTTAAAAGACCTTTTATTGAAAAGAATGGCCACAATATCTCTTATACACTACAGTATTTGGTCATTTATTTACAATATTGTATATATATGTATATATAATCCAACATACAAATTATAAATGAGGCAGCATTCCTTAGAACAGAACAGCTTTTTTTTTCCCACTGGACAAATATTTTTCTAGTTCAGTATCTTCATTATTCAGTATCTTTATTATTGTAAACAGAAAAATACTTAAAGGACATTCTGAGCTGCAGAAGGACACACCAGACATTGGTCTGTGATTCCTTTGTATGTATATAACATAAAATATATTTAAGAGACAGCTTCTGCATAGCTGAGATTGTTAAAATCTTACTTTTCAGACAACACCCGAGGCTCTACTCTGAAGCTGATGCTAGATAGCTAGTTGGGAAAATGAACATGCAGATTACTATAACTGAGGAGCTAAACATTTATCTTGCATGCAGGGCACACTGGTTAGAAGGCTTTGGGAAGACTCATTACAAGCAAGTGTTAAATACTAAAAGTTAGTCTGTGAGCCAGACAGAATTCAGAGAACCAGAGATAATGGGACTATAAAGATGATATGTAGCTAGCAACAGTTGTGTCTTGCTTAGGGATACATGTAAACACAGTCTGGTTAGGACACTTAACAGGATAAATGTGGAAAAAATAGAAAGGATAAAACAAACAATACATCAAATGGTTTGTGGGCAGTTTTCAGTACATGCATGTTCTCCATTAATGCTAAGAAGAAATAACAAGCCATGACTACTATTTGCAGAATAAAAGAATTCAAGTTTTTCCCACTGAAAAGATATCTGCTCCTGTTACCCCTTCTCCAGTGTTATTGTTTGTTCTATGTAATGTGGTAGCTCCCAGGATCCATGCTGGCTTTAATTCTTCACAGGCAGTTGTTTCCCTACTTTCCTGCCCTAACAGACACTTTGTCTTTTCCCCTCTCTTTACTTCCTCAGGTGGCTCAGTCAGAGACGAAATAAAGAAAAAAATACATTGCTGGCATGACAGAAAATTGTAATCACTCTGGATGAGAAAGTATGTTAGGTGTCTAAATTAGAAAGGCTATAAAAATGGAATTGGTCAATGAGAAAAAGTGTCTAGGAGTAACCCTGACACAGATTCAGCTCACTATGCTTTAGAGAACTACGGACTCAAGGAATGACTGCATTTTGTATCATGTCAATGAAGTTAATTTGAATGAAACTAACACAGACTGCAATTTTATTCTCAAGCAGGCGATTTCCTGAGCAGGTATTAAAATCACTGTGTTTGGGCTTTCTTGTTTGTTTGCTCTTGTCTATTATTAATTATACATTATGTTTGTGGAAATCTCTCTGTGCAATTATACAGATCTCATATTAGTTTTAGCCTTGATCTTTGGCATTTAGATATCTGTGTATCTATTTGCTATTTTTTGTTATATTCTTCTCTTTGTATACCTACTAGATTTGACAGGAAGTCCCTTAGAATGAGAAATATTACCATTATCATTGATACAATACCTGTAGCTCATCTTAGTCATGGTAAGGTTTTACAAAGTTAAATTAAATGCATGACATCTAAATTTATTCATTAAAATTAGTTCAAGTTTCTTTCCACAGAAATTAAACTCTGGCACGGAAACAGTATTGTCATGTCTAATTTAGATAATTTTTTTACTCATTAGTCTTACTTTGTGTATACCCTTTCCTCTTAATGAGAGCAGAAAGAGAATTTGCAGCCTACTGAGTCAGCCATCATAATTGTAAGCTTGTTTCAGGACCTCTCAAACCACAGGTTTTGTTAAAATTATAAGCCAATTTAGCAACAAAGCCCTGTTAATGAATAGAGTGCAGTAGTGTTTTTAAAGCAGAAGTAAATGATCAGTTCTTTATGTATTTGTGGTGTGTGTAAGAGAACAGAAGGTCTCGGTGCAACAAGATTGTATTTGTGGTGCAGCTGGATCATATGCTGCCCGCATTTGCTGATTGTCATGGTGATTTATTGTTGTGACCAAAACTTTCCTGCTTCTGCATCCTAGTGATTGCAGGCTATTTGGAACACTTATGGCCAAAAGCATCACAAATGTTTTCTGAGGTTAAATCTGTATTAGTAAATTTAACAAGCCTTGTGGAACTTCCAGGATGTTAAAACAATCACTGGTAGATTTAAATCGTTAGAATCATCCTTTAGACAGCCTCAGCACGTTCCCACATGATTCCCAGGGGCAGCTCAGGCACTAGCACAGGCCAGTGGCTGTTTGCAGTTTGCATGCAATCACCTTCATTTGGAAACTATGAAAAAATAATAATCGGCATCTGATTCCTTTTGTGCCAGTGAGCTTCAGTGCCAGGGAAGGATTCTGGGAACATAATGTATTTCTTGATCCTGGTGGTCTGACCGCAGGAAACATCATACAATATACGCAAAACCAGTATTTTTCTCTTACTAGGTTTGTAGTTGCAGACCTAACTCTTTGCATATTCATGTAACAAACATAAACTTAGTCTATCAAGAAGGCAGGAGGGGAGGAGGAAGGAGTGGCTGTCAATCATACTGGTGTCTAACTACTGGTGTCTTGGTTAAGAGGCTCTCTTGGGTCATCCTGACTTGCCTTTGGGAGAAAGATGACTTATTTTCACTGATTGCTTTATGTCTTCCAGTACTGGATTGGGAGTGGATTACGTTGGATGAAAACAAGTGGTGCTTTACGTTTCAGGACAAAAACAAAGGTCCTTGGGTATAATAAAGGAAGACTATTTTAGCTATAATATAAAATTGACTTTCAATGCTTGCGGGAAAAAGAGGATTGGTGAATGTTTTAGGCAGGCAACTTTCATTTAAGTTGCTTGCTATATCTCTATAGCTCTTCAGAACCTCTTGGTTTCAGATTGAAAAAAGAGTTATCTTGAACAAAGAATCAGTTTCTGTATAAATTTGTTCTCTTCTACTTGTTTCTGCATATGAGAAAAAACATGAGAATAATAAGCAGTGTACTGACTTTTATAGTTATTTTATAATAATATTGTTCCTTTATCCCTGCGCTAAGAGGTGCAATATGCATTTTTGGTTTACATACCATAGGATCTGAGCAGAATCATGATCCTGCCTTAAAGACAATTCTTAATGACTTCCCAAACTTTTTCCAAGTTGAAGAATCTTGAACATAGTCTTTAAATGTGTTTTTCATCTACTCCAGATTTTTTGTGGGGCTCTGTTGGAACAATTAAGATTATAGATTACATTGGATTAGTGCAAGTCAATGAATTTAAAATAATTAAAACACCATTATTAACCAAGACCTATCAGCAGGAACCACTATGTGAGGATCATATTCTACTTTCCCAAATAATTATATTTCATATTTTTCATCCTTTACATGGCCCTTCGACTTCTGGAAATGCTCCCAAGTTAAATATTCAATAGAGACTGGGAGTGATTTTAAACACTAACACATCAGAAGCATCTGCAGGGTAGTGGGAGTGGGGAAGCAGGTGTCTGGATGGGAGAAAAGAAAAAGAATGTGGCACTTCTGTCTTATATTGACAAAAAAATATAAATAGCAGAGTGAGTGAGGGGTAAGTTTATTGTCAATCCAATTTTCTCATTAAAACTGTAGACAGTTCAATCAGGATTTGCAAATGAGGCTTTTGTAATATTAGTCCCATTACTTACTTGCTTTGTTCTCTGTATAATTACTTCTGTTTAAGTTTTTAAAAGTGAGGTAGAGTCTCCTCCAACAATCCTTGTTTCTCACAGTGGTATGTTTGTATGACCCTTCCAGTCACCAAAGTCTCATTCAACTTCCATAGATGATTACTTCCCTGAAATGAGTAGGACGAGACCCATCTGAGTTGCCACAGATATTCCTTCTTAGCAGAACACAGAAAATAACAGATAAATCATCGGCAGTTCCATATATCCATAAAACCTCAGATGCATAAATCACAATTTTAAATCCCAATCTTCTTTCCATGTCTCCAGGGAAGGAGAGAAGAAAGCACACATACTCAGACTAGATTTCTTCTGTGTTATTTGCACTGCAAACAGCTAGAACAAGTCAGCACACAGAATTAAGCTGACGGAAGTAAAATTTTGGCCACGGACAGAAAGAGTAGGGTAAAAGCTAGAAATGAGTCAGAGATGACCCTAAGATAACAAGCAGTGTTTATAGTTCTTATAAATTCCTCCCAAATGACAAGATTTTTGTTGGTCTGAAAGTGACCCTGTGAATCTCCAGCTCACTCAGGAATTTCTGTCTGTTTAGTAAAAGTCCCCTCTTCCAAATAGCCCCTACCTTATGAAATGAGTGAAGGGCCAGGAGACAGGGTTTAGGAGGGAACTGTTCAGGGCAGGAGACGCAGAAAGGGGAACAGGAGATGCAGAATTGTGTGGAACAAAACTATACAGCTTATTTTGGAGCTAGGGCAACAGGTGTGACTGCTGACAAATGAGAGCTCTGGAAGTTTCAGAGGATGATAACTGCAAGGCATACTGGATACTGGACCTCACACATGCTGGGGATGGGGAAAGACACAGTTCCCTACATGCACAAACATATATATCTTAAAAATCTCATCATTGAATGGCACAATTCATATCTATAAGGGCAAAAATGCTAGATTTGAGTATGAGGAGCAAAATGATTGCAAGTGGTTTGAGAGAATTTATTCCAGAAGATGTGTTGTTTGGTTTAGACCTAGTAAAACACCCAGGTAGTAGCCTAAAGATAAAACAAGAAGGGATGAGAGTACTATATGCATGAACATGATCTCCATAGGAACTAAACCCTTTTTAATTGTCCACATGACATTAACCACAGTCATCCTTTGCAAGACCAAACCTGTTGTTAAACATAAAAAAATACAAGTTCAAAAAGAGAAATAATAAAAAGTCCAACAAAAATCATAGACTACAAAGGAGGTTCTAAGACTGCTGAATCACAGTTGTATAGTTTTTCTTGTTTTACACTCAATATGAGGTAACATCTTTACTGTACCCAAATTATCAAATAGAAAATACTGAGACTGAATTAAGCAAAGAGACATTAAGAACATCAGATAAGAACTGATTTGGAAAAGCTGTGGGTAATTTTTAGAATTTTTTAGTTAACTGTCTAAAAGGCTGCAGTGACATATAAGGACATTCTCCATGCATTCTGCAATCTTCTGTGTGCTGAACATCTGAAATCTCATATTTGCTGTTAAATAGGTGTCTCCCCCCTTGGAGAGGATTTCTAACAACAGGCAGTGGATTGGACTGCAAATGTACAGAAGATGCAATTTTTGCCTAGCAGCATGAATTCACCTTACTCTCTATTTCCAGATTAGGGAGCTGAGAGTAACCACAGTACCTCACTAGTGCTATGCAATTCCCATGGCCTCAGAAGGGAATTGGGAGATAAAGTCCATCATGGAAGGTTAATTCCTTCATTCATTCCTTCTTTCCCAGTAGATTTGGAGGTAGCACATGAGACAGCATAAGTATGGGTGTCTCTCTGCGACCTAGGTAGCACAAGAGATCAAGAAGGCATTGGGATCTTGAGGCCAGAGAATAAGAAATCTTTGTTCAATCTCAAAGCGAATAAATAAAAGACTGGAAGCAATTAAATTAAAAATAAGAAGAAGAGGAGCCATGAACAATGATTGTAACCATTCGACACAAAGATAATGTAAGTGAAGAGAAGAATGACAGCAGAGCAGCATTTTTTGTTGTATGGAGTGATCACAACCCACTTGTGTTGACAGAGAAAGAAACCAGTGAATTAGGAAGAGGCTCAGGCTGAAAAGAGCCCTGAAAGGGACTGGGAAGTTTGGGCTGGAAGAAACTGAGTGCTTCCATAGATGGATATGTTTGGAGTGAAGAAAGTGCATGAATTTGCGGTTTCAGCTCTAAAATCATAAGAAGAAAGGGGCTGGAAAAGAGAAGGAAGTAAGACATACAGTATTATCCACTTGTTTTTTCTAGGATGCTGGCATGATCTTGTGAGGAGAGATGAGAGTGAAGAGGAAAGGGACAGAGGACAGAAGCTACCAAAAAGTTGGCGTCCTCTGCAAAAATGTTAGGTCACAAAGTTGGCCGGACTGTGACTGCAAGGCATTGACCTCTTAAGGCATAAGGTCCTCTTGCTGTATTTTTTCAAAAATGTTGTATTCTGAAGACTTACTTTTTCAAAACATAATTTGACAAATCCCTGGCACCTGACAACCCCACTAGCATTGTTAAGGTTTAGTCAAATTAATTTTATCTGCCTATTGTGGCTTCGGTGTGCTTTGCCCCTGGCACAGGATCGCAGGGAACTAAACCCGACCGATTAAGCTGACAACCAAGTGCGCGTTACGCTGCCTAATGCCCACCGCCAGCGCCCGCGGAGGGACCCGGCGGGGCACGGCCCGGCCCGGAGGGACCCCGCGGGACAGAAAGGACCGCCCCGGGGAAGCCGCTGGGTCGCGGGGCGGGTGCCGCGCTCAGCCCCAGGGTTTTGCCGTACAACACCGAGACCACCGCTATCGCCTCCGCCGGCAGAGCGGAGCAGGAACACCCGCGTAAGCGGGGCTCCAGTAAGCGGCGGAGGAGGGGGCGAGCCCCACGCCGCGGGTGCGATGCCGACAGCCCGGCCAGCCCCTGCGGACGGGCAGCCAGAGCAGCACCACGGACACTGCCTCGGCCTCCCGCCCGCTGGGAGCGGCGGCTGTGGGGGGACAGCACCGCGGGGCCGGGGCCGGGGCCGAGCCTGCAGCCGCGGCGCTCCGGCGGCGGGGCAGGGCCGTCCCCATGGGGCGCGGGTGCCTCGGAAAGGGAGAAAGGGGTGCTCTTCCCAACCCTTGTCTGAGCCGTGACCGCGAACAACCTGTGTTTACACAGGGCACCTCCCGGGCACTCAAGTTTAGCGCTGAGACAAAATTTATTGCGGTTATTCCAGGGGACGGAAGAGCTCTGATGCTTGCGGCAGCGGCGGCGAAAGGGACCGGAGGGAGAAAACAGGCGGGGGAAGCGACGGCGGGTCAGAGCGGCACCGAGGTCTCCTTGGACGGTTTTACCCGTCAGCAATTTGGCAGTAACTTTCCCATGCAGCTCCTTTCATTTGAAACAAGTGTTTAGCCGAAAATATCAGTACAACATCTCAAGAGATTTATCACCTAATGGGACATGAGGCGCATCCTCGGTCACTGAGACCCGCCGGTCCTCCCGGTACTTGGCGAGCGACAACCTTGACACCAGTGATTCCCGTTCTGTCCCCAGGTGTCCTGCTGTCCTTGTCCTCGGTGGAGCCCAGTGCGTTTCCGCTTCTACCCCAATAACCCTCTATTTTGGGCGGTCGCCTGTTATTTTGGGTTTCTCTGCTGGGGCGACCTGCGGCTGTGACGGTGTCAGTCCGGCGGAGGCGGGAAGAGGCGGGGGGGAACGGAGGACGGGCAGTGATAGACACGGACCTCAAGGTGCCACTGAGCTGGTGTCATTTGTGTTTCAACCTTAACGCTGTGATTTCTCTCCCCCATCCCCCCCCC